>CAJQZJ010033615.1:769482-795952 GCA_907164525.1 Lophiomys imhausi | reverse complement strand
TGTGTGTGTGTGTGTGTGTGTGTGTGTGTGTGTGTGTGTGTGTGTGTTTACCTGTGCACTTGAAGTCTCTGGTGACTTATAAAGTAGTAACTTGTCATACAAGCAGCTTAAGCAAGGTAAAAGAAGCTAGGTACAATATGCAATATTGTGATTCCATTTATATGAAATATGTAGAATCTATAGGGTAGAATGTTCTCTGAGGCTTGATAGGAGCTGATAGACATGAGAATCCTCAAAAGACTGTACAACTGCTAATGACTGTGCAATTTCCTCTTAGACTTATGGAGATACATATGGGAGTGCATGGCATTCTGCATATGCTAAATGCCCTTGAATTGTTGATATGAAAGCTTTTATTTTTTTAAAGTCTAATTGTATGTATATGTGTACGTCTGTTTGTAGGTTTATGCATGTGAGTGCAGTACAGGCAGAGGCTAGAAGAGGGTGATAGAGTGAGGCTGTTACAGGCAGCTGTCAGCTTCCCCCACCGGTGCTAGAAACTAAACCAGAGTCCTCTGCAAGAGCAGCTCACATTGTTAACAACTGGGCAGTCTCTCTAGCTGATAACTATTGAGTTTAAAATGGTGAATTTTATGTTGTATGGATTTTTACCTCAACTACAATAAATAGCCTCTTTGTATCATGTGTCCATTTAGAATCTAACAGAGCCCCTGCTCTGGATCCTGGGGATACTAAGACTGAGAACTGAAGCAGAGAGAAACTATTGTTTAAAGCATTCCTGAAAAAAGAAAAACCCACAAGATTCTTGAAGACAGGGAACTTGTTTCTATCTGCATCCATAGGGACATTGAAATAGGAACTCTGTGAAGAATGAAACAACAGAATAATGAATAAAAATCCTTTTGGATAAAAACACAAAACAAAAATATACACGAGGAAAAAAGTCCAAAGACTGAGAATCACTCCATGTGGAGATCTAGTAGGATAGTTTCAGTGGTTCCTGGGATGTTGGGGCTCCAGTGTTTAGTGTCTTGCTCACTCCACTCAGAACTGATTTTTGTCCCAGGACTATTCTAGATCATCTGCTGCCACCCTTCCATAGAAACTCACTCTGGGTTTACTTGGAGATTTTGTCTTAGAAATAATACCCTGTTACTCCAACCTAGAGAACTGATTTTTTTTTTTTTAAAGTTATAAAGCTCCCAGCTTCACTGAAAACAGTTCAGTAGCTGTACCTCAAATAGCGCTTGGGGCACATGGAACACAGTGAGTTCTCCCTCCTGAATTTTAATCTCTTTCAGTCTTCTCCTTCCACATCCTTCCAGGTCTTGGGATTTCCTACTGTTTAGTCCTTTGCTGGACACAGAAGTCTTTCCAATCAATTTGTTACATTCAAACTTCTCAAGGTACCTGAATCAACAAAGGTATTTGTTCTCTTACCCATTTATTGCGTAACATTCCCTTCATGTAATATTTACCTTAGTGGAACCTAGTACCCCTTTGTTTGCCATTTACTTGGTGTGTCTTTCTGCTGATCCCTTTTGTTACTGGGACAAAATATCTGAGTTAGTAAAGAAAGATGTGTGTGGGAGGTGAGGAACTTATGGCTTTGATTTGTCTTGGCTGCCTCTATTGCTGTATGTCTTTTGTCTTAGAGAACATTAGGAAGCCAGAAGCATGTGGCAAAAGAGCTTCTTTACTTTAAAATGTCCAGCAAAAAGACAGACTGAGAGCTAGAGGTAAATCTGTGTGAAAGAAAGAACAGAAAGAAGAAAAAGACTAGAGGACAGAAGGAAGAGAAGAACAAAGAAGGGCAGAAGGAAAGAAAGAAAGTGAGGGGAGAGAGGGAGGGAGGGAGGAAGGAAGGAAGGAAGCAAGGAAGGGAGGAAACAAGGAAGGAAGGAAGCAAGGAAGGAAGGAAGGAAGGAAGGAAGGAAAGAGAGAAGAAAGGAAGGAAGGAAGGGTAGGTGGGCCAGAGACAAGATAATCTTTCAAAGACACAATTCTATCAACTAATCAGATCCTACCTTCCACAGCCTACACCATTATGAATTCATCATAATATGTCTCTACCATCATGACCAATAGCTTCCAAAAGTTCTATTTGAGAGCACTAAGTTGAGAACCAACTCACCAAGGCTTTAGAGGATTTACATCAAAATTATAATGCCCTTGCTTCTTTACCCTTGGAAAAGTTAGGGGCAGGAGCTTGCTTGCTTTTGTTGCTTCTTTTAGTTGTCTGCACCTTCCAAAGCCCTGCTATGCCTTCCCTGGAACACAGCTGTGTACAGTTAAGTCAGAGCACAGAGTCTTTGGGGGAGCAGGTTTAACAGCTGATCCAAGTTACTAGGAGCTGCGAATTTTCATGGCCCTAATCTGATTTCCTTTTACTTATAATAGCGATCTTTTGTTCGCCTGCAGCAATCCCTTATTAAACAGTAGGATGTATCTTTGCTTTCATAGAAAAAATAAGAAATTACACATATAACTATCCTTAGAGATTAAAAACTCTTCCTGAAATTGGTGGCTCTATCTCACATTTATCAATATTTTATGTAAATAATAATAACCTTTCTGGGTCTTTTCTGTGTATTTGAGGAAGGATTGAAAATAATCAAATTTAGACTTAATAGCCCCAGAGACAGGACTATTATTCCCTTGTCACAGATGGAAACAGCTCCTGGAAGTGAAGCAGTTTGTTCGCGGCCACAGTACCTGACATGTGACAACTCTGGCTGTAGAACTTTGACCTTGGACCTCAGAGAGGCCTTTATAATAGCTACATTATTCTGGCTTTCTTGAATATGCCCAGCAAATGTTGTATCCAAATTAAGCCACTAAATGAACAAAACAAAATTCCTATGTGAGCAATAGGAACATGTGTTTACTAGTCAGCTGTCTGAGGTTGGAGTTTGATATTTAGGGGGAGAGCAAAACTAAGCCAACTCTCCCTCATGGCTATTTTGTTTTTGACCCTCACTCTCCAAAGATGGCTCTTTTGAAATTCAATTACTGTAAATGGTATGCATTTGTTCCTGAGTGAGCAACTTCATGAAGCACTTTGTGGGAGAAGAGGTGAAGAGCATTCTTTCCTTCTACCCATTAGATTTCAATAACACTGTCAAAAGAAAGGTCAAAAGTAAATTATGGGGATTTAAAAATGTCTCCTCTCTTTCTGTGGAAGAAGAAGAGGAAGGATTGTAAGAGTCAGAGGGGTCAAGGACACCAAAAGAAAACCTACAGAATCTACTAAGTTGGGCCCATAAAGCCTCACAGAGACTAAAGGACACCCAAAAAGTGCATGGAACTGACCAAGTCCCTCTGCAGTATGTAACAGTTGCGCAGCTTTGTCTTCATGTGAGACTCCTAAGAGTGGAAGCAGAGGCTATCTCTGACATTGTTGCCTGCGTTTGGAAACCCCTTCCCTCTATTGGGCTGCTTCTTCTAGCTTCCACAGGAGAAGCTACTTAATATGCCAAGGCTGTTAGATAGCCATGGGAGGCCTCCCCTTTTCTGAAGAGAAAGAGAGGAAGATTAGATGAGGCAGGGGAAGGGGAGGTAGGCAGAAGTGCTTAGGAGGAGAGAAAGGAGGGGAAACTGGGTTGGGATATAATGTTAATGAATTAATTATTTAATTAAAACAAAAACATTAAGTCTCCTCTTAAGACTTTATTCAAGGCACAGAAAACCCATGACGGGCAAGAGTTCTACCATTGAGAGCTTGGCCAACAAGTTTTGAAAATTCAGTGCACATCTTTAAATACGATCTACCTGAAAAAAAAAAAAAAACTCAGGTTTTAAAATTTATCTATCTAGGTATCATCTGGGGTTGTAATTTCTGAGATTATGCACCATGACAAAAATGTGATTTTTTTTTTTTTGACAAATGAGTGCATTTGTCTGTCACAATCACAATTTGGCTTCAGAGGAGGTGGGTTAGGTGGAGATATTGTACTGGGTGGTTTGAAAGGATCCAAGCACAGTCTCATCACCTGTAGAAGTTGATAATTTCATACTTTGTGGGGACTATGAAAAGTTTGTGTTTTTTACAACAAACAGGTGTATACTCCTAGGGAGAGGACAGGCTTATGCCCTTATGAATTAAATCTATCCTTGCAAGTTTGAATAAAGAGCTTTGGAGACTAACTGCTGTTAGAAAGAGGATTTGGATGGGAATGGTTGTCCAAACACTGAGAAAAGGGCAGTGTGGTCTGATTTTTCTTTGTGTATTTTCTAAGGATTTATTTTATTTGTGAATGTGTGTATGTGTGTGTGCATGCATACACACACACATGCAAGTGAATACAGATGCCCACAGAGGCTAGAACAGGGCATCAGATCCTCTCGAGCTGGAGTTACAGGGATATGTGAGTGGCCCCGCAAAGGTGCTGGGAATTGGACTCTAGTCCTCATGATTGAGCAACAAGACCCTTTAACCTCAAATCTATCTCTCCAGTCTCTGGTTTTGTCAACTTGATGATACTGAGACACATCTGGGAGATTCATAAAGCACATTTCTGGGTGCATAATTAAGAGTGTTTCTAGAGAGAGCAAACTGAGGAGATATGACCAGTCCTTAATGTGAGTGGACTTATCTAATATATAGAAGACCCAGAGAGAATAAAAGGAGAAAATGCAGAGAATCCTGAAATGTGAGCATTCTTGCTCTTTACTTCTAGCCCACTTGTAAGCTTGTCCCTCTGACATCCCTTTCCAACCAGGATTTACTGAAACATATTAAGCCATAAGCCTAAATAAACCTTTATACATTTTAAGGTTTCTGTGGGTGTTTTGCTAAAACAATGAAAAGTTTGACCAGCACAGAATATGATGAAAAGAGAAAGGATAAGCTTTCCCCCAAAACAGACTGCTGCAAAATCATTCAACAATTCACCAGATCAAAGCTATCTCCTCTTCACCCCCAGGAGCTTGTTTGAGATCCTCTCTGTTTTGAAAACTGTCTTCAGAAAGAAGTTCTATCTGTACATCTTTTATTCAAGAGCCTGTCTTTCTTCCAGAACATAATCCCAAATATCCCTCATCTGCTAGGATACCCATTGTCCCTTCATCAATTAACTTCATCCGTTAGCCATACACTGAGTGGAACACAATGGCCACTCCTGCTATCTTCTGGCTAGCATGCTCTGCCTTACATAAGAGGGTAGTGCTCCCACAGTTGATTCTCAAGCTATACGCATTTAGGTTAAGTGTGTGAGTATCTTCTATGTGCAACTTGGAAGGGATCCATAGGATTTCTATTCTGTCAGGCATTAGACACAATAATAATAGGTGACAGGCCATAACAGAGATTTGAGGACATCAGTAAATTACTGTGCAGAAAGCAATTTGACATCCTCTCATCCTCTGATGAAAGCTAAATGTGAGATCTAGGTGTAAATGTCTGAAAGAATTGAAATTCACACTTAAAGAGGAGAGGCTCTGGAGTGTAAAGAACCCATATCTTCCAGAGGGGTGATACTTGGGTAGTTCCCCGAGTAGACAGCATTGTTTCTTTTCAAGATTAATTCATCTGTGGAATTTCTTGGTTGTCTTCCAGGAGCCTATCAATTTAACAGGGACCTTTATAGAGTGGCTTCAATAAGTTGAGTTTATATCAGTGCAAGAGACACAAGACCAAAAACTTCCTCTTTGAAAAAGTGTGTAACACTGAGGTGATTTATAACCCTTGGCTTGTTATTATCCTGTGGTTTAAAACTACTATCTAGTAAGGGCTTGTGTATTTTTTTGTTTTAAATTTAAACATTTATTTATTAATTCAAGTTACATCACCATCACAACCCACTCCTTCCACCCCTTCTATCGCACCCTCTACTCCCTCTCCCACCTCTTTTTTTTTTTTAACATGGAAAGTTTTATCATAGCTTTATCTAAAGGAACAAAACTCCAGCAACATGTAATGTGAGTTGTCGAAGCTCCATCCCATTTCATATATATATATATATATATATATATATACATATATATATATAATATTTATTTTTTATTTCTTCAAGTTACATCTCAATCACAATCCCCTCTGGACACTGGGAATGTATGCTAAGCCATATAACTCTCATAATTGTGGCCTATTTATTTCTGTTGTTTTGTAGTGTATTTATTGTTATAAGAGAAAGAACCATTTGTAGGGCCTGTGTATTTTATTCTTCCATGCCTTAGATTAGTGTTTCAGTTGTTTGTGGTTGTTTTATTTTGCTTTATGAACTCAAAAGCAAGCATAGGGAGCTGGAGATATGACTCAGTAGTCAGAACATATTCTGCTCTTCCAGAAGGCCTGATTTCCACCATTGGCTTGAGGCAGTTAACAATGTCTGTAACACCAGCTCCAGGGAATCCACTGCCCTCTTCTGGCATCCTCAGGAACTTCACTTACATTCACAAACCTACTCTCAGAAAAAAAAAAAAAAAAGACTTAAACTTATTTAAAAAGGCAAATATACATAAAAAGATACTTTCTCCCGCATTCTTCACTCAAAAATATGTTTAATTACCATGGTGTGGCAGCATACACCTATAATCCCTGCACTCAGGAGGCTAAGGCAGGAGGGACACTAGGAGTTCAACCCAGTCTGAGCAACATTTAAAAATCCTATCTTAAAATCTAAATCTTTTTTCTTCACTAAGTTACACACAAAATCATGCCATAATCCATATACATCTATATTATTTTATATTGGTAACCTGTGTCCTGAATGGATGGTGTTTTTAAGACAAGTCTTTGTTTCCCCATTATGCCACTTTTAAAAATCAGTAAAAGCAGCTTTTTGCTGCTTGTTTACATTAAGGTTTACATTTAGGTCATCACATCACCCATATGATCTCATTCATTCCCTTAAACATGATAAATTTGATATCATTGCTATCCTTCTTCAGCACAGACAGCAAAACTTTTTTTAATAATTTATTTTATTTCTTCAAGTTACATCTCAATCACAATCCCCTCCCTACTCCCCCCTCCAGTCCCACCCTTCCACCCTCCTCCCCCTCAACCCCCCCATCCTCTTCCCTTTTTTTTTTTTTTTTTTTAGTTCAAGGTATTTCTTTTTCCCCCCAACAGCTCTCCCTTTCAGTCCAACAAATGGTTCTTTTTCTTATAACTATAAATACAATACAAAAGAACAGAAATAAGTAGACCACAATTATGTGAGTTATATGGCATAGCATATATTCCCAATGTATTTGGCACCTGACTTTAACATTCTACTATCTAACCATCTCCATGAGTTAAAAGTTCTATATCTAACTAAGTTTCATACTATAACTTGCCTCACAATTTTAAAAATATCTTCTTAGATCCAGAACACCCTCTTGATTCCTAAACAACTCAAAATTTAACTATGAGACTCTAGCTATCTATTCTTCAACCACCTCAGAGACCTGAGAGGGATAAATATATCTGATTATATAGGAAGTGCAGGGCCTGCAGCTTCCAAAACTAAGAAATGACATACCAGTGGCTGCCTGGACAGTTCCCATTTTCTCTCCATACATTACAGCATCAATCTTCAGCCATTTGGTCCCATTTCTCTGACAGACATTGATTGTAGAGCAGGAATTATGAAGGACTTACCTACCCTGTCTTGGCAGAGCTAGGCTGTCGACTTACCTGCTTCCAAGTTTTGTCCTTTTTGGACAGAAGTCTGTTTACTGTTGAAGCAAGGGGTTTTTCTTGCCAAGAGAAAGGCTTACCACCAATTCAATCATCTCCCACTGCAGATTCTTCGATGCTCATCTACTTGGAGTAGAATAGGGGGTGCTGTCAGGAGCTGACATGTCTCAATATCAAAAAATCTTAAATTAAGAAAACATCTTTGAATGCCATATTCTACAGATCTCTTGAGGTTTTTGAAGATGCCCTATCTATCTCTTATATTTAGATAAGCAAATATTGCTTGTCTCTTAGCAACTTGATTTCTGAGTAGCTTAGAAAATAACTGTGATAAACTGTCATAGTAACAGTAACTAACAAAATGACACGTTTGCATGACTATTAGTTTGCATTTCTTAATTATCCTAAACAGTTTATGATGGTTGGTAGCAAGAGGTCAAAACTTTGCATTTCATTTTTAAGCATTGCTAGGAACAATACCTTTAAGAAGCGTTACCCTTAATTTTGTATCAATATACAAAGATCAATACCAATGTGGCCAAATATAATCTTAATTTTGTATCAATATACAAAGATCAATACCTATGTAGCCCAATACAATCTTAATTTTACATCAATATACAAGGGCCAATACCATTGTGGCCAAATATAATCTTAATTTTGTATCAATATATAAAGATAAATACTGATGTAGCCCAATACAATCTTAATTTTGCAATAATATACAATGATCAGTACCAATTTAGCCAAATATAATATTAATTTTGTATCAATATACACAGGTATAAGGCAATACTCAATAATCTGTCCTTTTTTCTTGATCTTTCCTATACTATGTCTATGTCCCATTTTTCTCAAATCTGTTCACTTCTACATAGGAGAGAAAGAAGGATACAGAAAAGAAAAAGAGAAGTCCCTGGGTCTAACCTCCAAAACCCATTTAACAAGACCATTTAACAGCTTGTGGTCTTTTCCCCTAAATAACAAAATTTTCTATTATCCATCAAATAACCAAAGAGGGGGGAACACCCTCCCCACCTTCTGGGGATGGGACGTTGTTCTCTTAAAATGACTTCCTGCTGATTTGGGATGTAGTAAACCTGTTTAGGGCCTAAATAAGAATGGAAAAATGGTTAAAAATGTTAATAGAATCATTTGATGTTCAGTCCCTTTGTGCTCAGCTATTTAGATGTCCTACGAAGTTCATAGACAGAAGCTGATCTTCAGAGCTTTACTGAAGTTCTGGCTGGAGCAGTCTGTGGAGCTGAATGATCTTAGCGATTTTGAGTTGTTGTGGTTGTAGACTTTTGAGGAAACTGCTATTGAGGAAGTCTGCAAGGCTGGATCATCTGGGCCACTCGTCTTCTTTGGTGTCTGATCTGTTTTCTGCTGAGGTTTCCGCAGACAACAAAACTTTAACACCATGTCCCGAATCACACAAGGAGACACCAGAGGGATTTGAACTCTGGTCACTTGCCTAAGGAATATGTTTGTACCTATGTGTTAAGTGTGTGATATTTAAGAAGCAATGGTGCTATAGAACACACTCCAAAGACTTTGTGGCTTCCATTGTATTTTCTTTCTTTCTTTCTTTTTTTTTTTTTTTTGTCTTCTGACTTTGTAGCATGAACGGGGCCTAGCAGGAAGAGTTCAGTGTGCATTAGCTGGGAGAGCCCTGCTGAGGCTAGGAGTCCCATCAAAGGTGCATGCACAACTGTATCCTATTTCCTGGCTAGACTTTCATCTGGACTTGTTAGTTGCAGACCACTGTTTCTCTACACAGCTTCTCTTTGTAGTTAGGTAAGCAAGAGGTAGGGGATGCCAGCCCATCTTAAACATTCTTTGATCAAACAGGTCAGATGGCTTGCCAGACTCAGAAGGAGGAGACCAAACAAAGTACATAAATTCTAGCTTGGCTCCACATTGGTAGTCCATCATGGAGCATGGTCATAATGTCCATGCTTTTACTGTTTCCGTCACAAAATGTGTTAAGCACATATTTTGTTACTGTCTGTCCAGTGTAATGATGTGGTTTGAATATATACAGACACTGCTTCCATGCTTTAGTGGTACCTGACACCTTTGAAGCTCATGAAGAAATCAATGGATCTGAATCACTAAAGTGAACAGGACAAATGTGGGTGCAATGGGTTAGAAGAGTTGACGTTTTTTTCTGGATGTAGCATTGAAAGCAATAGTATCTAAAATGTAACCCATTCTCCTTTCTAGTGGGTGTTCTTATTTGCTTTGTTCATTTACCTTGCATGACGTTCACATAGGAGAAAGGATACATCCTTCCCTGTGTATTCAAAGGATGGAGTAAACATTGGCTAAGCTAAATTTTAAGTGTAGTTGGAACTTGCGACGTCTCAATTAACGTGTGCGGTTCATCCCAAGAACATCAAGAAAGAAGTATATACCTTTTCCACTACAGAAACTGAACCCTACAGTTTTGTTTGTTAAATGGATCACATATTTTCATTGCTTATTGAAACAAATGAGGGAGCATGGCTGAGAGGGATGGTCCTGGTTACTTATAGTTTGGTGATAGCTTTTGCCCCACAGAGGCCTGAGTGGCAACTAAGCCTGTAATTTACATATCTTTGGACCCCTTTTAGCTTCTCACTGCCAGTTGGCATGGCAACACGACAAGAGTTATGACGTCAAAGCAATATGAACTGATGATTGATCTAAAATTATTTGGAAAACATTCTCACTTTAAGTTTCCATTGAGAGAGAGAAAAAAAGGCAGCTTTATTCAAAAGAAGGTTTAAAAAGTCTATTTTTTTTCTTAATTACCTTTAAATTCTTTATTTTTCCTTTCAATTTAAGGGTAAAATTGTGACTGTCCTCTGATATCTTTAGCATTTTCTTTCAGATTTAGATACTTTGTTTCTTTCTGTTGATTTCTTTTTCTAATTTTACTGAAAATGAATATTTGTTGTTAGCATACTTTTTGTTTTGGCTTTGTTTTTGGTTTCATTTTGTTTCTTCCAGCCTGCAAATGCAGAGCAGGAAAGTGGCTATGGAAGCCAGAGGACAGTCTCTGGAACGTGTAGGTCCTTCCTGAAGTGGAGTTGGCCTTAAGAAAGTCTTGCAGAGTTGGCAGCAAAGCAAGGAGTTTCTGAGGGGCTGCTACATGCAGATTTCTGGCCAGTTGTCATTATTATCATCGCTTTCCTGTATTGAAGAAAACGACACCTTCACACAGATGAGGTAGATAAGTTGTCCTGAAAGTCACTATGTGATAAAATAGATACATAAGGGGTCAGGGGGTGAAAATATCTGCCCCTCTTACAGAATGAGTAGAATTTGCTCAGCTATAGAACATACCAGTGAGATATATCAGTTTAGGAGTTTATTTTTAATCTCTCTCTCTCTCTCTCACACTTAATTCCAGTTTATTAATCTTTAAAACTATGATAAGAGAACTTTCATGCACATGGTAAAGCTGGGGGAATAATTTCCTGATGGGATCAAATAAAGCATGTGTAATTTCTAAGAGTTTATGGCTGGGATCAACACATTTCTTGCTTCAAGTATTTCTTTCTGTATAACTTAAAACATACAATTTGGGCATCAAACTAGTCCCTGGTTTACCTTTGTGTGTGTGCCACCAAAACAAACTCCTATCCCTAGATAAGTCTCAAATGGACCATGCCTTTTGCAATCGTTAGTTTTTATTGTCAACTTGACATACTCTATAACCATTGGGCTCAGGGTTTCTCTGAAGGATTGTTTAACTCAGGTTGGCCTGCAGGTATGTCTGTGGAGAATTTTCTTGATTGCGTTTGGGAAGACCTACCCCACTGTGGGTGGCACCATTCCTTCTGGCTTTGGACTGTGCAAAACAGTGTTCTTAGTGTAAGTAAGCATACATGCATTAATTCATCTTTTCAGATCATGACTGATATCTGACACAACTAGTGGCTTCATATTCTTGCTTTGACTTCCAGTAATGATGGAGCATAACTTGGAATTGTTTGTTAAAATAAATCCTTTCTCCCAAGTTGTTTTGTCAGAGTCTTTTGTCACAGTAAACTAGGAGACCTTGGTTAAATTCTTAACTTTCACCTTCAACATTATCTCTCAAAAGAATTCATACCCAAAGAAAAATTTAAAATTTAAAGAGCTTATCATTTTTTCCTGTTTAATATTATTAGCTTCACATTATTATATATTTTTGAGGAAATTAAAATCCCACTATATGTCAGATGATTTCCTGAGTAAAAGGTAAACAAAAGTGATGAGCATTGAAAAATTCATATTTCAGTAAACAAGCCAGATCCATAGACTATTTAAAATTTATAAAGAAATTATGATGGAAAGGAGCCATGTTGAACATATAAAGAAGGAAGACTGAAGATGAGACGACGGTAGGCTAGCGAGTATCAGAAGGTGTTCACAGACTGACTACCCATGCAGCTATATGAGAAGCATCAGCTCAGGTAGAAGGAATAGAAAGTTCAAAGGTCAAGAGGCCCAGACTGCTCACAAAGAATCAGAGGCCAGAGAGTCCAGAGCAGAGTGAATGAGGAAGAGCTTCAAGGAATTGTCTTATTATTTTGATCTCAAACACCTTCATGAATGACACAGCAAGTACATGAAACTTTGGTATTAAATGAATGAGTCATTTGTATTTGGATTTCAGCCAAATACAATACTCCCTTAGACTTCTTCTGTTGGATATTGAGCTACGTCAGGTGTTGCTCCTACCTGGACTGGTTGATAAACATGAAATCCCCGATCTGCTGCTATATAAGAGGTGTTGAGATAAAGGGCAAGTCAACCCCAGCTTCTCTTTATGATATCTCCAACACAGAACAAGCGACCCCAGACTCAGTGTCACACAGGGTCTTATTCTCGTAGGAAGGCACTTGTCTTGTTTTCCGTGTCATTGTGCTTTCTGTTTTAAAAGGTTTAGAAGAGTGTAGAAATGGTAAGACTCACAATCTTAGAGTCATAGGTTTGAGCCCACATTAGGCACCATTTGTATAAAGAAAGGCTAATTAAATTATTTACCAGTATTAATATTTATTGTTCATTGGTTAGAGGTATTAATCCTTAACCCACCATTATAAATGAACACACACAGAAACCTGATGGATTTTATCAAGTATTAGTCTGGATTGTACAATCTTATGCTAGCTTTAATGCCATTCCCCAAATATGACCCATATATACATACATCGCCTGGGCTGTTACTCTCCATTCTATGCCAATGTTTCAGGCTCTGTGGAATGAAGGTTCTTTTCTCAAACCCATGGCATGTGTCTTTCCTTCCTCGTCTGGCTTGTTTCCTTCCCAAGAACCTCTCAGCTTCAAAAACCCACCCACCTTAGTCCTGCCTACTTCTGTCTTTGCCCAGTCTCAAGCCTCAGAATTTATTCAACCCATCAGAGACAATGGTTAGCAAGTAAGATAACAGACAGCAAGCAGGCCTCTGGGAGAAATGAATTAACATGTAGAATACATAACAGATCACTGCATCAGAGGAGCTACACAGAATGTAATGTAAAAAACAGAGATTATTGTAATGTACTTACTCAAGGGATGAGAGAAAAACAGTAACCAGCAGACCACTGTGCCATGCCTACATTCTAGCCAGGTTTTATATTGTTTTCTAAAGTGTCTGTTTCAAGTAGCTTTTTCTATGGGACTTTATCCTGTCCTGCTGATTGACAAGCATGTTTTGAAGGCATTTAAAGGACAGAACAAGGATAAGTCTTTGCTTTTTATTAGAATGCCTCCAGCTACATCATAATCATAGAAGAGGTTCTGGGAACCTCTGTTCTCTCAGTGGGAGAGAAGGAACTCAAGTCCCACTTTTCTGACCAGTAATCAAAGTCCTGCTGACCCAGGGCTTTGTTTCACAGGATGTTGATGATGAAGGAGGAGATCAGCCCCACTGTCTTCCAAGCCTGCACATATCTAGCTAGCTACATAGAAATGGGATTCTCTCATCACACACAGAGCTATCCATATTGCTGCAGATTTATCAGTGGATACCAGGTGGGTGTCTTCCATTCAGTTCACTTCTGACACTATTATGCCTAGAGATAATATCAGATCCAATAGGGCAGTCACACAGTCTCTCCCCTTTCAGATATCAGTTGCAAACACAGGTTGTTGCTCTATGCTCTGATTAGCCTGTTCTGTATTTTGGATTCTGCATACCTTCTTCTTTGTTTCAATTAATTTACTGGAGTATCATATAACTCAGGTTCTATTTGAAAATTTGACATATATATTCCAGTTTCATATGAAGGATGTTACTGGAAAGAAAATTTTTAAAAGGTGTGTGAAAGGATGCAGATAAAAGCTAGATGGAAGACATATGCAGGGGAAAGCATTTAGGAAAGGATATGGTGCTCCCCCATGCTCTCTCAACATGCTACCATTATAACTGCTGCATTTTCCACTGGCTGAACACTCTTCCAAATGAGCCCTGTCCTTTTGAGTTTACACGGGGGCTTCATTATTCACACATGGCCCATTAAAACATGAGCCATTGGGGAGCTAATTTTTGTTGAGCCTTTCTCTCCTCCTCACAGGGCAGGATTTCAACCCCAACTGTCTCATCATGTCTTAGTCTTTCTTGGGACCAGCTCCCATCTGAGGCCATCTAAGGGTCTCCTCGTTGGCACACAAATGACACTAATTGCACTGGAGATGACAAGTTTGGGGAACTTTAATGTGATGACAAATACCACCCATACGTGTTATAGTCCCATAATGGAAACACATGTTAAGCCTTTGTCATCCACAGTGATATTTCTATGGAATTCCATATGAATATAGTGAATGTCCATCTCTGTTATAAAGTGGGATTTTTTTTATTCCTCTTTCATCACTGAACTGTGCTGAGAAAGTGAGGCCTATTGAGCAGGATATCTATGGCAACTGAACAGGAATTGAAACTTGGACAGTCATTCCCTGAGGGTTACTTGCAGCTGTATATTCACAGCTCTGAACTGGAGGACTCACTGCATTAGTTATTTTTCATATTCCTGTGCAAAATACTCAATGAAAGCAAGAGAGGAAAGGTTAATTTTGACTCGCTTTAAGGATACAGCAATGTTTTTCCACCTTCTTTCCTAGGAAATTAGGCTGCATGGCCAGCTGAGCCCAATTCATCTGTCATCTTTGGACCAACTGAAATTTACTTGTAGTCTGTGCTAGGAGGGTTCTAAAGAGTGATCACCATCATTGAGAGCCATCATTCCCCTACCCCACACACCATAGTTCTAATGCTCGAGCAGGCCATCCAAAGCATTAACTGGTTCCCAACTTCCAGCCCAGTGGCATCACATGATTTGGTGCCAATCAAAAGAGGTTTCAGAGAAATGTTAGAGAAGAAATAAATGAGGTTTTTAACTGAGCATTTGTTTTTGGTCTTGCCAGGATCGATGTAAAAGGCATAGCATGTCCCAATGGAGAATTGCCTGCCAAGGATTTGCTTGCAGAGGACAGTCACCTGGTTAGTGGGACACTCACTACTCAATGTTGCACGGTGCTTCAACATCTCCCACTGACCGAATATAACATTTACTGAGCACTGCCAAACACCATGTTAAATATTGCATACATTATGCCATTTTTGTAGAAATATTCAAATATATATTTTTTTACCCTTCTGTCCTTTTTCTACACAAAGAAACTAAGTATAAAGAAGTCAAAAAGGTACGCAAAAATCTGGCTGTACATCTTTCCCATTTGCGGACTATTTTATGATCCAACCAGAGGGGTCACACTCATGGATGAAAACTGGGTCTGTAGAGAAACTCTTGAGAAAACTGCTACCAAAGCTGCCAGTGAACAATAGCAATTTAAAAGATGAGGTAATGCTGCACAAACAAGCCAGAGCCTTGATGTATAAAAATGGAAGCATTTGTTCCCTCTCATAGAAGTTTTTCCACCAGAGCCTGGAGGACTTTTGGTAGATCTTCTATGAACTAGCTCAGTCTTGTGACTTATTTATCTCAATTTTAAGTCTCTAAAGTTCCTTAGACAGAAGAAGAGTGCCTGTGAACTAGGAGGAGGCAGCAGGATTTTTCCCTATCTTAGTCCTCAAATGGCATATTATTTGTGCTCTTTATCTTATAGACCATGCAGTTAAAACATGCTATCTGTCTATCTATTTATCTGTCTATCTATCTATCTATTTATCTATCTATCTATCCATCTATCTATCTATCTGTCATCTTTTCATTCATCTATCTTTTTGAATGTCCAATAAGAAAGAGGAATATGATATTATCATTCTCCTTGATTTTAGAATCTACCACCAAGGTCCCTCTAAGGGCATATATTAAATTTATGATGATATATCTCTTAAAATAAATATATTAAAAAGATTATTAGTAAGACTTCCTGTTTCTTACTAATTCCATTATATTTTATAATTGTCATTATAACTTGGCTTGGAAGTACATGCCTACAATCCCAACACTGGATAGGCTGAGGTAAGAGGATCATAGCTCCAGGTAAGATAAGGCTAGATAGCAAAACATTGTATCAAAATACTAGCCATATTTATAATCTCCATGTTGAAATGTATATTTATAAACCATTACAATATTAATATTATTGAATTGCTAACATAATATCAACTATAATAATGTAAATGTCCTTAAAGTTATTTAAGGATATGATTCCTTTAAGAACAAATATAGGGTTGGTGAGATGGTTAAATGGTTATTGGTATTTGTTACATAAGACTGACAGAAGCAACATAAAGATGAATAGAGGGAACAGACTTCTGACAGTTGTATTTTGTGCACCATGGCATATGCATGCCCCCCACACACAAATAAACAGATTTTTAAAAGAATAAAGATAGTGTGAATTAGTTTTATATGCATCAAACACACTTTTATTTTGATGATAGCAAATAACAAAAAAAGTATTTCTTAGTAGATTTGAGACACATATATGAAATAAACAATAACAACAAAAACCTCAGTGTTTTACCATCCATCATAGACGTTCATTTTGATGTCTCGCACGGCATGATAAACTCTAGCTATATTCTTGTCTTTGATGCATCATAGCAAGTGAGGTGCTGAGCAGTTGTTTTAAAGCGAGTCAACTCATCACAGCAGCTGGGACCTACGAATTCATACTTGTCTTATCTGTTTGACACCTAGCTCTAGCCACACTTCCTCTGTAACTTTCCGTAGCTTCTGACATTTCTGTTACTCCCTTGTCGTTCTGACTCCGTTAGTGTCTTTCTTCTTCTGGATGCATTTCAATTTTTGTTTTGTTTTCAGTATCTTAATTATAATATCTATAAATATTCTTTATATATTTTGGACTGATATTTACTAAGGATTATGAATGTTTAAATTGATTTTCAAAGAACAAAAATTGCTTATCGTCTTTTTATATTTCTTCTTTCACCGTTTCTTCTTCCACTTCCATCTTATCCTCTCACAGTTCCAGAATTATTTACTTCAAAATTATAATCCTTACTTGCCATTATTGTTCAATTTACTTTTCTTCTCTCTCTCTCTCTCTCTCTCTCTCTCGGTTTTTGAGACAGTTTCTATGTATCTCTGTCTGGCGTGGAACTCACACTTTTTTTTTTTCCTTTTTTTTAAATATTTATTTATTGCTTCAGGTTACATCTCCATCATAGTGTCATATTTCCACCCCTCCCAGTCCCGCCCTCCACCCCCTATCCCTTCCATCCCACTCCTCTGGAGTGGAGTATCCCTACATAATAGAACCCTGCCCCAGTTCAGCAGTCACATGAGGGCCAAGAGCCTCTTCATACACTGGGGGCCTACAAGGCAGCCCCACTAGGGCAAAGTGTCTCATTGACAGGAAACAAAGTCTATGTTCATGTTCCCTTTGGTGCATTGGTTGTAATATAGTTATCCTGTACTATATGGCTAAAACCCGATTATAAATGAATAGATGCCATGTGCATCCTTCTGAGTCTGGGTTAGCTCACTCAGGATGAGCTTCTCTAGTTCCATCCATTTGGCTGCAAATTGCAGGATTTTGTTGTTTCTGATGGCTGAGTAGTATTCCATTGTGTAGATGTAACACATTTTTAAAATCCATTCCTTAGTTGAGGGACATCTGGGTTGTTTCCAGTTTCTAGCTATTACAAATAAGGCTGCTATGTACATAGATGAGGAAACTTCCTTGTGATTCAGTGAGGAATCACTTGGATGTATACCCAGAAGTGGTATGGCTGGGTCCTGAGGCAGAGCTCTTCCAAGTTTTCTAAGATATTGCCAGACTGACTTCCATAGTGGTTGCACAAGCCTGCACTCCCACCAGCAATGGAGGAGTGTTCCCCTTTCTTCACAACCTATCCAGCATGTGCTGTCATTTGAGCTTTTGATCTTAGCCATTCTGACAGGTGTGAGATAGAATCTCAGAGTCATCTTGAGTTGCATTTCTTTGATGATTAAGGATGCTTTGCATTTCTTCAAGTGTCTCTCAGCCATTAGGGATTATTTGTGAATTCTCTATTTAGCTCTGTTCCCCATTTTTTGATTGGATTATTTGGTTCAATTTAATTTCTTGAGTGCTTTCTAAATTTTGGATATTAGCCCTCTGTCAGATGTGGGGTTGGTAAAGATTTTCTCCCAGTCTTTAGGCTGTCATTTTGTTCGAATGACAGTGTCTTTTGCCTTACAGAAGCTTTTCAGTTTCATGAGGTCCCATTTATTGATTGTTGGTCAAAAACACATTTTACTTATTTAAATAGACATGTTTTTCATAATGTTTTAGATAAATAAGCAATTAAAATTAATTTAGAACCAAAACCTGTATAATCAATTTGTAGTGGTGCGTTGGTGTGTAAGTAATTAACTGAAAGCTTCCAAGGCTTTCTAAATTATGTTCCACATCACTTGCTTTTTACAGTTCAACACTGACTCCATCTTTTCCCTCCTCCAACAATCAAGCACTTCTGTTGTCCTCAGCACTGTGTTCTGAATGAGCCCCCTTGTTTTCCCTATTCTTTACTGTGCATTAGAAACTGTGTTTGCAGTGGCTCATTTATCAGCAGAGTGTGGAGAGTTCCAAGAGATGTTTTAGATGTTTTGTCACTTCCTTGTCAAAATGATGCATTCACTCATGCCCCGGTTTCTTTGAAAGAGCTTAAATTGCACTTTGTATACAGGGTAAAGCCTGCGAATAAATGATACAAAACTAAACAGAGAGGTGGGAGGACAAAAAAAAAAAAAAAAAAAAAAAGGAGAGCTCAGAAAACCCACATCTAGAGGGCTTCATTTCTAAGTGTACATGTTCAGAGCTAGGAGGTCAGATGAAATGCCTGTGACCATTGTCTTGAGATTCATCCATCACCTGCTCAGTTTCTGTTGATACTGTGTACACTACAATTCTTGTTTGTACGCAGTGAAATGAGAAAATGGGTTATTCCCCTTCTTTGCTGGACCATGTAGACCTATTTTCAAGAAGACAGTGGGCAGGCATAGGCTCTGAATGTCCTAGTAAGAATTAAGAGAGAGAGAGAGAGAGAGAGAGAGAGAGAGAGAACATGATTTAGCTCTCTATGCCTCAAATTTCAGTTCTGTATGTGTTGTTTTCCAGCTGCTTTGTCTGTTCACTTGCTACAGAAATAGAAAAGTACAGGAATGTGGTGTCTGAAAGTCACTAGCAAACAGGGTCTGCTTATGCCACAACTCTGACTCTGATAACTACTCTCTAAGATTGTCAGAGTGTGTAGAAAGTGCAAAGTTGATCTCTTTTGTAATTAAAATCAATCTTATAGACCCTAGGATAATTAATTATTATTATAATTGTAAGTAATTTTTTAAAGAAAAAAATGATTTTTAAAAAAGTAAACTACTCAGTAAACGTACTCATTATTTTATTTGTATAATTTGATGTTGGGGTTTGGGAGTAGAAACCCCTAATATGTGTCTTTCCTGGAGAGATGTTATCATTAAACAAAGATCCTGGGTGAGCTTTTGTTCATATCTGGACCCATCATTCAGGATTATGTTTTGTTGATTAAACTACTTAAGTACTTCGAATTACAGTCCTCATTAGGAAAATGCGGGCACTATAATAGGAACTTCAGAGTACTGTTTAAAAGGTTAAATGTAAAAATCACTTAACCAAGGCACTATCTCATAGTAGATGGTAGTGGTGGAGGTGGTGGTGTGATGGTGCTGCTGGTGGTGACGATGATGATGGCCAGGGACACAAGGCCACACTCCATCTTTTGCTGGCCTGGAACTCACAACATAGTCTAGGTTGGTATCAAACATGTGATTCCCCCACCTCAGCCCTTCTGAGTGATAGGATTTACAAATGTGCACCACCATACCTGGCTGTCATAGTAGATTGAAACAATGTTTTACTCATTGCCTTTTGTACCTTTCAACAGCTTTTCCACCTCTATGTAGAAAGCTGTTTTAACATAACCATAGGCTGGGGTGGTGGCACCTCCTAGAGGCATTTCTCAGGTTTTGTTTTTGTCTTCTTCCCTCTGTCTCTTTTTTATTGTTTCCATTTATCACACTCATTCTTGTGCCTTTTACAAGCATGTATTCAGCTGTATTGAATTTCTCTTTGTTTCCCCGCAGTCATATATGTCTAAAAATTTTAAACCCACTTTCCTCTGTTTGTCTTTCAACTTTGACCCAGAGACCTAAGGAAAAACTTGCCAAGCCATTGAATATTTCATCACTGAGGAACCAAATTATTGTAGTGTGGGTTTATAAATGTAAAGGAGGTGCTTTCCAATATGGTTATCTTTACTAAATAATTAATTATTGATGGCTACTAGTTTTAGATTTTACACATATCAAGAACAGATTTACCCAAATGATACAACTTTGGAATATGCCAATTCAATAATTTTAGGAGTTATTGCACAGTTTACATAATTAATTAATGGGTTAAAAGATGACTCAGCGTGTAAAGATGTCTGATGCCAATTCAGATTAGTCGAGTTCAATCCACAGGATCCACATGATGGAAGGAAGAACCAGCTCCCAATAACTAACTATTCTCTGACCTCAGTGTGCATGAGTTCTCGAATAAAGAAAATAAAGTCTGAGATTGCATAGAACTCAGACACAGAAAACAAGGAAATCAAACACTGAACATATTGCCTTTTGTACCTTTCAACAGCTTTTCCACCTCTATGTAGAAAGCTGTTTTAACATAACCATAGCCTGGGGTTGTGGCGCAGGAACTGTGAAGACATTGAAGGTATCCATTTGAATGCTAACCAGAGTGAGAGGCCTCATCTGAACAATCATGTTGATTCATGAGAATTGGATATTGAGTTGATAATAAGGCATTAGCAATCCACTAGAAATGTGTTCCTGGCTTAAGGAACACACCATTAAGGCCCAGTGGCAACAATTCATGTGACATCTTCAAAGAACAGTGTAGAAAGCCCACTGTAGCATTGAAAGAGAGAGCTGGAACACATGACTTCAGAGGATATCCTCTTTCTCTCTTTTCTGTTCTTAAAAATATGTTTTTAAAGAAAAAAAATTAAAATGGATCTTCATCTCAACTGTGTTTACTTTTCCTAATAACCAGTATGCAAAAATACTTGCTTCACACTGGTATTTATGTCATTTTTTTTCCTGTGGGTATAAATAAGCTTTGAAAGAGTAACCTGGCAATTAACCTACATTTACACCAAGTTTCTGAGAGAAAACTTAATTCAAATTGCACCAAAACTTCAGGACAATGGTTTCCTTTTGTCTTGAGGATAACCTGTAGTAGAGTGGCATTAAAATCAAGAGTTTTCATTTATCATAAAACCTCATTGCTCGGAAGCCTTGGTTCTTATTTTGGTGTGCTAAAAAGTATCATTGTCCTGCTGTGAAGACTGTCTGTGTAATGCTCCATAAGTTTAGATCTAGCATGGACAAGTTCGATTTGGTTCTCTTTTGTGGAAACATCAATATATCAATGCAGACACATTTTATAAATTGCCACTGGATTTTCATCTGCTCATAGAAGTAGGACTGGATAGGGCTTTGTTTACACATCTTTTTCAGAAAGATGCCAGAAGAAGGACACATTCAGCAAATGAGTGATAGTCTGAGAAAAGGAATTGTTGGTCACAATGAAAGCATTGAACTAAACTCTCATTTTTATAACAAGTCATAAAGGAGATTGTAACTGAACTTTTAAATTATTATTTATTTAACTCTTATTTATTACTAAATTCACTTATAACAAACACCAACAATTTCTTAACTATTAATCCTATAAATTCCTACAACCCCTTTAACCTATCCACTAAACCTATTGATAATTATAACAACTACTTTCATAACCTTTTAGAATGATACAGTCTCTGGGGCAGGTCCTCAGTCATCAGGAACACAGTCTTTGTTGTAGATTCTTTAACGCACTTAGCAGTCCTTTTTCTGGATCTCTCAGATGCAGGTTCGTCAAGGTAAGTTGGTTATTGCAGTCTCACCTTAAATAAGGCTTCATGCTTTCTTCTCTGTGGGAGACCCCAGCCGTCTGCAGGCCAACTTACTTCTTTTGAATCAGGAACTCAGCTGCTCTGCCTCAGTCCTTAAAGCCAGGCACAGTTTCTTTTAGGCCACTGTTCGGACAGATCAAACCCCTCTAGGCAAAAGCTGAGCCACAGGGTCAAGTCCTTGGCCTTTTGGTGTCTTGCTCAGGCTTTCTTTGCTCACCGGCTTCTTTCTGCTTCAGGGAGAGAGCTGGCCATCAATGGCCAGCCCTTTTTTCAGCAGGACTCTTGGAGCTCTCTTGGAGCATCAGGGGCCTCTTCCCTCTCTGGGCTCCATGCACTGTCCTTAAATAAGAGGAACTCTGTTTCAGCTTAATTTGGGCTCTGCCCACTTATCAGCTGAAAACAATGTCAGGCCAGATACTTTGTTTCTTCAAGTCTATTGAGTCTTTCCTGTTTTCCAGACATCAAACTTGTTTTTCAGCCTATTGAGTCTTTCCTGTTTTTCCTGACTTCAACCTTGTTTTTCAGTCTATTAAGTCTTTCCTGTTTTTGCTGACTTCATGCTGATAATGCTCTTCAGGCCCCGTATTAAGAGACAGTATCAGAAACTCCTATATATTTTCTAAATCTAATTTATCTAACCCCTACAGGAGATGCTGATGTTTATTTGTTATTTAAAATGCTGGCACCTGTCTTCCTGTCATAGAACTCTGATTTTCCACACTTCCCTTTACAACCCATCACTGTTACCTCCTGCATCCTTTCGACCTTGCCGTAACCTTTATGATCATTATACCTACAAGAGTCTTTGGCCAACATGCACTTGAGGAAGTAGCACTGAGGAAGGAGCCCTGGATTGGTGTGTAGATCCTTAGACTCAGATAGACATACGGATCCGAGCCCAGAGATGATCGCAACATCGTCCTGGTGGGGTCCACTGCTTGACTTCACTGCAAAGGCATTCATCAGACATTCAAGAGCCTGTCATCATTGCTTTCTGTCATTCAACCTTTTAACTGCTTCCCTCAAGGACATTCTTCAGTCAGTGACATTACGGCTTCTCTAGTAGACTTACTGTGTCAGCTCATAAATTCTTTTTAAGAAATCTTATGAAGGTATGACAGTCATAGGCAGAACCATCTAAATGCCTGCTTTGGTCAATGAAGTTTTATTCAAATACTTCCATGCCCATTTGCTCACATATTTTCTGTGGCTATTGTTGCCTTATGAAGATTGCAGAATTGAGTAGTTACAGCAGCAGAGTCTTCCTATCTGTCTCTTTACAGAAAATCTTTGCTGGCCCCTAGCATGGATTTCAAAATCATATCTGATGTCCAACATGCCTTGACTGCCTTGTCAGCCTAACTATTCCAGCTCTGCCAGGGCACCCTTCCTGTAGTTGCCTCATTTTTTATGTTTATATGTTCACTCTACAGTAAGAGATCTTTTGTCTGTACTCTCTAGACTCGATGACTCTGAACTACCTTCAGTCACATTCATACCTGGCCTGTTTTCTTCTAGGTGAGTTTTGTGTCTTTGGTTTTCTCCATGCAAAGACTGTATTCTCACATTTGTCTTGATGCCTCTGTATTGAGCTGGAAGCCTCAAATCGTGTCATTTGCCTTCAGCAGGGTCTGCTTCATCCCTAAATGAGCATCAATAATAACTGCCTAATATGTAGGTACTTTAGGATGATAAAGAAAGCCAGCAAGGTGGATCAGCAGGTAAAGGCTCTTCACACCAAGACCGATGACCTGAGATCAATCCTCAAGACCTATCTAGTAGAAGAGAATTGATTCCTACAAGCTGTTCTCTTATCTCCACATAGAATGCTATGGCATGAAGGAAATACACACACACACACACACACACACACACACACGTGCACACACACACACACACACACACACACACACACACACTACCACACTACCTAATAATTACAATAAAAATGTAAAAAATAAAAACAAGTTTGAAATGACTGTCCTGCATATAAATGCACCAAAGGACATGTTGGAGTGAAGCAAGCCCTGTCACATCAATCAACATATTAATGTTGCTCATTAAGCAAACTAATCTTCTGTGTATGTTAACTTCAACAGAGCCAGAATCAAAATAGAAACAGCATGCAGGGCAAGCAAAAGCAGGGTAAGCAGCAGGAAAGCCTAGCCTGGCTTGGCCTGGCCTGGCCTTTCCTGCCTAGAGTGTGCCAACAGTCAGCATCCAATCCCCAGGAGACCTGGAATTAGATAAGTGGCAGCAACTGCAGTTGCACCAAGGCAGGGCAGTCTTGGACCCAAATAAAGTGGTTGCGTGCACAAGAAGGCTTCTTTGTGAAAATGTTGTGTAGCTGAGGTTCATGAATCAAGATGAGAAAATCAACCCCTAAATAGTCATTTACAGGTGTTTCTTCTAAGCAATACTCTGATGAATGTTGCAGATCTCTAACACATAATTCTCATTAAGGATTCAATTACAGAAATATGTCTGCATTTAGTTGCCGATTGGTTCTTTGGCAAGTATCTAATAGATCAGGCTTCCTCCAGCATGGTGGGCAAGCTCGACATCTCAAGAGCTGCATAGTCCATTTAGTCCGAGGAAGGAAGAATGCAAGAAGCACCTGCGACACCAGTGAATTAAAATATGCCTCAGAGTGAGGTAGTCCTACAAGAAGAGTGTGAAAAGTAAAGATTCATAGTTCCAAATGAGAGATATGGAAGTGGAAATGTTTAAGGAATCTGTCTGTGGGATCTATCTCAGAGGATGCTCTTGTTCTTGGTCACTTACCTTCCCCTGTCTCTGAGTTGGAAGTCCTGGTGCCTCTTCCATGGGAAACACTGAAAATGGTATTGATAATGGCTCAGATTGGCTTGCACTTAACAGATTTTGATCAAGTTCTCTGGGTGTGGAATCAATGTTTGCATCTGTATCTGTGTCTATGTCTGGGTCTGTGTCTGTCTGTATGTCTCCGTCTATGTCTGTGCTCACGCTTATTCTATTTCTTAGTTTTTCTCAGTTTTGTATGCATAGGGGTATAAAAACAAAGTTACATACTGGTCTCCATGAGTGTCTAAGGAATGTATCAGCTAGTGTGGCATTCTACCAGACTTCTTGGAATTGGAATAGCTCAGAAAGTTGAAGGGAGGAAAGGCTGACCCAGTTTGAGGGAACTACTCATACACAGTGCAGCCTTTGTGTTTTCTTCCTAGTCAGAGCCCAGCAACCACTATATTTGTGGTAAACTTATGTATACATGATTGACAACCCCATAGAACTAGATTTTCTTAGTTATGGAAAGAATGGCAGATTACAAAGAGAGGATATGCTGATATGTTCTCATAGAAAGGACCTACTCCTTTCTTGATTTCAGATTAAAAATTTGCTGACAGGATAGAGTGGGGGAAAGTATATCTTGCCATTCAGTGAGGGTTCAGGGAGCAGTTCAGCCTTGGAAGAGTGACTGCAAGGCAGCAGGGGAGAGAGATCCAAGTTCTCCACTGACAATAGTAAATGAGCCATGGCATGTGCATACCAGTACACACTCTCCAAACAAACAAGGAAACAGAAAAAAACTTGAAAATGTACACCGTTCTACTTGCTAACACCCATTTACTCTTGGACATGTCAATCCCATTGTTACTCAATTTCTGCCTGTGTAAAATGGGGCTAATAAAAGCAACATGTTTTAAAAGGAGCCAAACAAAGCCCAACATTCTAGTTGCTTTTACTGTACCTACTGAGTATTATACAAAGAAGGAAGAGAACACTTTTCTTGCACATTATTTTGGGAGACAGAGAAAAAATATCTAGATCCTGTTGCCCAAAGTTAAAGAAAGGAGGTATGATGCAATGACTGGATGGAAGAATTTTCTAAATTCTATTTCATTCTTTTGCCCCATTCTTCACATCCCCATGAGCCTTTGCTTTTTTTGTTTTTGTTTTGTTTTACTCTTTCAAATAATGTTCATGATACCTGGACTGTCTTCTTTTGTTTTTGTTTGTTTGTTTTTAGATTTTTTGAGACAGGGCTTCTCTGTGTAACATCCCTGGCTATTTTGGACTTGCTTTGTAGACCAGGCTGGCCTCGATCTCATAGAGGTCCACCTGCCTCTGCCTCCCATATGCTAGGATTAAAGGAGTGTGCTACCATGCCTGACCTTGAATGGTCTTATTGACCATGGATGCATCACTTATTTTCTTTGTGTCTCCTCTTGTTCCCCAACCTATTTATTGAACAAGCATAGCCAACTCATAGAGTGTTCTGAATCCACAAAGTACAGATAATCTGAACTATCATCTTCTGCGAGGAATTAGTACTCAATACACTATAAATGCAGTTATGCTACCACAAATGCTGTTTGGAATCCTATCCCTGTGTATCCTACCACTAAAGAAAGAAAGAAAGAAAGAAAGAAAGAAAGAAAGAAAGAAAGAAA
>CAJQZJ010033615.1:754013-769472 GCA_907164525.1 Lophiomys imhausi | reverse complement strand
AAAGAAAGAAAGAAAGAAAGAAAGAAAGAAAGAAAGAAAGAAAGAAAGAAAAGAAAAAGAATATTAAACAGGACTAAGTGTATACTAGCGAGCTGCTCTAAGGCCAGTGAGCAGGTAGATATGGTGGTGTCTACCATAGAGGTTGGTTCACTTTTCCTCCAATATGGCTCCAATCTTTGTTTTTGAAAAATCAGCTTCTTGAGAATGTCAGTGTCGACCTCATATGAGTATCTCAGGGGCTGCTCTCTGCTTGCTGATTACAACTGTCTGTTTGCCAATTCTTGGTATAATTAAATCCAGCCAAGGCCTCAGGTATGTCTTTAGCCAGATCTGATTTATTCAGATGTTTTGCTTTAAAATGAATGTGAGGGTAAATTTTGTTTTGTTTGTTTTGCTCCACAATTGCCTTAGAAATCCAATCTCAGTGTCTGTGACAGGTATTGATATCCTTTGTCAAAGCAGAAATATCTCCAAGCATCTAGAACTAAAACTTCAATGATTTTCAGCAGGCTTTCCTAAGATAATAATGTAATTTATCTTTCAAAGAATATTAAAGCCAAGCCTTGAAGGTGAGGGCAAAAGGCTCATTTGTGCTTCAAATTAGAAAGATAATTTAGGGAGAGAACGGTTTGTATTCATTTGAATGTAACAGCCTGGAATGGAGGAGTACTCACTAGTAGTGATTTCTACCCAAGATTGTTATTGAAAAAAAGAAGGGATTATATTTCCTGCTTTGAAAATTATGCAATTAATGTTGCATTTGGAGACATAAGATAGTAAACACCTTCCCCAAAAGGGTGAATAATGAGATATTTTGGTATATTAAATTATCTCTGTATTATATTTAGCTAATGATTTTCCCAGTTATTATACATCAGACTTATTATAAGATAAAGAAGCTGAGAGTTTTCTTCTCTCACTCCCTCGTTCTGTCCGTCTCTCCCTTTGTCTCCTCTATCTTTCTGTTTTGTTCCCTCCCTCTCTCTCTCTTCTTCCCTCCTCCCCTTCCTTTTCACAGTGCTGGAGATGTTTATAATAAGCAAGTGAGTTTTACACCCATTTCTAGGTTTGTCCTATAAGAGCCCTACTGTCCTCCTGGTAATGATATTTTACATATTTTTCTTTGTTTTGCATTATTCTGCTCATGATTTTGTGAATATGAGTTGCCTTGGATATAATAAGAACATATAGAATTGGGTGATGGAACATTTTGAACTAATTACGGTTCTTGAGTTCACCCTTTGAATTTGAATCTACTGAAGAAAGTGGAGCTGAGCTACTTCCTGCTCTACCTGTCCATGGGTTAGGGTCTGGCAGGATGTGCAATGTCCTAGAAAAATTCTAAAATTGACAAACTTGCACTTTTATTACCACCCCTCTTTGAAGCCCTGGTGGGGTCTTTAGGTCTTCCCCCATCCCATAAATCACCAACGGAAGTCCAAGTTGAAGTGAGCAACATAGTTAATAGCAGGGATAATTTGACTTCTTCATTTCCAATTTTTATCCCTTTGATCTCCTTTAGTTGTCTTATTGCTCTAGCAAGGACTTCAAGTACTATATTGAAGAGATATGGTGAAAGTGGACATCCTTGTCTTGTCCCTGAGTTTAGAGGAAATGCTTCAAGCTTCTCTCCATTTAATTTGATGTTGGCTACTGGCTTGCTGTATATTGCCTTTATTATTTCTAGGTATGGTCCTTGTATGCCCGTTCTCTCCAGAACTTTTAGCATGAAGGGGTGTTGGATTTTGTCAAATGCTTTTTCTGCATCTAGCGAGATTATCATGTGGTTTTTTTCTTTCATCTTGTTTATGTGGTGAATTACATTGATAGACTTTCGTATATTGAACCATCCCTGCATTCCAGGGATGAAGCCTACTTGATCATGGTGTATGATACTTTTGATGTGTTCTTGAATTCGGTTTGCTAGTATTTTATTAAGTATTTTTGCATCAATGTTCATGAGGGAGATTGGTCTGAAGTTCTCTTTCTTTGTTGGGTCTTTGTGTGGTTTAGGAATCAGAATGACAGTGGCCTCATATAGTCAGATATATTTGTCCCTCTCAGGTCTCTGAGGTGGTTGAAGAATAGATAGCTAGAGTCTCATAGTTAAATTTTGAGTTGTTTGGGAATCAAGAGGGTGTTCTAAGAAGATGCTTTTTAAATTGTGATGAAAGTTGAGTTGGATATAGAACTTTAAACTCATGGAGATAGATCGACAGTAGAATGTTGAAGTCAGGTGCCAAATACATATAGACTGGACATTGGGATTGTATGCCAAGCCATATAACTCTCATAATTTTGGCCTAATTACCTCTGTTGTTTTGTATTGTATTTATTATTATAAGAGTAAGAGCCATTTGTTGGACTGAAAGGGGGAGCTGTTGGGGGGAAAAGATATATCTTAAACTTAAAAAAAAAAGGAAGGGGATGGGTGGGTTGAGGCGGAAGAGGGTGGGAGGGTGGGACTGGAGGCGGGGTAGGGAGGGGATTTCAATTGAGATGTAACTTGAAGAAATAAAAAATAAAGTAAAAAAAAATAGCAGGGATGGTTGAGTATCCACTTAGTAGGTTACTTGGGGAAGAAACAGAGCACTCTATGGAGTGTATATTGTCATAGAGTGGTTACCTCTCACCTTCTGCTTCACAGTACTGTACTGTACATTCAGAGGTTTCATCATCTGAGAAGTCAGTTTTTAAGCTATTCCTCCAGCCCCAGGTAGCCTCTATCAGTTCTGTGGTCAGCTGTCTGTAACCCCGTCCTGGAACTCCAGTAACTCCCTCAGCACGACGTGCATTGAGATCACTGTGCTGCCAGTTGGCCATTCTCTGACTCTGATTTCCCCTCACTAGCTGAGATTCCACAAGGGCTCTTGTATAAGCCACAGCTTCTGGTGCATACTTAGACTTTAGTTTGTCTTTTTCCAAAAACCTCTAAGACATGGCCAGGAGTTTTGAATTTGCTACCCCAAGGCTTCCTGAGATCTCATCAGGGAAGCTGATACAGCTGCTTAGAAGAACAAGATGACAACTGAGGTAATAAATGACAGGGTGAAAAAATAAAAGTGCTTTAGGAAATCTGAGTTGGAAGGTTGTGCTACGGTGGGGAGTGGCCAGTAAAGTAAATGTATAGAAAAAAGGGAGAAGAGATAAAAGAAGAAAGACAAGCTGACAAAGTTGGAGAAGAAGAAATCCGAGAGGAGAGGAGGGGAGGGGAGAGGAAAGGAAGGGATTTGTGTTTACAGACAGTGAAGTGGCTGTTGGTAGAAATGAGCAGGAACTTGGAAAATAGATTGCTGTGGTTGGTGAATAAGTAGTGCCTATGAGACATGAATCGGGCTTGGTGCTACGCTGGTAATGTGACATTTCTAAGGCAGCAGAGCGGAGTAAGCAGTAGAGTTAGCTGGACCCAGGGCTTGTGCCAGGATATAAGGAAAATTGGACCAGGAGAGAAAGAATGTGAGTTCAAGGCCAGCTTAATCTGCCTAGCGTGATCCTGAATCAACAAAACAAAACAAAATCCACTATATAGGTTTCCTTAGTTCATTTCATTGTTGCAACAAAATACCTGAGCAAAACAGCTTCAGGCAGGGAAGCTGTGTTTCTGCTTACAGCCCAAGAGGAATCCAACTTGATAGCTGAGAGTTGAGTGCGAGGCTGATTGCTGGATTGCAACTGCTGCCAGGAAGCAGACAGAGAGGGATGGAGACTCTTCTGCACTTCCCCTTGTTCTTTTCAGCCAGTCCAGAACCCCAGCCATAGTGCCACCCACATTTAGAGATTAATTTTTTTATTTTTTAGTATAAATTTTGTTTTGCATTGTTTTGTTTTGTTTTCCGAGACAGGATTTCTCTGTGCAGTCTTGGCTATCATGGAGCTCACTCTGTAGACCACCCTGGCCTCGTTGAAATCAGAGATCCACCTGCCTCTGCCTCCCAAGTGTTGGGATTAAAGGTGTAGGCCACTACCACCCAGCTCTCAATTTATCAATTTAATCCAAAAAAAATTCCTCACAGGTTGTCCAGAGTCTTGTTTTCATGGTGATTTTTAAAGCCCATCAAATTGACAACCTAGATTCACTATAACAACCATGAAAGATTACCAAATAAAACCAGAAATGTTTATTGTAGTTTAAAATCACTGTCTCCTTAAGACTTTGCTGAGGACATTTAGTAAGAAGTCTTGGTGCTAAAATGGCAAGGTGGAATTACGGCGTGTAAATGAAACTCCCCATGCTGACCCACTAGACTTGATTGTTCTTTGCCTTTTCTCCTTCAGACAATAAACAATCATGCCCAGACTCTCATGTGCAGAGATGGGCATTCTGCACATGGCTTATGGCACACATGATATTACACAAGTAGTAGACCTTTAAGAGACAGCTATTCCAAGCTCCAACATGGAACACTTTTGCTAAGTCTTTAAGAAAGCAGCAGCTGCTGCATTGCTTTTGTTTCAGAGAAAGAGATGTGAAAGCCCAAGAAGAACAGGAAACTGAGTAAGATTGACAGCTTCAGGAAACAGGGAGGATTTTATTTTCATAAGTGAAAACAGCTCTAAAGACAAAATGCAAAAGAGTAAACAACTTAGGAGTATTTCCTAAACACATCTTCATTTTCATTTCAGACTTTTTTATGCCTATTCTTTGCTGATGTCTATCCTCAGATAACTTTGTGCTATAATTCCTAAGGCTTTGGGGAGATAGATATCTGCCCTACATTCCCTACATGTCCCCACCTTGTACCTGAGTCTCAGCAGAGGAAGTCTGCCTCAAGAAAAGCCCAGCTATTACAGGTTTATGATGGGGGTGTCTTATTTGTAGTAATAGGTAGCCTCAGATGTAACTAGGGTAGATCAGTGGTATTCAGTGTGTACCAGGTTCTGAAGTGAGCTGACGATGAGATTCTCGTTTGGATATTATTTCATCAAATAACACAGTTTTAGAAGATAGGCCTCAGAGCCTTATATGGCATGAGGAGGCTGAGTCAATTTGCCTTGGTGATGCAATTATCTCAGCTTGCTTTGGACTGCTGAGAGGTGGCAATAATACTTCATTCTGTTTTTGCTTTGCATTAAAATGTTTTGATACCTATTTGAATAATATCACCAGAATGTTAATAAATCTTTAATGGTCACACAGGCAAGAATGGTCTATGAATCACTCTGGAAGGGATAGTCATTAATCAGCTCCTTGGGGCTCATTTCTGTGTTCATTCCCTCCTAGGGTTTGGCATCTGTGAAGAAGGAAACTAGCTCCATTTGCAGTCAACTCATATTCTAGAATGTTCCCATATGATGGTTGAATCCAGATTTTCCACTCAGACAAATGAAATCTAACATATGGACAACTCACAATTTAAGTTCCTTTTCTTTGGTATCTGTTCTATATTCACATGTTGATACAGAACTAAATGAACATTTGGGAAGATTGTTGTATTAAAAGAATCTATTAAACTGTCTAGTGAAAATGTGATTTAGTCAAGAACTGCCTACTTTCACTATTTATTTGTATCCCATGTTCAACTGCTTTTGGAATTCCTCTAAGATTTCTGTTTTTCAGACTTTTTTCGAGCGTGGACATGATTAATCACTTTCATAGTTTAACATATCTTGGCCGTGAAGTTATAGGAAATATTGAGATGTCATCTAAACATTTAAGATCCTCATGATACAATCTTCCTGTGACTGTTACATCTTAAAGAGCCTTACAACCAAATGCACAGGAAGCTCTACAGTTCTCATCTGTTGCTATAAAGCCACTCCATAGAAGCACGTCTGTAAATTTGCCCTTTAAACATGAATGGCACCTTGTAATGAGACACACAATGTAAGCAGCAGCCTACTTCTGAGTATTTGCCCTGTAAGTAAGTAGATGGTTCATATTTGACCAATGCTTAGGAAAGAATTGACCTTACCCTTGTCACAATGAGAAAATCCAACAAGTTTTACCTCTGAGATCTGTGAAATAATTTTATATTCCTTCAGGGGGGTTTTGATGACAGATCAGAAATAGAAAGGTATAAATTACCATCAAAGGATTTTTCCCTGTCCTTTGAAATGTCAACTCAGATGGAGTTTTGTTTATTTTAAGATTGCTTGACCTTTATCAGAAAGTGTCTCTGGACAGAAGTGATAGTCTTGAGGTCTGACAAAGTACTTGCACAAGGAGTCACTTATGGTGGCATTATTTTGTTCACGTAGAGAGGCATGGACCCTTTTTGGTAAACCTTGAGACATGGTCACAATTTGTAGGCGGGATAACCAAATATTCCATAGTATAGTAGTGAAACTGTGGCCAATAAAACGTAATTGTGTATTTCAAAATAGGAAACAGATCTGGTTTGAATTGCCCTAACACATAGAAATAAGCACTTGAGGTGATGGGATGTTGAGTATCCTGATTTGGTCACTGGACATAATGCACATGGATTAAACTGTTGCCTAATGCTCCATAAACACATAGGTTTTTATATATAAATTTCAAATATATTTTAAAGACACTGGAAGTTCAACCATCAGGAGAGCTAGCTGCTCTTCCAGAGGACCCAGCATCTACATGGTGGCTGACAGCTATCTGTAAGTTTAGCTGCAGTGGATCTGATGCCTTTTTCTAGCCTTTCTGTGCACCCCAACACACACACACACACACACTAAAATAAAACAAAATATATAATATATAGAGTGAGACCTTTTTTAAGTAAGTCCTTGCAAACCACTATTAAAATAAGCTTTTATTCTCCTTTTGGTTTTCCACAAACATTTTCTGGGAAGCCACACTGTTGTGTACAGGAAGCTCTGGAACACGTCATAGGCAGATAACTTGCCCTGGAGTAGCTCAAAGCAATACAATGGCTACTTAAAAAGCACCCAAGCACAGCAGGATGACAGCCATGAGAAGGTACAGACCATCTATGCCTTGATGTCAATGAAGAGTGATGGTAGCTAGGTAGCTGAGTTGGCTATATTGACAGGCTGGTATATGTGCATAGGAAGGGTCCACAAAGCTGGAGCCAGAGTCAATGCATACTAAGAGTATATCCAGGAAGATCTCTCTCTCTCTCTCTCTCTCTCTCTCTCTCTCTCTCTCTCTCTCTCTCTCTGCTCCCTCCCACCTCAGTTGTTGGCTGACCTTGAATTCATTGTGAAGCCAAAGATGTCCTTGACTTTCAGATTCTCTTACTTGTATCTATCTAAGCATGCACCACTACATCTGGTTTTCCATGGTGCTAGGAATTGAAACAAGAACCTAGTACATGCTTGGCAAGCATTCTACCTACTAAGCTAAATCCCTCAACCCCTTTTCATTTTTCTCTAATTGAAAATTTTCAACTTCTCACTGATTTTTTTCTTCACAGGATCCCATGAAATGCTACCCTTTCGGGTATAGTATAACTTGAACACTTTGTATGGGACATCTACAGAGCAGAGACAAATAAACAGCTGAGTTCTTCCAACAAATAAGCATTATGTAAAAAAGCAAAAAACCAACAAAACCCAAACAATAAAACAGTCGCAAAATCAATCAGGGTTGTTTGCCAGTTATGCAAATTACCACCTTGTATTAAAAAAAAATTTAAGTCAAATTAAGCAGACCTTGCAGGCTCTGAGTGTTGCTCAACCCAACATGCCCTCAGACCACAACAGTGGTATGCTCTTCTTTAGCTTTGAGTTTGTTCCTGTCATGTTCTTCTTTCTCCTATATTTTCCACATTCTTAGTGTGTCTCTCTCTAACTAGAGCTCTTCCTTCTTCACTGTACTGCTTGTGAAATCTGTCAGGATACCACCTCTTCTCTGAACCTTCTTTGGATTTGCTAGACTCCATGATCTTGTTATGAATCACTAGCCATTAGGGAGACTTCACTTTTGTCTTCAGGAAAGTCTGTTCATCTTAGAAAATTAAAGTCACTTTAATACAATGACTAGTTAGTTCATAGCTAGGACTGATAGACATAGAACACTGTATCAAAATGACATCATTCTCTTACTTCAGAGAAGAAAGGGGAAATTATTGGACAATATATCGGTATAAGTACTGAACAATTAACTGAGACTTTTGTTGAACACTAAACTACTAATTAAAAAAATTTAATTCTGCTTATAGTGACAGAAAGGATTTCTTATAGTTCTATCATTTGATTACATCACTTGCTACATTAAGTTCAATAGAAATATTACACAATGAATAAAGGCCAAAGGAAATGAACCATTTTTAATGAATGAAGAATAGAAAGACTCTTTTCTAGCCAAGATGAATAGTTGCCATAAACCATGGGCTCACTTCACTGACACTCTGCATGTCTCCCACCTCTTCTAATCAGAAGGAAGAATGGAAGAAGAATGATATTTACAATGTTACCCAGAACTGCTTCCTTTTGGGGAAAGAGAGAGGGGCTAGCGTTGGTAATCTGACAACCCTAAAGTTGTAGTTCATGAATAATGTTTCGAGAGCTTGTTCTTCATACTGAATTGGGGTGAGAGAATGTTACTTGCCACTTTCTGTCTCTTTATATGATCAGGTGACTTTACTTCTACTTAAAAGGACGCTTACTCCAACCCACTACCTTTCACAAAAAAAATTGTGAAGCTTCCCATATACATCTGACTTGGAACGTTAGTGTTCTGTACTCAGAAGGCCTTTTCAAAGATTTGTAACTGTGAAGGGTAAGACTTCCCCAAGTTTGAAAACCATGTGATGTTTTCAGGTAGGGAGCCATTCCACTTGTGTCGCCATTATAATGTAATGGAGAAATGAAAAGAAAGTAGTCTTGTCTTTCCCTCATTGCCTAACCCCTTTTGCAGCAGATATTAAAATTCACATCCTTAGGATATTATTGCCTGTGGTATTTAAAATTTTTTTTAAACCTTTACCCCTACAACCTTCAAGAGAAAACAATAGATGGCAAAGGAGAGACTGATTTTTTTTCCACAAAATTGGTGGCAAAGAAAACAAACAACAATAACAACAAAACCCCAAATAAATAACAATGTGTCTTTTCTAAATCTGTCATTATAACTTGTTCCATATCATTGCTGCCACTCAGGTAGAGTTCATGACCACTAGCATGTTCCTGAGTAAACACAATAGAATCCAACTGTACCAGGACTTGATTATTTTAGACTTTAGCTACCAGAAGTCAAATTACTCTTGTAATTTTTTGTTTAAAATAAAACAGAGAAGGAATTAAAAGTAGGAAGGATTCCTGAGCCTGGGCCATAAGCAGAGCTTCTGAAGTTGACATATGATTATATAGCTTGTCGATCATGAGGTTCTGTATGCCTACTAGTTTCTAGAGGGGAAGTCTTTCTCTAATTAAACTACTTTAAACTAAACTACCAGAAACTCTTATGTGTGGGGGAGGGTTATGTGCTTGTAGACACACATATATATGCATATTTACATATGTGTGAGCATCTGAAAGCAAGAAATCAACATCAGATGTCTCTTTTGATTACTCTCCACTTTGATTTTTCAGACATGATTTCTCACTGACCCTGTACTTCGTAATACTGTACAATGAACGTCATAGGTCTGCTTGTCTCTGGCTATATTCTTTCTATCAGCACTAAGGTTACAGATGTACACCATGCCTGGATCTTTTTAAATGGATGCTGTAGATTATAAATAAAAATTCTGGTCTTCATACATGCACAGAAGATATTTTATCAACTAAGCTATCCACTCAGCCAGAGAGTCCAACAGGTCTTCAACAATGTCTTTCCACTTTACCTCTGGGCTCTACCTTTTACATTACATGGCCCCACTGTAATTAATGGTTTTTTTTCTACTTGTTATTTGATTATTGTAGACGAATGGGTGTTGTGCTTTCATATATGCTCATGCATGAATGCCTAATACCCACTGAGGACAGATGAGGATCACCTGTAACTGGAGTTACAGATGGTTGTGAACTGCTATGTGAATGCTGGGAATTAAATCCATGTCCTCTGGAAGAGCAGCCAGTGCTTTTATCGACTTGGTCATTTCTCCAGTGCTAATTATTTTTTTATAATTAATTCTTAATATGCCATGGTTAGCTCCCATAAAAATACAGACTCAAAGTCTGGTGCCTTTTCTCTTCATACTGCATGAGATACACAAGAGCAAGTTAGAAACCCTGATCTCTTCCTAGTTTAACCATTACCTTCTGTTGTTGAAAATGGGCATAGAGTGGTTCCAGGCATATAAGAGAGAAAACTGAAAAAAGATCAATATTTAACAGGCCTTGACTCTGCCTGCTTCTTCTATTTGTGCTAATTGTTTATTATAATATACTGAGCCTTGTAGGAGTTATTATTCTTCTACACAGCCATTCATCCTTCCCAAGTTAAGCCATTCATTCACTTTTCATTCGCTCATTCATCAAACATTTTCGTATATATTATATGCTAGAACTACTTAGAAATCAAAGCTTCTGCTATTATGTGCCTTCTGTTGTGAGAAAGATGGACACTAATTGATATTCTTATCTGAAGATTGAGATTTAAATAGTCTGTGAGTACCTTTAGTTTCACTGATGTGGTGTACAATTATGGACATGAAACGTGTATCCAACTGAGTATACAGACTAGAATGTGATGGGAAGAAGCAATGCAGGAAGAACTGCTGCAAGATTTTGCAATAACTCAAGCAAAAACTAATGTATATATATTGGCCACAAAGAGGGCTATTGCAGGTGATATTGTGAGGATGGATGGACAGGAATATGGATGAAGAATCCTTGGCTTTTGGCTACTTATAGTATGTGAAAACAAACATGCAGGGTATTCAAAAATGCTTGAAAGCTGTGGAAATGGTTCTGTAAAATACTTCCAATGCAGCCACAAAGACCTGAATTCAAGTCCCCAGAACACACACAAAAGCCAGGCAGGCATCACAGCCCTAGGATGTGAAGACAGGATAAGTTAGATAGTTCGACCTGCTGAATCAGGGAGCTACAGTTTCAGAAAGAGACTCTGCCTCAAGGAAGGGAAAATCAATCAAGGAAGACATTGTACATGTAAAGAGTAGAGACTGATAATGTATATATACATTTGTATATAGCACATGTGTGCCCAACATATGTGAACACATGTACATGCATGCACATATTCTACATATACACACATGCAAAAATGACTGTAGGTTAAGTTCTAAATTTAGAGATCTTAAAAGAACATGCCTTGAAGAATTGGGGAATAGAAATGGGTATGTCTGATTGACTTACAAACATTACATAATTAAAGAAACGCAGTTAAATAATGGCACAATGCTCTATAGTGTTGTTTATTTGTAGACATAAAATGAATTTTTGGAGTTTCAGACAATGCAAAGAGAGTCTTTGATGCAAAAGTGAATTAATTTCTGCTTGAGGGGGAGAATATGAAAAAAATAAGCAAACAAAATAGCAATCACTACAGAAATCTGAAATTAATAGAATGCACTTTTTTAATATTTTGAGAGAGGTTTTAAAAACATTTCTTTCAGCAATTTCTGATCATTTTTCCTTGTTTTCACTGATTGCTACTTTGACCCAATTAACTTTCACTCCTAATCAATAATTAATATTGTACTTTGGACAGAGTAGTAGGATAAATAGGTACAACCTCTCATTGTCCCAAATTGGCAATGGCAAATATCCCTGAAGTAGGATAGCATTTTGATGATCCGAAACTCTCTAAGCAAGGGCAAAATTATTTTTCTCTGTGAATGGTCTGAGCTCAAAGGGCTCCAGTCGTATTGTGCTGAGATTCTGTCTAGGGATTTATGCAAGTTGAAGAAAGAGCTGGGTATGGCTTTCAAAAAAAAAAGTGGTGTAGAAAAAAATTAGTAAAATTACATTGGGCGCCATTTGTAGAAATAATTAATTAAATTGTTTAAGAGTATTTATATTATATTTAATTGGTTCAGCAGCTGTTAATCCTTAACCAGACATTATAAATGAGCCAGTAGCTATCCTGTGACCTGCATATATGTACCATGGAATATATGTGCCCCAGCACCCACACAAACACAAGAACTCACACACAGATTATACACACATGCTAATAAAAATATAATTTGTAAGTGTGAGATACAAAGGGATAAGATTAGATAACTCTGTATGGTGTGCCCAGATCAGACTTGTAGAGTGATGGTTGGCAGAGGCTGTGGAATAAGGAGTTGGGAGTTATTATCAGAGTTTCAGTTTGGGGTGATGAAATGGAGTGAATATGGGTACTGGTTATGGTTACAGACTAAGTGAAAGCACTTTATGCCACGAAATTAGAGACACCGAAAAGAATAACAAAGACAAGTTGGGGGAAATAAAAAGATGCAAAGAAAAGCGAAAAAAAATAAATGAGCACACAGAGACACAGGATGGATTTTAGCAAGCCTTGGCCTGAATTAAGCAATCTTAGCCCATCTAAGCCAGCTCTTAAGTCTATTACCCAAATATGACCCCATATATACATACTTCCCCTTGGACTGCCATTCTCCATGATATGCTGATGTTCCTGGCCATGTGGAATGAGATTTCTTTTTTCTAACCCATGGTGTGTGCCTCCTTCCTCCTGCTCCTGGCTGGAATGAATTAATCCTCTGTCTAAAGCGCAGGCTTCATGTTCTAGTCTCAGGAAGTCCCACCTTTCTCTGTCTTTGCCCAATCTCAGGCCTCAGCATTTATTTAACCATTGAGAGACAATGTAACAGACAGCAAACAGGACCAATTAACATTTAGAATGCTTAACACTACCCCATCATCAAAGTGGGGGGTTGAATTACAGGGGAGATGAATGTTAGTGACTGCTATAGGCAACTGTTTTCACTACTTATTCCATTTTATCTGATCTGAGGTCTAAGCAGGGAGCTATCCTAGACTAGGGAAAATTCCTCTACCCAGGATGAATGATCTGCTTTTGGAAGAGATATAGTAAGAGTCTTCTAGAAGACTGTAGTCAAATCACTGCCCTTTATACTTGGCCTAAGCTCAAAGTTTGGGCTGACTGATTCTTTAATTTCCGTTTTCTGTCTTCTTTTGTATATATGTTGGTATATACATGTAGGGTCAGTAGAATCATTTTGCCAGCAGAACAGTTGCTGTTGCCCTTAAAATCAGAGGAATGTTCACTGAAGGTTTCCTGAGAGGATTATTCTTCATATGTCCAATTTATAATTTTCTCTCTTCTTCCCTCTTATAGCATAATATGCATGCTTATCACTCCATTATTTTACTTTGAGGGTAGCTATGAATTAACCACAATGCCAATAGTGTTGAATATTTACCAAAATGCTAGAGTTTCAAAAATAGCATTTTCAAATCTAATTTGCAAATGAAACCTTTCACGTTTAATGATATGGATTTTTTTCTCAATATTTTATGGGAGATGGAGCAGAGGCTGAGCAGTTCAAGATGTTTTCTCCTGGAGACAGGTCTGGCAACTGACAGGAAGAGGTCAGGGATAGTGTGCTAAAGGCTTATCTGTGGGAAAGAAGGGAGGATACCTAACTTTTAGCCTGTACATGAAGTGATTTGAAGCCCAGCACTACTGAGGGATGCAATAAGGAAGAAGGATGAGGTAGATGCCTGGTAGGTACAGCCTCAGGCACCTCACCAACACCACTGCTTGGCAGCTCTGTTGTCATATATGAGTTCATTTGGGAAATGCAAAATGTGCTATCTGACCTCTTTAAAATTTGGTGTTCAGAAGATGATTCAGTGGGTAAAGAGCTTGCTCTAAAAACATGGAAAACCTAGTGCCTATCTCCAGCATGGATATAAAAAGCTGGGGACATTGACACATACTTATGCTCCCAGGTGCTAGTGGAGCAAAAACAGGAGAATTCCAGAAGTTTGCTGTCCAGATGGTCTAGCAAAATAGGTGACCTTTAAGTTCACTGAGAGGCTCTGTCTTACCTATGCGTTGGAAAGTGATTGAGAAAGGCATCTGTTATTGACAGTTGACAGCCTCTAGACATGTTTGTGCATGTTTTACTTTGAATGCACACAATGTGTACACACACTGTGGTACCTAATATTGATTGTCAATTTGAGTTATGCCTACTATCCCCAACCGCACAAAATCTGAAAGTTTTGAAGCCTTAGCAAAAATCGTTACGATACCAATCTTTTCCATTTTCTATATCTGGAATCTGCTCCATACATAATTCCTTTGTACTCATCTGTGAAAAAAAAAAGTTTATGTTGAACCACTCCTTATGTTGAAGTTATTGGCCCCACAGAACAATGTTAAAGTTCTAACTGCATTTTCTTTAAAAGTGCGTAACGTTGATGCTGCATTATCCACAGTGACCCGTTGTTCAAACTAACTAGGTAAGACTTCACTTTGAGAAACTCCATGATTGAAACCTAGCATTTGAGATCTTTCCCATTTGTGTTGCTTCCTTTACTTAAAGACATGCTGTCTTGAAGTTGATCCCTGGGGAGCCCCTTTGATGTCCATGTATTGGTTTATGAGAAGAACTGTGATACTGTTGTCCACAGCAGGCTTACACTAAGATGCAACATTGAGACACCCATAGTAGTTTTGATTCTACTAAAGCTACAGAGACTGGCATAGTCAGGGCTAAGAAACCACTGCCAGAATGAGTTTAGTCAAGTGAAAAGCAGCTGTTCTCATTCGCTGTCTACAAGACTTCTGTGATCGCTATGTCAAACATCGCCTCTCTGGTCTTTCTGAGTCCCATGGATGTAATTGGATGGAGGTAGTTAATCAGAACTTCGGGCTGTGTAATTAAATGGAGAGAGGGGGAGTAAGGAAAGACAAGATAAATGAGAGCTATGCCATAGACTCTGTGGGCTATGGTGAAGTGAACTCCACTCTAGGAACAGAGAAACCAGGTGTCTTATTTAGGATTTCTATTGCTATGAAGAGATACCATGAGCATAGCAATTCTTTTTTGTAATATTTCATTAATTAATTTATTCACTTTATATCTTGATCATAGACCTCTTCTTTCCTCTCCTCCAAGTCTCACCCTCCCATCTTCTTTCCCTATTCCCACCTCCCCTTCTCCATAAAGAAGGCTAGGCCCCTCATCCCTCACCCACCTCCCTGTCCCAACTCGCCCAAGCACTTCAAGTTGCACCAGGACTAAGCACATCCTCAGACAAGGCAGTTCAGCTATGTGAAAGGGAACTAAAGACAGGCAACAGAGCCCAAGTCAGAGACAGCACCCATTCTAATTGTTAGGGAACCCACATGAAGATCAAGTTGCCCATGAGCTACATATATGTAGGGGAACTAGGTCCATTTCATGCATGGTCTTTGGTTGGTGGTTCAGTCTCTGAAGGTTCCCATTAGCCCAGGTCACTTGGATATGTACGTCTTCTTGTCTTTCTTTTCTTTTTTTATTTTGTTTTTGTTTTGTTTTGTTTTTATAAGTACTTTATTTTTTTTTTCAAGTTAAATCTCAGTCACAAACCCTTCCCTATTCCCCCTTCCTGTCCCACCCTTCCACCCTCTTCCCCCCCCCCCCAACA
>CAJQZJ010033615.1:738673-749013 GCA_907164525.1 Lophiomys imhausi | reverse complement strand
TCTAGACATGGTTTCTCTTCTTTGTGTAACTGTCTTGGCTGTCCTGGAACTCACTTTGTAGACCAGGCTGGCCTTGAACTTCACAAAGATTCTACTGCCTTTGCCTCCTAAATGCTGGGATTAAAGGCCTGCATCACCAAGTCTGGCTGACCACAGCAACTCTTATAAAGGAAAACATTTAAGTGGGGCTGGCTTACAGATTCGGAGGGTTAGTTCATTATCATCATGCCAGAAACCATGGTGACGTGCACGCGGATGTGGTGTTGGAGAAGAAATCAGGAGTTCTACATCTGGATCAGAAGGCAGCAGGAAGAGAGTGTGTGGGGGGCACTGGCCATGGCTTGGGCTTCTGAAACCTAAAGCCTATCCCCAGTGACACACTTCTTCCAATAAGACCACACCTCCTAATAATCCCACTCTCTGGTGACCAAGCATTCAAATATATGAGTCTGTTGCAGTCATTCTTATTCAAACCACCATACCAGAATTCTTGCCTGACTATTACTGCTACCTTCAGCCCATCTGCTCCTGGTGGCTTTCATGTTTTCTGATACTGCAAAATTATGACTTTCTACTTCCTACTAGCATGCCTCAGTGGTGGGCATCAGGCTAGATGTGTCAGAACCACCTGCTTAGCATCCTCTCCTTCCACTCCACCCATCCAGAACTAATTGCTTTTCCTACCTGTGCCACTTTGTTACATGCTAGAATGACTAGCCCCATGTGGTGAGATGTCTCTTGGCTCAAATGCTTCCACGCTTGTCAAATGTCCTCTCCCCACTTAGGCAACTCGTCAAGGAGCTTCACTTTGTGATGAGTGAAGTTGAGGCTGGTAGTGCTGTTGATGGGTTCAGCAAGTGACCCAGGAAAAATCATTGTCACTATTACCATCTTAGTCTCACTCCTACTAGAGTCAGATTTTCACCTTGAAAATGTTATACTTGAGATTTCTTCTAGTTTCTTCCTCATTTTTCTTAAATCATGATGATTTTTTTGTTTGCATGAAAAGTAAAATGTCTATATACTTTATTTAGTTTGCACCCCAGTCCTACTACCCTCCTCTGGGCTCCTGTCCTGTCTGTTTGATTCCTTTCCTTCACCTAAATAGTCACTTCTGCCTTCATGCCACATGTATCAAATACCTTCTCTTTTATTCTCTCCACATTAAGATCTTATGAGCCCTTCTCATCCTCTATACACATCACACAAAGAATCATATACACACATATAAAGCCATATATACTTTTGAATATAGGCTACACATGAGAAAATATGCATTGTTTATCTTCCTGACTTTGACTTATTTAACTTAACATAATGAATACTTCATTGGCTTTTATGATGATTAGGTTTTACTACCAACTTAACAAAACTAGAGTCACTTTGGAAGAGGGCACGTCACTGAGGATTTAATGATCTTGATCGGGTTGTCCTGTGAGCATGTAGGAGGAGGATTGTCTTGATTGTTAATTGAGGTGAGGAAGAGCTAGCTGCCTTGAACATTGCCAACACTATTTCACTGGACTGACATTTGCGCTGTGTGAGAAGGAAGAAATCTAGCTGGGCGAACGCAAACAAATCCATGTGGGTACGTTGGTGTCTCTGTGAGTGCAAAGTTACTAGCTGCATGAGTTCCTGTCTTGACTTCACTGAAGTAATAGGCCAAAGTCCATTGTAAACCCGATGGACCTTGCCTTTGGTTGGGATAGTTTATTACAGCAATATAAATAAACCCAGGACAGGTTTTAAGGAGGATTTTTGCTCTTGCTGTGTGTGTTTGACTTCACCTTTCTAATCTACCTTCCTAAAAAGTGCTTTTTCCAACACTGTTTTTGATATCAAAGCTGATGCCAAGGACATGAAGAGGTACATGCCAATACCACCTCTAGGAGGTGGAACGAATGCCAGTGGAATGTATGCAGCCTCATGGTCAAGTCCTATAAATAAGGCAGGTCTTCCTTCTACATGGAGTCCATGTGGCCACTCAGTGAGCAGTGAGCTTTGTCCCCAACAACACTCAAGACACAGGAGCTATTATAAGAGGAAACAATGAAGCTCGGGTGCCTTTCTGCATCTCTTGTCACCTTCCAGTCATCCCTAAGTCCATGCAATGCTGAACAACTCAGTGTAACATGTTAGGCCCAGGAAAAGGAACACTGTGTGTGAAGTCAGATTCATGGGTTTGACCACACTGCAAAGAGGGCATGCATTTATTCAGGTTTGACCACTGTAATTTAGTTTTCCTGTTAAATTAATATAATATTCATCCTGATTTTTGTCAAATCATACAAGGAAATGTGTGTTTGTTGTTTCCTAACTGTATTCAGTAGATCTCTGAAACCTCACAGAAATCTCTGGAAGGCCAATATGGGGAACAGGAAAGAAAAAGAAAACAAATTTGTGGCATCATCTCCTCCCCTCATGAATTCAGCAATTCTTCATGGGTTTAACAGAAAGGTGAAATTTTCCAGAATGTAATCTGAGGAACCTTAGTTCTTTAAATGCTTCTTTATTTAACTGGGCCTGTTTTAAAATTCATGCTGATAAAGAAATAGAAATTAAATATATTAAAGGTCAGGCAAGGTGGTGTAAAGATTACTTAGGAGGCTGAAGCAGGATGATCATGAGCTTGGGGCCAGCCTGAATGAAATAGTTAGACTCTTATTTCATAAAACAAAGCAGTATTTTTTTTTATTTCAAGACTTCCCAAGGTCATGATTGTACCACAGTATCTGTAGATTTCCAACAAGGGAAAGGAAAAATATAAAGAGACGTTAGTCAGTTTGACATAATTTTAATAAAGTGCTTGAGACAGCTAACTTTATAAAAAGTTAGGTTATTTAGCTCACAGTTTAAGAGGTGCAAAGACGTGGCTCCTGTATTGTCTGGCCTTAGTGACAGTCATGTGAAATCACAGCAGTGCGTGCAGGTGTGCGAAGGTTATTCCATAGAGTGGAGAGGGATGAGTAGTTGGCTCAGTCTTAGTGAAAGCATGGCTGTGTGCGCAGGAATGTGATGAGGTCTTCCGTGGAGTGGAGAGAAGGAGGATGGGTAGGGCTCAGCTTGTCTCTTTATCACAGACCTCTTGTAACAACTCTGAGTGTCATGTGGAAACTCGTGGGTATCATAGTGAATCTCTCTGCTAATGCATCTGTGGTTATAAATGTCTTGGCATCACCTCTTGTTTGTGAGATCCCTTAATTACACTCTCCAAATGGGAATTTCCAGGTCTTTTCCAACCTACATCAATAGAACCAGAGATTATTTGAGCTGGTACTGTCACCTGTTGGCTCCATGTATCATTTGAGTTTATTTCACACTTTGACCTCCACTTTGCTGCTCTGTAGAATATGGGTGATAACATCTATTCTACAGGGTTATGGAGAAGATTTAAATGCACAATCCACACACAGACTGTCCTCAGATTCTTAGGACTGAGAGACCATATGACCTGTGGAAGAACTAGAGTGTGTTCACTATTTGCCTTTTATCATTCCTGCCACAGAACATCATCTGTTGTGGTTTGAATGTGAAAATTTCCCCATGGGCTCCTATATTTCAACATTTGGTTCCCATCTGGTGTTGGGTGACTATGTTTACCCATGTACTCACTCGGGGAAGCCAGAGGAGGCCATCTAGTGTTCTGGTGTATTATCTTCCACCTTATTCTCTTGAGATTGAACCAAAGCTTGAAGTTCACCATTAGGTCAAGTAGCTCCCAGGATCTGCCTGTCTCTGCCATACCCCATAAGCACTGCAGTTATAAGAACCTAAATCTATGTACAGCTTTTTCCAGTGAGTGCTCAATGTTTATATTTAAGTCCTCACACTTGCGTAGCAAGTGCTCTTACCCACTGAAGCATCTCTCCAACCACTAGACCTGGAGGTTTCATACCCTACCCCACTTCCTTTCTGAGCTCTGCTTCCTAAATGCAGAAACAATGTGACCAAAATATGCATACCCGCTGCTATACCTTTCTTGACATGATGAATTAACTACAGCTCTTCTCAGCCTGAGACAAAATCTGTCCTTTAAGATGCTTCTTACATGGTATTTGGACACAGCACCAAGAAAAGTAATCCAGCACCATGGCTAACAAAACCTGAGTTCATCAGGGTAAGCACATGAGTTTATGTGCTTCGCTTTACGTATGATGAACAGTGTAAGCAGTAGGAAAGCAGTTACTGATTCTTGATGACTTTGGTGATACCAACTTTGTTAATATCTTAAAGACATGACATATGTGGACACTTGCCTGCTCTGTGTATGGAAAGGGGATGCTGGGAATAGGGGAAATGTAGGAAATGTAGGAAAATGGCATTCTTTTGAAAAGTCCTTGGATCTCAATCATCTCTCAATGGTTCTCACTAGAGTCCAGAATTTTAAAATCAATAATTTTGTGGGAAGAAGTGAAAAGAACAAGGGACAAGCTATGCACTGACACATTCCTGAAAGTTCTAATGCTCTAAACCTTCCCACTAAGATTGAGGAGGAACAAAGCAGGAAAGAGACCACACTTATAGTTGAACCGTGGGTTGACAAGAGAGTGTGAGACACTTGGAAAATTTCTCAACCTCTCTTCAGTACCCTACTCTATGACACCCAGAGATTACAGCCACTTCACCAACTACAGGCTCAAAAGTCCAATGAGAGCATCCACTCTAGAATGTTTTATGAACTGTCAGACTTTGCAGCAAGCTAATCCTGGTGTCCCCAGCCTCGGGTCAAATCCCTGCTTCCCTCTTCTTGTTGTTCCAGAACAGATGGAAAATTAGAGTCCTTCTTCCTTCTTTTTTTGATGTCCTCTCTGGCCTGGAAACAAAGCTGATGTATTTCCCCCTCCCTGAAGGGAAAGTGTGCAGAGCTGGAGTGGCTGTTTAGAAAGTGTGGTTGTTATTTATGTTTCCTTGTCTCTCCCACCATCACCCCACTGTGCTTTTAAGGAGGATTGGGGAGGGAGAGCTCAACCCCTGCCGGGAGGAGTAATGAGTTTCCCTAGCTTTTCTGTGAACCAGCACTTCAGAAAGCTAACCTTCTCCCCAGGCGCCCAGTACTAATTAAGAGGAGAGGTGACTGCCTTGGTACATATCTCCTGAAGCAGATCTCCACTTCTTTTGTCATCACTAGAACATCATCTTCTCTTTTTCTTCTTAATTCTCCATATGGGAGTTAGCTGAGGAAATGGTGGCCTCAGAGTGTTAGTGTAACTGACACCGGGTCTGCAAGCCCCAGCCCTGCCACCTTAACCACCAGTAGAGTGACAAAGGAGTGCCTGCCCTCAGTGGGGCTATTTAGGGTACCAGATGAGATTACTTGTATAAATAAAATGCTTGCTGTAAAATTGCCACCCAGTAGCCTGCCTCTGTGGATATTTTAATCAGTCCCTTATTTAACCAACCATTATTAACTGCCACTTTTGTACAGGACAAGGTGTCAGGGCAGAGGGTTTTACAGAGTATACTGTGAAATTTCAGGCATTATGAAAAAGCACAGAGAACAAACTATGTAAACAACAACCACAAACTCACATGTATTGAGGAGCTATGCCAATGGGAAAGGCGTCTTCTACCTTACTTGGATGTGTAAAGGATGCCTTCCTCTCATCTTTCACATGTCAATAAAGCTGAGAGCTGAATGGAGAAGAAGGCAGCAAGGAAAACTGTATGATTAAAAGCGTGTCCTAGCATGTGGTAGAGAGTATGGTGACTGCATTACCTACAGGGTGTGCAGTGATTCTAATCCACAGCAAAAGAGGACTGAAACTTCTGCCATCACAGTCAGCTCTGTGTGACAGGGCCTTAGTGTGATTATTCAGTTTGAACTGTCACCTTCTGCCTGCCCCAGACTTTCAAAGAAAAGCATTCTAAATCAAATGCCTTTCTCTTCAGAAGCATGCACACACACACACACACACACACACACACATACACACACACACACACAAGTGCAATGCCTTCCTCTTCAGAAGCACACATATACACACACACACACACAGGAGCACACGCACATGTATACTGCTATTGCAGTCTTTCACAACTAGCAAGGCATTAGGAAGATTTAATATTCATTCTGCTAAAATATTTTTGCCAGCAGACTCAAGTGTGAAACACAGCTGACTCATCTGTTATCACTAAGAAAATCTCTGACACACATAGGCGTGCACCTGTGCACACATATGCACACATACACTTGGAATATAAGTGGAAAATTTTGGTTCAGGAGATGGTTCAGTTGGTAAAGTGTTTGCTTGTCTTCTAAACATGGACCTGAATAGAGTTCCCAGAACCCATTCAGAAAAACTGGGCATGGCACACTTGTAAGCCATTCCCTGGTTAGGAAGATAGGCAGCTCCTTTGGGCTAACTGGGCAGCCTACCCAACTAATTGGCAAGCCCTAAGCCAGTGAGAGGCCTAGTTTCAGATAATAAGGTACAACTCTTGGAGAATGACACTAGAAGTTAACCCATGGCCTTCACACACATGTGAATGCACACCTGCACATACACAAATACTCATACACAAAACATTGAAAAATATATGAGAGATGCTGCTCATCTCTATTTTGAGAAATATGGGTAATCTTACAGCCATGGAGAGTATGGACCCAGACTTAGATTGATGGCTCAATAAATAATTAAAAGAACTTGCTGTAGAATAGAATTTGGTTCTTAGTACCCATGTCAGATAACTCAAAAGTACATGTTACTCCAGCTCCAGGATATCTGATTCCCTCTTCTAACCTCCAAGAGCATGTATACATGTGCACATGGACACACACACACACACCAAGAGAGACAGCTTTAGGGCCCAGATGCTTTTTAAAGATGTGTGTGTGTGTGTGTGTGTGTGTGTATTAACATGAGAGAGAGAAAGACTGAGAGAGAGAGAGAGAGAGAGCACTGTCATGTCATCTAGGTTTATGTTGAAGACGGTTTGCATTCTTTATTTTAAGCTATGACGTCTACACTTGATATTTGGAAACTCATTGCAAAGAGATTTTATTTATCCCACATTCATGAGGTAAATAAACCTGCATGAACCTGCAAATTGTTGTGACTTATGCTATACTCCTCACCCTGTAAAATCCCACGTGCCTTCAGCAGCTTCCATTAGAATTAAGTGCAGTCATAGAAATATATGCATTTTGCAGATTGCCTTATGGATTAGAGAAGATATGGTTCCTGTGCCTTCTTATGTTTTATCTGTGGAAATCATGTGAACAGTTTAATGAATTCTCATCACATACTCCTTCTCTGAAAGCTGTGGAGTTTTCTCTTTCAAATCTGACTTGAACCTCCTGGGACATGTAGGAGACTGAAACAGATTTCTTTCAAGCTGCCCTCACTAACTAGCTTTTGGCCAATTCCATCTGGAGATTCTTAACAAACAAGGTAAAATCCTAAAAGATTTTAAAATTGTCCCTGATGTTCTGGATGATGTTAAAAGGAAATGTCACAAGGAAAATGTTTCACTCTCAGTTGGGCACACACCCTCTCAAAAAATAATGGTTGTGGTATAATATTTGTATGTGTTTGAAGAACTTTTTCTATAGCCCAAAATTCATACAGAAATTGGAAAGTATCAAAATCTCTATATAAATAGGGCTCTCCAAACATAGATGTTCAAGTAGAACCCATCAGGGTTATGGGTGAAGGAGAATGATAAGCTGTCCTCCCTGCAAATCAGACAGCTGAACCCAACACCCTGGAATGTGTTACCTGTTACATCAGAGGGATCCTCATCCCAAACTAATGGAAGTCATCTCCTACAGATTCATGTCTCCATCACTTGAAAGGAGATACTGTGTGCTTATTATTGTTAAAACCTGCAATCCTTGTAGAGTTTACTGTACATTAGAAACTTTCAGGTCGTCAAAAATGGGTTAGTAGTAAAGAGTGCTTGCTGCTCTTGCATTGGATCCCGGGTTGATTCCTAGCCTCCATATGGCAGCTCCTGGTCACCAGCCATGTGCACAGTACACAAGCATACATGAAGTCAAAACACTCATATACATTTTGGGACTATGATGGATGTAACTCTGTAGGCTGCCCTTTTGTTCAAATGACAGTGTCTTTTGCCATACAGAAGCTTTTGAGTTTCATGAGCTGTTGTTTATTGATTGTGTGTCACAGAGCCTGAGCTGTTGGTGTTCTGTTCAGGAAGTTGTCACCTGTGCCGATGAGTTTGAGGGTTTTCCCCACTTTCTCTTCTAATAGATTTAGTGTGTCAGGCCTTATGTTAAGATCTTTGATCCACTTGGACTTAATTTTTGCACAAGGTGATAAGTATGGGTCTAATTTCATTCTTTTACATGTCAACAGCCAGTTGGACCAGCACCATTTGTTGAAGATGCTGTTCTTTTTCCATTGTACGGTTTTGGCTTCTTTGTCAAAAATTAAGTGACCATAGGTGTGTGGGTTCATTTCTGGGTCTTCAATTGGATTCCATTGAACCACTGGTCTGTTTCTATACCAGTACCATGATGTTTTTATTACTATGGCTCTGTAGTATGGCTTGAAATCTGGGATGGTGATACCTCCAGGTGTCTTTTTGTTTTGTTTTGTTTTATTGTACAGGATTGATTTAGCTACTTTGGGTTTTTTGTTGTTCCATAAGAAGTTGAGAATTGCTTTTTCCAGGTTTATAAAGAATGGCGGTATTATTTTGATAGTAATTGAATTGAATTTGTTTATTGCTTTTGGCAGGATGGCCGTTTTTATTATGTTGATCCTACCTATCCATGAGTATGGGAGATCTTTCCATCTTCTGATGGCCTCTTCAATTTCTTTCTTCAAGGACTTGAAGTTCTTATTGTACAGGTCTTTCACTTGCTTGGTTAGAGTTACCCTCAGGTATTATATATTTTTTGTGGCTATTGTGAAGGGTGTTGTTTCCCTAATTTCTTTCTCAGCCCATTTATTTGCCAAATAATCCAATCAAAAATGGGGAACAGAGTTAAACTGTAAATTCACAAAGGAGGAATCCCTAATGGCTGAGAGACACTTGAAGAAATTCTCAGCATCCTTAATCATCAGACAAATGCAACTCAAGACGACTCTAAGATTCCATCTCACACCTGTCAGAATGGCTAAGATAAAAGCTCATATGACAGCACATACTGGTGAGGGTGTGGAGAAAGGGGAACTCTCCTCCATTGCTGGTGGGAGTGCAGGTTTGTGCAACCACAATTGAGGTCAGTCTGGTGATATCTTAGAAAACTTGGAATAGCTCTGCCTCAGTACCCAGCCAGACCACTTCTGGGTATACATCCAAATGATTCCTCACCAAACCACAAGGAAGTTTCCTCATCTATGTTCATAGAAGTCTTATTTGTAATAGCTAGAAACTGGAAACAACCCAGATGTCCCGCAACTGAGGAATGGTTAAAAACAAAAACAAAAAAAACTGTGTTACATCTACACAATGAAATACTACTCAACCATCAGAAACAACGAAATCATGAAATTTGCAGGCAAATGGATGGAACTAGAGAAGCTCATCCTGAGTGAGCTAACCTAGACTCAGAAGGATGCACATGGCATCTATTCACTTATAATCAGATTTTACGCATATAGTACAGGATAACTATACTACAACCAATGCACCAAAGGGAACATGAACATAGACTTTGTAATGAGACACTTTGCCCTACTCGTGCTGCCTTGTAGGCCCCCAGTGTATGAGGAGGCTCTTGGCCCTCATATGACTGCTGAACTTGTGTGGGCGACTGTTATGTAGGGACATTCCACTCCAGAGAAGTGGGATGAAAAGGATAGGGGGTATAGGGTGGGAAGGCAGGACTGGGAGGGGTGGAAAGAGGACACAGTGATAGAGATGTAACCTGAAATAATAAATAAATATTAAAAAAGAGAGACAGTCTAATAAATTACTTTTAGGTTGTAGAATTCCTCTTCTTAATGTTTTTAAAATTGTGAGGCAAGTTAAGATAGAAGCTGAGTTGGATATAGAACTTTAAACTCATGGAGATGGTTGCATAGTGGAATGTTAAAGTCAGTTGCCAAATACGTATGGACTGGACATTGGAAATGTATGCTAAGCCTTATAATTCTCATAATTGTGGCCTAATTATCTTTGTTGGTTTGTTTTGTTTTTGTTGTTATAGGAGAAGCAGCCATTTGTTTGACTGAAAGGGGGAGGAGCTGTTAAAGGGAAAAGATATACCTTAAACTTAAAAAAAGAAAGAAAGCAGATGGGGGAGTGAAGGGTAAGAGGGTGGGACCAGAGTGGGGAGTAGGGAGAGGCTGTGATTGAGATGTAACTTTTAGGGAAAAAAAGAAGAAGAAGAAGAAGAAGAAGAAGAAGAAGAAGAAGAAGAAGAA
>CAJQZJ010033615.1:718257-738663 GCA_907164525.1 Lophiomys imhausi | reverse complement strand
AAGAAGAAGAAGAAGAAGAAGAAGAAGAAGAAGAAGAAGAAGAAGAAGAGCCTCCTCTTGCACTGGGAATCAACATGGTGGCACTCCCAGGGCAAATTGTCCCCCTAATAGGTAAGAAAGTCTATGTTCCTGATCCTTTTGGTATATTGGTTGTAGGATAGTTATCCTGTACTACTGGCTGGGCTATCTTTTGTGAAAAAAAGAAATAAAAACCTCCACAAAACCAAAACAAACAAACAAAAAACACGTTGAACAGATCTCTATAGGTTTATAACAGATAATAAAGTCCCATCCTTAACCTGGTTGTCTTCTTCCTGCTCTCAGAACTGCCTATCTTCATTCATGCCCAAGTTGTCAATAGAGGGAGCTACTAGTGTAGCAGAAGTAGTTTAATACAGGAAAGAATATTGAATTCTAGTATTCTACTCATAGAATATGAGTTGCATAGTAGAATGTTCTACTATGCAACCATCTCCATGAGTTTAAAGATCTATATCCAACTCAGCTTCCTGAAAACTGCAAATTAATTAATGTAGTTATTAGTAAGTATAAACTGTAAGATTAGACCACGGAGTAGCTGGCAGCTTGGCAGTGGAGCAGGCGGTCTGGACTGAGTGCTTTAACTGGTTGCCTAACTTATCCTGGAGAAAGAGCCCCGGGACCAAGGGTGGCCTACACCACCTGTAACCTAAACTCTGTTAATTAATATAAGTTGTTATATTAGGCCTGTAGAATTACTGGCGGCTTGGCGGGAGATTCACCTGTGCTCAAGGGGAGTCTGGGAGTCCAACAGCCCAGGACTTCTTGGACTGAGAGCCTATAAGCCCCCACAGTCTTTTCCCCAATAATTAAACACACCAAGACCTTTTAATGTTTTAACGCTTAGCCCTTAGCTAGGCAGACTCTCAATTAGCTACATTAAGTTAACCTGCATCACCTATTCCCAAACTGCCATGTGCCTGTGATTACCTTCCAGCATTCTCCAGAAGTCTGTCTTCTTCTGTGTCTCCCAGCAGAAAGAGCAAGAGTCTCTGTGTGTGCCCAGAGTTCCTGTTCTCATCTCAGGAAATCCCGCCTTCCTATACTCTTTCTGCCCAGCTAATTGGCCATAAGTGACTTTTATTAACCAATCAAGAGAATGCCTCAGAAGGGGCGGTAACCAGATCTCAGCATTGAATTCAATGTATCAGAAACAATATTAGACCTTCCCTCAACAGCTTCCATCTTAACTTGCATCACAATTTTAAAAACATCAAGAAGAGGAATTCTACAACCTAAAAGTAACTTATTAGACTGTCTCTCCTTTTTAAATATTTATTTATTACTTCAGCTTACATCTCCATCACAGTGTCCTCTTTCCACCCCTCCCAGTCCTGCCTTCCCACCTTCTACCCCCTATCCCTTCCAGTATTTAGGATTCTCCAGAGGAAAGAATTGATAGTATACATAAATATGTGTGTATACATATATACATATCTGGGGGATATATAAAGGGTATTTATTAACATGGCTTAAAGGCTGTGGTCTAGCTAGTCCAACAATTGCTGTTTACTAACAGAAAGTCCAAAAATCCAATAACTGTTCAGTCCAAGTCAGTAGTTACTCAGTCTGCAAGATTGTGTGTTTCAGCTGGTCTTTAGTATTCATCAGAATCCTGAAGAAGTAGGCTCTAATGCCAGAGAAGAAGTGAACTTACCAGCCCAAATGAGGACAAGCAAGAAAAGAGAGAGAGAGAATTTCCTTCTTCCATGTCATTTATGCAGGCTACCACCAGAACGTGTGGTGCAAATTAAAGGTGGATCTTTTCACCTCAAAAGATCTGTATTAAAGGTGAGTCTCTCCACTTCAAATGACTTAATTAAGAAAAATATCTCACAGGAACACCCAGATGTTTGGATTTTAGTTAATTCAAAGATGTAGTAAAGTTGAGAACCAAGAATAGACATCACAGCTAATGAGAACCCAGTGGCAAAATAAGCCCGTGATCTCTTTGGTTCTTTCGGACTGACATGCTATTGTTTTGCTTTAAAAAGTTATTTGTTCATTGTTCTCATCACATACTCATCTCGATATCCACATATTTGCAATATAGAACTTCATTTATTTTCCTTTTTAAAATTAATGTGCGTTTTCATTGCATACTGATTTCAGTGTTAATATATTTTGTCTCCACCTAAAATATTTTATGTTTATGTGTATGTCTATTTGTGCATGCATTCCTTTGTGTGCAGATGAATATGGGTGTAGAATTTAGAAGGTGACTTAGTTGTCATTCCATGGGTGTCATCCACCTTGTTTTCCAAGACAGGTTCTCTCACCAAATAGTAGAGCTGGCTGGCCACCAAGTCCCAGGGATCCACCTGGCTCTGCTTCCCCAGCATGTACTACCATGCTCAGGTTTGCATTTGGGTTCTGGGTCCTATGCTTTCAAGACAAACACTTTATTGACTGAGTCATCTCTATCTACAGCCCAAAATGTGGTTTTTTAATTCATCCTCCATTGTAGATACTCAAGGATATGCTCAGCATTATATTTACCTCTTTTGTGCAGATGATGACAGGTTGAATAAGATTATCCAAGGTATTGGCCAAACTCAAGATAACTACAGTACTTCACACAACTGAGGCAAAAAAAAAAAAAAGAACACTCAGAGAATTCTAGAACAGGTGTACTCTATATCTGCTTCTGCTACTTTAACCACCTCAGTGAGTTTCAGTAGCTTGCTCCTGCCTTCTCTCTCTGTGTTGTCTGAAGGCAGGCAGTTTGTTAGTGATCTCTGGGTTCTCATTGTCTTACATAGCGTTAGGCTGGGGAAGGTTCTTTGTTCCTATCTGATGCTCAGATTAGGAGTCTATGGTGGCAAGAGGAGGAAACCCTGCAGTTCAGGTTTCCAATTCAAATGTTCCTTCCAATTGCCAGATGTGTTTTCTTACTTGAAATGCATTCTGTGGAGATGATGGTTCATGAGGGGGTGATAAAGACTATGCTAACTCCAGAGGCAAATCTTATTAAATAGTGCTTTGCTCCTTGGTGAAACAAGGGTTCTCCCTTTACTGACATATACATTGTCAAGAGGCATTTTCCTATCAAAATATCTCCCATTCAAAGGGTAGGAAACACTTTCTATGATGCACCAGGTAGTAAATGTTTCAGGCTTTATAGGCCAGGTGGTCTCTCTTGTGAATTCTCCATTCTTATATCACAGAATCAAAGAATCTATATGTAATAGGTAAGTGAATGCACATATTCATGTTTCAATAAAACTTCATTTCGGCACCAAATGGCATGCTGGATTTGTTGCTTTAGTTCAAATTTCTTGATCTCTTTCCTAGATTATTACCCCTTAGTCTCCTAAAATTCATTTAAATGCCCACTTAGTTTCTCTTATCTGCCAAAGATTTGAGTGGATAAAAGAAGAGATTATTGGATGTGTCTTGGAATTATAAAATCAGGAAGATTACTTGGTCCATGTTTTAAAAACATTTCAGACCTTTTCAAAAAGTTCTTAAATCCCTGGTAGTTTGCATTCAGTACATTATTTCTGTCTTGAGTGTTTGGGTACAAAGCTGAGTTTTAGTTGGTGCCATGATTTCTGTAAATGAATAACCCAAAGCCCTAATAATCAAAGACTTTCAGGCTGTAACTATGGCATGCTTCATAAAAACATTTCTGGGAAGGAGAAAAGAGGAATCAATTGCAAATAGTAAATTAAATTGCAATTAAATTGCAAAATAAAAGCTGTCTTCTTACTGAACATTAAGCCCTCCTGTTCTACATGCCAGAAAGAGTCCCCAACACTAGCAATAGTCTATTAATTATTTACCCAAAATAACCCTAAACTTATATCATTCTACTTTCACCATGTTTCTTATTTAAATTTAAAGCCAAATCATTTCCTTTGTTACTTGTGGGACAGTTTTGTTTGCCTTGGTTTTGGCTCTCTGCATATCCATGCCATTGTGTTTCTACATCTGATCCATGTTCCTATCCAGGCATTTCATAGAGTGAAAACAGTCCCTCTCCAATGAGAATTGGTGACAATGATTCAGGCATTCAGGCATGTTCTGTCACCTTGCATTAGTGTGCTGTTTTCCAGACACAGCTGTATAACATCACATTTGCCCATAGGAATAAAAGGGACAATATTTCCTCTAATGAGTGCCTTCTGCCAGCTTCTCCTAAAAGGTCATTGGCTTCATTTATATTTGGGGTAACAGATATTGGAGGACTTCCAGCCACTTGTCTAGTGTAATATCTTTGCTTCTAGAAGAAAATAAATTACTCTGAAACTTACTGTGGAAAAATTAGCATACTTTAAGTACAATTAAGTTTTAAGATTATAAAACCCAGGTTTATAAGTGTTTACCATGAAAGGCAACATCAGTCATATTTTATAGCTTGAAAATCACTAGGTTGTATTACTTTCTAATGTAGTTCATGGATCATTGATTGGTACTTTCAGTAAAACACAGTATGCATTGTTCCTAGACACATTTAATTCTTTGAACACTGGTTTCTGTAATAGTTTTTAAGATGGAATGTTAAAGGCAGTGCATGGACAAGATGTAGGAGGAAGAGGGTGAAGCTGGTATTTTGTTTCCTGATGGACTGAAGAACATGGTTCTGGAGGAATGCTTTGGGGGGGAAAAGAGATGAGCACTCATAAGAAAGGGTTTCATTATGTATTTTCTTCTATATTTAACACATCTCATATCTGGAAGTATGTATTTTCCTTAATAAAACCTTATGATCCTGTAATTCTTGATGTTTTTTAAGTGCTTTCTTATCTCAAACTTTATCCTTGTCAAACAAGATGCACTGCATTCTATGTCATCCTAAAAATCCTCATGCGAGACAGTCAGTTCACATTCTCCAGACACACAGACTAAGTCCAACTTACTCTTTCAAACTTCTGTAACACATAAACACAAAGACCTTCCTCCTGCCCCTCCTTTCTTCCTCCTCCTCCTCCTCTTCTCCACTTCCTCCTATTTCTCATCCTCTCTCTCTCTCTCTCTCTCTCTCTCTCTCTCTTCCCCTCCCTGTCTTTGCTCTCATGAATCTGGTCAGAAGTCATGCATAAAGGAAACATGTAAGCTACCCTTGACTTTGTAAAAATGGGTGCACTGAAGAAGGTAATGGCTGTGCGCTTTCCATGTATTGAGCATTGAACTATTTAATCATTGTGACCTTTCTCTTTGCCCCCAAAATCTGTTGTCATTTCATCTTCTTAAGATACAGCAGGAGTCATTGGTAATGGAAGATTCCAACACTCTATAGTGTAGGGTTGTCAAAAGTATTGCTAACAGGAATCTTTGACTTTTCCCCCCAACATTTATTTATTTCTTCAAATTACATTCAATCACAACCCCTCCCTCCTCTCCTCCTGGTCCCACCCTCCTACCCTCTTCTCTCTCTCCCTCTTAACTTTTTTTTAAAGGTATATCTTTGTACCTGCAACATCTCCCTCCTTTTAGTAAAAAAAAAAAAAAAAAAAAAAAAAAAAGGCTTTTTTATTATCACAATAAATACAGTACAAAACAATAAGAAAAATAGGGAACAGTTATGAAATTATAAGGTATGACATACATGCCCAATGTTCAATCCATATGTATTTGGAAACTAATAACATTCTATTATCTATCTATCTAGATGAGTTTAAAGTTCTATACCTAACTCAGTTTCCATCCTAATTTGCATTACCAACTTAAAAAAAATCTTCTTAGACCTAGAACATCCTTTTAACTCCTAAACAACTTAAAACTTAACTATGAGACTATAACTATCTAGTTTTCAACCATATCAGAGACCCGAGAAGGACAAAAATTCTCTGACTTTTGTGTCTGCTTGTTTTTGTTTTTATCAAGCAAGCACACAAAACCACTGAATGAAAATTACTTTAAAAACCCATCACCATCCCACCAAAGAAGCTGTTCAGTTTTTTTTTTAAGTGGACCCACAATGGACAAAAACAACAACACGCTGTCTATTGATTTATAACAAACAATGCATTTTTCATCATTCTCATGTCTTTCAAATGGCTGAATTTTATTACCATGTGTATTACAGATGAAACTTTATTCGATGCTGTCTTGGTGGTCTTTATGTTTATTTATTTATATTTAGCCTGCTTGTATACCTGTTCCCTTTGTCCTTAAAATTAAATTAGAAAAAAAAAACAATGATCGAAAGAGAAAGAGCTGCAGTTTTAATTTCCTAAAATATAATTTAACTAATATTACCATAAGGAAGGCTCTTTCAGAACAGTTCCATTAGGCAATGAAGCCTTTAAACAGTGGTCTTGACACCATCAAACTGTGAACCCAAAATATTCTCTTGGGGGATTCTTGTAGCATCTAATTATGCTATTTCTCATGATCTATGATGGAAAATGAAGTATGGCACAGAGGCATGTGCCTCCATGGAACCCACAAAGTGATGCATCATCAAGATTGCAGAAGACGTTTATTAGGGACATTATGTTGTTTTATTAGATCTTATCACTGACCCCATGATATTGGAACACAGCCATGTCTTTCTTAGTATTCTGATCCATAAAATAGAGCTGACTATGTGTCATCTCCATGAGCAGTTTTGGAAACACTCAAATACTACAGCATCGACACCGCTTTTGTAATGAACATTTAAGTTAATTTCTTGACTGAGTAGGAATGTATATTCAATTTGAACTCTACGTAATTTTGATACTTAACTGTATTTGAGCACTCAGTGACCAAAAGGAAAATGAGAATGAGAAAATCAAAAGGAAAGAGTAATCCATATCATGGGGAACAGGGGTTAAGGAATTCATATTCCAAGGGCAGCTTCACTTTTCAAAGCCAAGAGAATCACTCTTAGCATCTCAGTAATTCTAACATTGAGAACATCTGAAATGGTAACAAGACGATGAACTCCTTCCTACCTCTTTGCACACCTCTGTTTGAGAGAGACTGATGGGTTAGATAGTCTATATTGATGATCACCCTGATAGGATCAAGAATCATCCAACAGAATTACCCCTGGAAATGTCTGCAGAAATTTCCAGAGAGTTTTAACTGAAGTTGGAAGGCATATCTGGACATAGGTAACACCTTCCCTGGTCTGGAATGGTGGGAAGAATAAAGTTCACTAAGTGATCTGAGTACTTGCCTCCATCTTTTCCTGCTTCCTGATGGCAGACACACTGTGACTAGCTGCCTGGCACTCCTCCCACCATGCCTTTGCATAACAGTGGACAGGACTCTCAACCCCCTTCTTCTGTCCTTCCTTAAGGTGCTTTCATTGGGTGTTTGGTTATAACAGTGAGAAATGTAGTTTACAGTGTCCTTTTAAAGTCAGATGTCATGTTGTTTACTCAGGCTGACCTGAACTCATAACCACCCAACAGTCTTCCTGTATCAGCAATCCACAATGATGAGATTATGGATGTGAGTCACCATGCCATATATAGACACATCTTAAAAGAAAGTTTAAAAACTAAGAAGAGCCATTATTAGCATATAAATAAACAAATAAATGAAAGGAAAACACCCGAGTTTTTAGTACCCAAGAGCATTTTCGGCAGTATAAAAGAAGTGTTTTAAATGGTTCATTTTCTCACTGATCCTTTGAGAATACCAACCCTGTGCCCTGTTCCTGACTCAGCAGTAGCAAGGTTCTTCTATCTATGGAGTCTGCTCAGAATTCACCTCTAAGGATACAGAAGCAGTTCCTTGGGTCCGTGGGTTGATACTGTATAGAGTGCTATGTTGCTTAGAGATTAGGAGAGTTGAACCCAGGACCACCATCCAGGGCCAACGAGGAGCATTTGGTGTGTCAAGCTGCTCCATGAGAGAAAGGAAGTGTGCAGACCCAAGTGTCAGAAAGCAGGGCTATTTGCCTCTGTGTGGTCATTACTTAATTAATGGCAATTTGGAGGTATTAACTATTTGAGCAAATCAGACATAAAGATTGCTTCCTAATCATGAGCAACAAATGTAGATTTACTATACTTACAAGGCCACTTTTCTAAGTGGTTGATTTAGGGAGTCAGGGGACTAGAGATGTCTATCTCTTATTAGAAATTCACTTGAAATAACTAACTCCTCTATTGCATTTTTCACTTACCAAGGACCCCTTTGTCTTTTGGTTGGTTTGCTTTTTATTGATTAGTGCTTAATAGAGGGCCCAGTGAGACATTTGTAGCTAAATTTGTTAGGAGCCACTTCCAATTACAGTTCATTTGTAATGAAGATGAATGATAATGTGAGTTAAGAGGGAAGCAGCATCCTATTCTACCTTTCTTATGCTAAAGATGACTTACACAGAGAAACTTTCTAGTTCATAGATAAACATGCATCCATGATTGAATCCCAAACTGCCAAGCACCTCATGCAATTTGCTATGCAGGATGAAGTGTCCTTATAGGACAACAGATCTTATTCTGATTTGAAAGTGACTTCAAGTGGAAATTTGGAAAACAAAGAGATCACCAAATGATGGCTCCTGGGATTTTTTTTTTTTTTAATTACAGTGTGTGTGTGTGTTTAGAAATCATTAAGGTTGTCTCTGACTATATTGTAGCTTCAGTATCTAAGATGGCATATGGGGGCTGCAAAGATGGTTTAATGGTTAAAGTGTTTGCTATGCAAATATGAGAATCTGAATTCATATCTCCAGCACCCACATAAGAAAAGCCTGGCAATTAAGAGTATTTCTGCAATTCCAAAGCTGGGGAGACAGAGAGAAGAGTATTTCCAAAGCTCACTGGCCACACAGACAGCCTAGCCAAACTGGTGAGCTCAAAGTACAGAGACTTTATCCCTTTCAGGTCTCTGAGGTGGTTGAAGAATAGATAGCTAGAGTCTCATAGTTAAATTTTGAGTTGTTTAGGAATCAAGAGGGTGTTCTGGATCTAAGAAGATATTTTTAAAATTATGAGGTAAATTAGTATGAAAGCTGAGTTAGATATAGAACTTTAAACTCATGGAGATGGTTAGATAGTAGAATGTTAAAGTCAGGTGCCAAATACATATGGACTGGACATTGGGAATATATGCTAAGCCATATAACTCTTATAATTGTGGCCTATTTATTTCTGTTGTTTTGTATTGTATTTATAGTTATAAGAAAAAGAACCATTTTTTGGACTGAAAGGGAGAGCTGTTGGGGGGAAAAAAGAAATACCTTAAACTAAAAAAAAAAAAAAAAAAAAGAAGGGAAGAGGATGGGGAGGTTGAGGGGGAGGAGGGTGGAAGGGTGGGACTGGAGGGGGGAGTAGGGAGGGGATTGTGATTGAGATGTAACTTGAAGAAATAAAAAATAAATTATTAAAAAAAATAAGGTGGACAGTAATTGAGGAAGATATAACATTGATATTTGGTCTTCAAACTCTCTCTCTCTCTTTCTCTCTCTCTCTCTCTCCCTCTGTCTCTCTCTCTCTCTGTCTGTCTGTCTCTCAACAAACACATACATGCACTAAATTTAAAATTAAATAAAATAGATAATAATTCCTCAAACTCTCAAGCACTAGTGACTGCTCAACACTATTAGTTCTATGACTTAATGGAGAGCTGTGTGAATATAAAAAAGTGAGTAAAATTATAAGTAGAATGCCCTTTTTCTCTAGTAATTTACATTATAAATAAACTAAGATAGATTTAAAAAACTATTAATGCCTGCCTCTGATCCCATAATATTCTGACTTAGTTAGTCTTCAGTTTGACCCAGGAAATAGTATTTTAAAAATCTGCCTGAGTCCTTCTTATATTCAGATTTGGATAGAGCTGGCAATCCAGCCCAGTGTCCAAAGCCTGAAGCCTCTGTGACTTTTCAATTTTATAATAGAGCCTGGGCATCTAGGTCCAGTGTAGATGTGTAGGCGATTCCAATAAGAACAGTTCTGATTCAAGACTGTCTTCACTGTGTTGCAAAAGGCCAAGAAGTACTTACGTCTATATTGTGAAACAGTGGTACCTATGGTGTGATAGTCCACAGGTCATTTAAATTGTCTGAACCCCAGAATTTGGATCTCAAGATATGAGCAGAATCTCTTCTTTGCCTGTTCTGTATCTTCACTAAAGATAACACATGCAGGGCCCTTGAGAGCTCAGCAGGTAGAGCACTTGCAGTGAAGACCTATCACATGAATTATATCCCAGAACCCATGTATAGGGGGAAGGAAGGAGAGATCCTGCTTTCCACATGTGCACCATGACACATGAACACCCACATACATACAATAAAATAAGTACGATATTTATTTATTTATTTATTTAATGTATATGAATGCCCTATCTGCATGTACACCTGCGGCCAGAAGAGGGCATCAGATCACATTGTGGCTGGTCGTGAGCCATCATGTGGTTGCTGGGAATTGAACTCAGGAACTCTGGAAGAGCACTAGCCAGTGATCTTAACCGCTGAGCCATCTCTCCAGCACAAAATAAGTATGATTTTGAAGACAGTATCTGCAAAAGTATTTTAAGAATTGTAAAGCATTTTAAAATGTAATCATCTGACATTGTTTATTAGTAGAAATGCACACATATCTTAGTAATTTGCAACTTTAGATTTACATGAGACTTATTTATACCTGAGACTCTTATGGAATCTGTTTTCATAAAACAAGGGCTGTGTCCTTCCTCCGTGACAATAACTACTGCCATCCCTGGAACATCAGTTCCAAGGACTCTTCAAGCCTCCATAACTTCAGAAGTGGATGAATTCACACATGAAAAGTTCCCTCTGAATTCTGAAACCAAGTAACCTATTCTGTTCACTCATGGATTGGTGGAGCCAGATTCCATTAGCTCAGGACTGTTGATTTCTGTATTTCCTCTTGACTCCTAATTCAATGACTTGAAATTGACCATAATGAGAATCTTGGTAGTTTGAAATCAGCAAGTAATACCATCAGGTTTTATTTTTTTATTTGATTTTATTTTACTTACCTACATATTTGGTTTTGAGATCCAGAATACAATTGGCAGGATCTGGAGCTAACTAACGTTTTGTGATTCACAACTACATATATTCCAATATTACTAAATAACTACAATCATTCAGGTGTGGTTGAAACCACTAACACAGCTAAGATTAAGAAAGTACTTTAGAGACTGGAGAGATGCTCAGCACTTAAGAACACTTACTGTTCTTACAGAGATCCAGATTTGGTTCCAACAATCACTCCAGGCAGCTCACTGCAACTCCAGCTCCTCGGGATTAGACACTGTTTTATGATCTCTGAGGACATTCACACATACATGTCCATACCTACTTCACACACATGCACACACCCACAGGTGAGCACACACACACAGGCACACACACATAAATAAAAATAATAAATATTTTTAAAATTTAAGAAATTACTTGAAGCCAGGCATATGGGAAGGTGGAGTCAGGGGGATTACTGGCGTTTTCCTGCCAGCTAGCTTAACTTAGTGAGACTCTATCACAATAAAACAAGATGTAGCCGGGCAGTGGTGGCGCACGCCTTTAATCCCAGCACTTGGGAGGCAGAGGCAGGCGGATCTTTGCGAGTTCGAGGCCAGCCTGGTCTACAAAGTGAGTCCAGGACAGCCAGGGCTACACAGAGAAACCCTGTCTCGAAAAACCAAAAAAAAAAAAAAAAAAAAAAAAAAACAAGATGTATGGTTCCTGGGGAACAAAATTCAAGTTGACCTCTGGCCTCCATACACATGTACACATACTTATTCAGGATCATGTACACAAAAACACACAAGCACATCTCTTCTGACCTAAAGAAATTCTTACATTCTTTGCAGGCCATTTATTTTCATTTGTGACCCCTTGGTTACAATCTGCGTCAACAATCACACTAATGTCCATAGTGCTTCCCAGGTTCCTCACTACTACCCGATCAGAGGTACCTAAAGTAGAACCCTTGTTATGAACAACTAGCTGAAGAGGCTCATGAGTCAAAGGCTGTTCTGGTTTCAGTTCCCCTCTTCTGTTCTAAGTGACGTGTCTAATTGCATCCAAGCATAGGATGTTTTATGGGCGAACTGTAGGGTCTGTGAAGCCAGACATTTAACCCTCCATGATTCTGTATCTCTTCATCCTCCACAGCACTCCTGATTGCCTGAAGGTTGAGCTGTTAAAAGTGAATCATGTGGCCATGGGTCATACAGTGTTACAAAAAGAAGTTATAAAAAGATGAGGCCTTGCTCTCAGTGTCAGGAATTAGCCAGGTGCACCATTATGTAAAGAGCTCAAACTAGAGAGCACAGTAATTAAAACAATGAAGCCTTAGCTTATGCAACACTGTGTAAATATGATATTTTCATCTGTGGCATTGTACAGCCAAGCACATCTAGCTGCAGTGTGAAGCGATTTTCAAGGAGACTGAGGGAAAGCGATTGAGGACACCAGAATGGAGCTCTGCTGCTGCCCTGGCAATCAAAAGCCTATCGTTCGCAATGGGTTCTTACTGTCTGGAGAGCATTTGGGTATCCTCACAAGATGTTATAGGTCACAGAATTCATATTGTATGGCCTAGGAAGGGAAAGCACAGATAGAGGAATCCAGGCACTGAGATAGAGTAACTAAAATACGTTCTCATTAGGATGGTCAGGAAGGCTTATTCTTTTCCATCAGTACATATTAACTGAAGTTTAGGAACAGGAGTTATGGTCACTAAGCTCATAAGAGATTTGTCCTTAAGTGCATCTATTAAGGTAATTAAGGTAGCCCAAGATAACTTGGCTCTGGGTATGCAACACCTCAACTCTCCAAAGTCAAGAAATTCTAATAAGTTAATCAGCTTTGAAGAATCTTTAGCTTGAATGTAGCTTTTCCCACTAGGATCTTCACTTCACAGCATCATATGAATACTCACGATTACTTACCTTACATTTAAATAATGGCTTGCTTGTTGGAAGTTGAGGTCACTAGTGTAGATATCATGATGTGAAGACTGCACACCCAACTTTTATGTGCAGAATAATATAAGTCTTTTCATCCTGGCCCTACCTATTGTATCTTTTCTTGTGTGAAATTAAAATTAGCGAGACAGCTTGAGAAAGTGTGACTATTTAATGTGTGAGTCACTGAGAGTCAACGAGGGGTTTTATGGGGCAGTACTGATCCCTGCATATGTGCTCCTACTTTTCTTTATTTAACACTGAATTATTGACTTATTGAACACCTACTCTATGGCTAGCATGATGTTGGACCATGGAGCTAGAAGATTAGATTATTCTTCTGAATGGGCCTTATTGTCAAGTGAGGAATGTGGCCTTCATTCAGACCATACCTCTTATAAACTGCCAAGGGTAGCAGATTCCCTGACAAAAGTTAAAGACTGACTGTTCAAACACACACTGGAGTGGAAGAGTGTATGGGCTGAAATTTGAAGGAAAAAAATAAATAATAGCTTATGAAAGGGGAAGGGAAGAAAGAAATCAATATAATATGAGGGGACACAGCAGGAGTCAGCGTAGATTCTACTGAGTGGAAGAGACACTTTTCTAGCACATGGACAATGAGGAAGAATTTTCTCTGTGAAGTGACAGAAGAGAAGCTATGGGCACATATTGCCCACAATCCATCCCTTTGCAAGATTTTGGTCTTTATCCTAATGAGAAGATCTGCAAAGGACATCATTAGTACCCCTGTCTTGGGGACCATTAAAGGTCTATGAATCCAAAATACTAGAAAGGCAACTTGGTAGTATTGAGAAGGATCCAAGGCTGTGAGGTCACATCCACCAGTAACCACCACAGTCACAAGTGTCAGATGCCTCCCTCTGACTATGATACAGAAACTGTGGGATGCATGGGCATCTTTGAGTCTGAAATGGTACAATCTTCCTCCAGATCACAGATCAATGGATTCATGACTTAGAAAGCACCAGAACCATGAGCTGCTAAATGTAGTTCAACATTTCGTGCCTTCTGTCTTTTCATTATCTTCTTGCTTTATAGTAACACATGACTATTTCTGATATTTAAAGTGAGCATTAGTATTGGACCATTGCTTTACGTAAAACATTGTAGTTGTTAGAGTTAATGAGTTAATTGAGCACCCAGAATATCCCATGAGTTGCCCTCTACAAAGCATGCATCTGTGTGACTGTTATCCCTGTGATTACTTCCTAAAGTCTCTCTGGGCCAAGGAGCAGGCAGTAATGGACAGGAGACTCAGTCTGCTTCTTCTAGCAATTCTCACAGCAAGTGGTTCCTTCTGATCTATAAATCACCCAACTGCTCTGATATTCTAGGGCAGGAATTTCACTCCTGTCTAAGACCACATGAAAGCACAGTGACCATTGATATGTTGTCCTTTAGACAACTAAATTGTGCTATATTACATTACATTACTATATATATTATAATATATATTATTTATTAGATTATTAGATTACATTATTTTAATTATAATATATTATCCACTGTAGCAAGGTGGCTTCTATTTATTTTTGTACTAGATTGTACATACTAATTTATTTTATTGTACTTAATACTTCCACCTCCCTTCCAACCCACCAACACTATGCAAAAGAGAAAGGTTAAAGGAAGAAAGGACTTAGGTCTCCTTCAGCTGCTTCCTGCTGATTAGAGTCATTGGGTTCTTTGGGGGCAGTACTTGTCTCAGTAGAAGTCCAGCAAACCAGGAGACAGCAGAGGGAAGAACAAGCAGCAGTTTGGGGGAGCACCAGTAGCTGGGAGAGCAGCAACTACTTTCTTCTTTGTAGCCCTTTGCCCTACTTCTTGGTAGAGCCCCCTTCTCCTCTGGACTCTGGCTTTTTACCCCTTTCTCAAGTCCTCTGAGTTAAACTTGCTCAGCTGGTTAAGCCACGCCTCTGCTAGCTCATGAGACAGTTAATACTTTACACCTGTGTCTTAAGTGTCCTCACACCTGGAATTAAAGGAAAACATTGTCATAATTAGTTATTGTAATAAATTCATACCACATTTCCCCCTTTTAGTTCAAAAAATGGTATATATATATTATATATAATAAAGATATTTATCATATCTATCAAGAATTATATTTGCAATGTCCAGTCCATTTGTATTTAGCAACCTTGGGGAAAAAATCTATTATCTATACCTTGCTTAGAGTTCTATACCTATATAATTTTCTATTTTTATTTGGATTTATCAGCCTGTAACAACTTTTAGACCTAAAACATTCCTAAACTTATACAACTAAGATTAATTTTAAGATTGTAACTATTTAGGCTTCAACCTCATCAGAGACTTTAGAAGGAAATTAAATTATTATCTAAGTATGTGGAAAGTATAGAGCAAGCAACTTCCAAACCTAAAGTAATGATAGAGGTTGCTGGCTATCTGAAAAGTCACCCATGGTTTCTCTGTGTCGTTGGAGCATCCAGTCTTCAGCCTACTGGCCCAGAATATCAGACAAACTTTTCTGTGAAGGAGAAATATTAAAGGACTGACCTATCTTATCTCTGTAACATTAGTCAGTTGACTTTTCAGTGTCCTGCTTGTTCGCAGCTTGGACAGACAGCCTGCTATCAGCAATTTTTTGTCCTGTGACTATCTTGTTACAATTGTTTCTTAATGCCCATCTTTTATAAATCTTATAAATATCTTCATTATATGTAACACACACACAATTTTTTGAACTAAAAGGTCGAAATGTGGTATGAGTTTCTTAAAATAACAAATTATGAGAATGTTTTTGTTTAACCCCAGCTGTGAAGCTGCTTAAGATCACAGGTGTAAAGTATTAACTGCCTAATGAGCTAGCAGGGCGTGGCTTAGCCACCTGCAGCAAGTTTAACTCAGAGGACATGAGAAAGGGATAAAAAGCCAGAGCCCCTGGAGAACTCCCTCTACAAAGAAGTAGGAGAAAAGGGGCTACAAAGAAGAGAGAGGGCTACAAAGAAGAAAGAGGTTGTTGCTCTTCCAGCTGCTGGTGCTCCCCCAAACTGCTGCTTGTTCTTCCTGCTGATGTATCCTGGACTTCTGTTGAGATTGGTATTACGCCCAAAGAACCCAATGGCCCTAATCAGCAGAAAGTAGCCCAAAGACACCTATGTCCCTTTTCCCTCTAACCTTCTTTCTCTTCTGCATAGTGTTGGGGCGTTGTGAGGAACAAAGGATAGAAGGGAGGTAAAGCTTTTAAGTATAGTAAAATAAGTAGAGTGTATAATATAACAATAAAAGCCTTTTGTTGCAATACACTTTTGGACAGAAAGACAATGATTGCCACAGTGTTCTTTCTTTGGGTCTCTCCATTTCTCCCTCTCTATTTTCTATCTACAGTCTTTCTTGTTTTGCTTCTCTTTCCTCACCAATTCAGGGAATATGCAAAGAACTGATTCTTGGAGAAGGGCAGGAAGGGCCTGGATCCACCACTTGAAGTTAGTTCTGCTGGCAGATTTCAATTTTGAGTGGACAGAATAAACATGAGCAAATCCAGCATCAGCTCATTATGCTCCAGAACCCCACTCTCTATAGTAAACACAGAAGCAGACACTCACATACTGTGCACTTTCCTTCAATTCTTCTTTTAAACTGAGCTAGGTGTAAGCAAGCTGTCTCAGCAGGTAAGGGAGCTTGTTGCCAAGCCAGAGACCCCTTGTCCAGCCCCTGAAATGACCCACATGTTGGAAGAAGAGAGCCAAGTCCTGAAAATGTCACCTGATGATCTGATATCCACCTGTACTCCATTGCATGTACACACACACACACACACACACACACACAGACATACACACACAGACACACACACTCACACACACAGACACACACACACTCACACACACAGACACACACATACACACAGACACACATAGACACACAGACACCCAGAGACACACACACAGACACAGACACACACACATACACAGACACACACAGACACACACACACTTGCACACACACATACACAGACACACACACACATGCACACACAGACACACACATACACACACACTAGTTGTTAAAAAGCAGCTAAAAGATGCATATTCTTTATTTCATTAGTGCATATTTATGAGCTTTCTTGTTTAATTTTTAGTTTTTTAAAGTGTTTACATGTGTAAATGTTTCACTGCATGAATGTGTATATACCACGTGTGCCCACAAATATCAGAAAAAGTTCAGAAACCCATAGAACTGGAGTCATATGTGGTTGTGATAAGCATGTGGGTGCCAGCAATTGAACCCATATCTTCTGCAAAAGCTGCAAGTTGCTACTAATGGCCAAGTCATTTCTGTAGTCCATGTCTATGCTTCTAAGTATGGCTTTAGTAATTTTAAAACCAGGATACACCATAAGGAGTTCCATCATGGTATCTTCATACACATATGTTGTTTTTCCCCCTTATTGCAGTTTCCTATAATTCATTCCTGCTCCCCTTCCTCCATACAAATAGTACTTACCCCATCTGCCTCCATGTAATATGTATTCTATTATCCCTTCCTCCTTACAGACCTCATACCTCATCCTCCTCTCCTATTATCTCCTTTTCTATGATTAGGTCTCGTGTGTGTGTGTGTGTGTGTGTGTGTGTGTGTGTGTGTGTAAATATATGTATATATATATAAACATGCATACATGCACACTCACATAAACAATTATGTATTTATAAATCTGACATTTGACTTTCTGAGCCTGGCTTATTTTGCTTATCATAAAGATCCAGCTCAACCTATTTTCCTGCAAATGGCATGGTTTCATTCTTCTTTAGGGGTGAATAAAATTCTACTGTGTATCTTAACAACAGCCAAACCAAAACCAAAACCAAAAAAAGTCTATGCCTCCTGTTGCTTGCATCATGTTAGGACAATATGTGTAAACAATTGTGTGTCACATATGTGACGCAATGAAAGCACAAAGCATCAGGATGGAGACTGAGCTAGGGCTGCCCTTTCATTCAGAGAAGGTGTGGTATGAATTCATTGAGGATGTCATACAGAGTGAAAGCCAAAGGAAGTGAAGGAGAAGGCCAGAAAAACACTCAGTTTAAAAGGCAAAAACCAGTAGTATTCACCAGTGAAGGGCATTTGGATATCAAATAAAACCCTATGACCAAAAGTAATCTGTTACAGTAAATTTTTATTTATCAAACATATATTTATTAAAAATTAACAATTACCTAGCAATTGCCTATAAAAATCCTAAATCCTAAACCCAAACCCTAACTCTAAAACCTAGCATACAAAACTTCTTAACATCTACAATACAAAACAATTAACATTAACCTAAGGTTCCTCTGGGCAAGGGTCCTTATGGATGGCTGGTCTTCATACAATTTTTCAGTCTTAAAGTCTCTGAATTTTATTCGTCAGATCCTAAGACAGTTACTCAAGCAGGAATCGCCTTTGTAGTCTTAGAGACCAATTGTTTAGAATATGAAAAGTCTCCCAGGCTCACCTATTCAGATGTCTTTGGCCTGCAAAGGTCCTATTTCAGTGTTCTGTCCAATCCGAAGTTCCTGGGCTCTGAGGAAAGACAGTTCCGCACCTAGGCGTTCCAGAATCTCAGGGAGATTTCATTTTGTTTCCAGATCCAAAACAGGTCAACATCAGGGGGTGAAGCTTTCCAACGATATTGATGTGAGTTCTCTGGCAGATGAGGAGAAGATGAAGCAGAAAGAGGAGCCCAGCCCTCTGTCTATGTGAATCTTGCCTTAAATATCTTCAGCAGAAGCTTTTGCACTCTTTTCAAGTCATTCCCCTGGGCTCTTTCTCTTCAAAAGCTTTTTGCAGAGGGGCATGAAATGACAGGCATGATCTGAGAGTGGGTGCCTCAGGGCATGTCCTCACCCCCAATCCTAGGATCAAAAGAGTCACCTGTCCTTGAAGAGTTCCCAAAGACATGTCGCTTCAGAAGTAAGTCTTTTATCTTAAAGTCCAGGCTTTTTCTATTTCAAGTTTCCTATGCTATTAAATGTTATCACTAATCCTACCATAGTAACCTAGAAAGAATTTATTTTAGTTTATTGTTCCAATGGGTTAGAGTCCATAATGGCAGGGACATGACAGAAGGTACCTGAAAATGGAATATGCAAGATTGCATGCCTACCTACATGCAGGAGGCATGGAGAGTGAACTGGAAATGCGGCTAGGCCATAAATTCTCAAACCTGCACCAAGTATTTCAGGGACATTTCTCATTCAAACCATCACAGGTGGTTTTGCAGTGTAACCCCTCCCCGGCTCCATTCTGAGAAAAATGAGTCAGGATAGGTTCTGCAATTAATGAGTAGAAAAGATAAGAAAAGGTCATTAATGGAAGGATTCTTTAACCCTAGAATTCTAGGTATTCCTGTTGGAATGTTGGAAGAGGGACAAAGAGAAACACAATCTCTCTTTGTTCTCTACTGTTCTGATTTAACCTCCAGGTCCATGAAAATGCATTTGTTTTCATTGCTGAGCAGTTCTGCCTGGTCCATATTTTACTGCCTCTGACTCTGGGGACCAGTTTTGAGGACTATAACTACAGAGCTAAGAGACACTATGAGTGAATCAGACAGAAATGAGTCATGTTTTTAAATTACAGGGATGAACATCACTTTACTTGGTAACTGTTCTTTTGGAAATTAGCTTTAATCTTTTTTATTTGAGTCATAATCATGGAACTGTAATTAGTGGGAAGAGCCTTATTTGTCATCGAACCCAACTCTCACTTTTAATTGGGGAAGTTGAGGCACGATGTATGTGTTGGAAGAGGTTACAAAATCCATTTGTTTGATATTTCAAATGCCTCTTGCACACACTCCCAGTTTGTGCCTTCAAAAAATTACTTATTCAGGAGTGCTACCGGAGTCCCATCTGTGTAGGGGATAGTATTCTGACATCTGAACTTCAACTACTGACATGGCAGATTTCACCACAGCTGACATTTATATTGTTTTGGGGGTTGTGAAGATAGGTGAGCTGAGAAAACAGTAAATGAAGATTACAAGCCAGGAATTTAATGAATGGAAAGAGTTGAGTTGAGGATGTAGCTCACTGATTGAGTTCTTACCTAGTGCTTGTGAGTCTCAGTATTTAACTCCCAATACAGCATAAGAATTAAAAAATGAAAAATAATTCCTAACAGGAATAAACAATATAAAGAAAATAGATGAATCTTGATGAGTTAGAAAGCACTGGAGGTGAGTTGGTGGTGTAGCTCAGTTGGTAGAATGCTGTCCTAGCCTGCAGAAAGTACTGGATTTGTTCCTGCATGCCATTTAAGCAGAGTGTGGAGGCATGTGCCTGTAATCCCAGCACTTGGAAAGCCGGGCCCACACAGGAGTATCTGAAGCTCAAGGTCACCCTCCACTATAAAGGGAATCTGAAGCCAGCCTAGAACACAAGAGACCCTGCCACTAAATTTAAAAGTTGGGAGGATGCTAAAGATGAGGAAAGGGATGACATAGATACTAGGGTCAGATCTTTGTTCTAAGGAGTTAATTCTGGAGCTGAGACCAGAATGCAG
>CAJQZJ010033615.1:658440-702570 GCA_907164525.1 Lophiomys imhausi | reverse complement strand
ACACACACACACACACACACACACACACACACACACACACACACACATAATTAAAATAAAATAGATCTTTTTTTTAAATCAAACAACAACATAGCATATTTCCAATAATATAATTACTTTCATTTAAGGAGTTTGAAAAACATGTTTTTTTTTATTTTAAGAGGATTTTTTTTCTTTAGAATTTTATACATGGTACTATGTTTACATCATTTCTACCTCTCTGTCTCCTTCTTAACTCTCTCTCACATGTATGACCTATTCTTTAATTATTGTTGTTATATACATACATGCATACACACAGACACTATGCACACATGCACACACATGTGACTTACTGAGTCCATTTAGTGTTGTTCATGTGCATTTAGTGTGAACTACTTGGGTTCTTAAATCTCTTAAGAGGAAGGCTATTGAATAGATTCCTGTGTACACAGGAATATTTTTTGATTTGTTATCCTTATTAAACACCAGGCAGGCCACACACATGTTGAATAGTAAGCACACATGATCAGTGCTGGAATGAGATTGCAGCTCTTTGTAAATATAAAAATTACCTAGCAACATTTGGAAGGGCTTTCCCCCCTGATATGACTAATGTTATTGCTGTTAATTAAGTGGCTTGTTGTGAGGAATGGAATAATTGTGAAATATTGCAATGCATTCTTGTCTTTGAAAAGCAATGAGTTCCCATAGTAATACTGCATATTTATAGAGTGCCTAGAACATAAAACAGATAAGAGGATGAAACACTGTCCTCAGAACTCTATAAACAGTTGAAACCCCCTAGAAATATTTATCACCTATGCATAGCTTCTAGGAAAGTTGATTTAAGATATTAGCACCAAGGTGGTCTCTGAAACAGATCACAAACAACCTTCGGAGGCTTGAGAAAGCCTTTCACAAGTTCTCCGATTGACTGAAATAATAGCTATGAGGTTTTTGATATTCTGGCATGTTCGTTTCCTAAAAGACACACTTAATGATACAGTTTAAGAGGGGAGAATGGCCTCGGGGCTTAAATGGCTTTCCTGAGTGCTATTAGGGAGCAGATTTAATAATACTTCAACACCTATACTATTGACAAAGGAAATTAACCTAGCCAAAAGAAACGCCTAAGATAAAGGTGAACTGCAATGAGCCAAGCCTTCCCAGTCTCTTCTGTCTGGTATCTCTTCTGCCTGAAGCAGGACAGGAAGGTTTCATCTAAAAAGACAACATGAACTAATTAAACATGTGCCTAGAGGGAACCTGAGGTATGCTTTTGTCCCCATAGGAAAGTGCAAACTAAATCACTCATGACATCATCATATTTAGGCAAGGAAACCAACAATGCCCAGGAAGTAGACATACCTTGGATTAAAGGAAACTCATTTCTTCTTTTCATCTTACTGTTTTTCTAATGTTTGAGAATATTATATATAATATGATGAGTTTTGATTAAATCCTATCTCCTTTTCCATCTCTCCAATCTATCCACCATCCATACCACCAGTTTCCCTCCTAACTTTGTAAGTTCTTTTTTCAAAAGTCCCAGTATTCCCACTTACTACTGCTTGTATGGGAATGAGTTTAGGACCATCCATCGTCTAGGGCATGGATGTCCTCTTGGGAGCAGCAAACTCGTACTGCTCCTATGGAATCAGCACAGAGGTTAAACAGCTACCACATAGACCTACCAAAAGGCCCAGCTACACTGCTCCTGAGCATTTCCACAGAGGCCTCTACACACTATTACAGAGATACCTGCTGATATGTGTTTACTGCTGCCTTATTCACAATATCCAGGTGATCAAAATAGCCTAGTGGATCAGCTAATGAATGGGTCATGGAAATGTGATACATATACATAACAGAATGTTATTCAAGAAACTCCATTTTATTATTCTTTGAGAATTATATACAATGTGCTTTGATTATATTTACCCTCCTTACCCCCCCAACACTTCCCAGGTCCACCTCCATCCCCCTCTATGTCTGTCTGTCTGTCTGTCTTTTGATAAGGCCAATTTGTGATGCCCAAATATTCTTGGATAGAAACTTTACTTAAAATAACATTAGTGCTGCTAAGGTTTGTGTTATATTCTTATGACATAGCATTTTTTTCAGGCAACTATAGCATCCAGTGCTCACTTTAAAACACTACTAATAGAATAATAAAAAACTCAAATTGTGTTATATCTTTAGGTTAATTGGGTTACACTGAGGATTGAGGATTAGACTCTGGGGACATGTTTGCTCCTTTGCAATACAAGAAACTCTCTTGGTGTCCACAATCTCCTGGGACATGTCAGTACTTAATTAGAAGTTTAGTGGTTGTGCAAGATATATAATATGAGTGTACTTTTTGTACATGAAGTTGCTCAAAAATGCTCACGTGTTGGCTTTGTCCTCTGAACTGTGTGCCTCCACGAAAAGCTCCCAAGGGGCTCACATTGAAGAAATGTTTGCATTTATGTGTATGTAAATGTTTCCTCTGCAATGAAAAATGAAAGACTAAATGTGACCAGAATGCTGATTAACTCTGATTTCTTGTGGTTTTATACTTTCTAAGTACATCCCATTATTATTCTTTTTAAATACAAATGTTAAAATCACCTCAGTTTTCTACTGATGACCAGAAAGCTGACATGGATATGAGAGTAGCAGTCCCCAAGTCCTAGATCTACCTCCCCCCCCCCCATTTTGGAGATCCTTCCCTCATACCTGAGCCATCCTCAGATCCCTGCATATTGAGGCACTCTCTCTAGAGAGTTTGTTGCAACTTTTCCTTTCAATATTCTTTACAGTTTCCATCCAGCATGTGGTCAGAGGCCTTCTTGATGGTTTGCATCATGAAGCCATGAGTTTTGTGAAGGTAGGCACTGTATCTGAATTGTCCTATTGTCCCTCCTTATTTAGCTTCTAAAAACATTGATATACCAAAACTTATTTAAAATATACAGTTAGTATTTGTCTTAGAGAGTGATGGAGATCAAGAGTGTTTTCTGGATTCTGGGTTTCCAGAGAGCCCTGTACAAGTACGTTCTATACTCTGATCCAGTAGTCAGACTTCTAGGTTGTGATGGAGCTCTAAAACACATTGAAGAAGCCACAGAAGCTATTGGAAAACAACTTGCAGCCTGAATCTTCTCTATCCAACATGATCAAAACTCCAGAGAATGATAGTTACAGGGTAGTTTTACAAACCTCATAACATTCCTTCAATTTAGGCACTGTTTAATTTGAAACTACTACTGACCTCTGGCTCCCTTTCATATTCTAGTATTTGATGTCAAACAATTCTTGAAGCTGATAATGCTAGATTTAGCATTTATTTTCCACTCCTAAAATTCCTTCCCATTACAAAATATTCTTCCTAAGCCTCTGTTATGGACTAAGTACTTCGACATTCCTTAGATTTATATGTTGAAACCTAACCATAATGAGGTAATTAAAGAGTTTTTGAAAATGGGGGATTTGAGAGACCTCAAAGGTGGAACCCTTATGAGGTATAACTGTTCCGATATTTTTAAAATACTTTTTTACAATTTTTTTAGCCAGCATAGAAAATATTTTTTTCATTTTGACATTTTCATACATAAGGCACTACTATTTTCCACCTCCAGTACTCCCTACTACATTCTTCACACACTCTTATTGATCCACATCCCTTGTAAATCATTCACCTTGTATTTTCATCTCTGTCTCCCATATGCACATATATACAAGGAAACATAAAAACATTCCCACACGTATACATAGACACGCAGTGACATACACAAGCACATACATACACACATATATACACACACAGATACAGACACACACTCAGTCACATAAACACAGAAATATAGGCCCACACATAAATTCATACACACACACTGAGGAAGACAAACTCATACATACATAAGGATTCCTCATATGAGGTAAAGCAGGAGACATATGAGGTAAATGATCTTATATGGAGAGAGAGGACACCAACACCAGTCTTCTCTTTCCTTGAATGAACAGCCTGGAAAGGATAAATGTGTGTGAAGCAAGTGGCAGCTGCTCAGGAAGACATCTCAGCAGAATGTGACCATGGTGGCACCTCTATCATGGACACCCAACTTCTAGAGCTATAAGAAAACAAATGTCTGGGCTTAAGCTTCACAGTTTATGATGTTTCTGTGTAGCCGCCCAAAAAGACCAGGCAGCTTCTTAACACATCGGATAAGCATCGAGGGCAGAACTAACTGTAGGCCTGGGCAGAGCTTTCACCTACTCCAGATGCCATTCCTGCTTGGCAAATTGTCTTCAAGCACAGTGGTATAAACTACAGCCATTTTATTTTTCTAGCTTCTCGGGAATACGTAATTTGGAAAAGCTTGCTGGCACTGCTCTTTGAGTTTGCCCTGAGGCTGTGTGCACAGGTCAGCTGGGGCCACATTCACCTGAAGGCTGGCCGAGCTGGGATCTGAGATGGCTCTTGTCCACACTTGGCAGTTTCTCCATTTGGCAGCCGGGAGCCCATCCAGGCTGTCAACCAAAGCACTTATGTGGCCCTGGCATAATGATTTCAGAGCAACTAGACAGCAGAAACAATGGGCAGCTTCCCACATTGTCCTAAGGCAACCAGGCACTTTATTACCTTGTCTTGGAAGCTGTGCAGAGTTCTTTCTGCCATTCTTTTTAGTCAAAGCAATATGTGCCCTCAAAAGGAGGATCAGATACCTGTTCATAGGCAGGTTTAAAGAAATAGGCCCATGTTTTAAAACTACTATGATCTTCTCTTTGTAAGACTAGTTATTTCTACTTCAGCTAAGGTTTATTTCATTGCAATAGTTCATTCATCACACCACAATGTCAGATTAGAGACAGAATCTCACTGCATAACCCAGACTGTCTCTAATTCTTTATCACCCAGCCTCTCCCCTACTTACATTTCCACGATGATAGAAATACACTAACAAGCCAGGTTTGCCTATAATGATCTTATTAGTTTCGCTGTGTAAGTATCACACTTAAAATATGCTCTTTTACCAATATAGGTAAGTGACAACTACATAGCAGAATTTGCAAGAATTCCATCCTACTTGATTAAATAACAAGAGGGAAGCTACAAGTTACTGTTATAGCATCATTAGTCATCAGTATCTGAATCAAGATTCCAAGGGCTAGAGACATGGTTTGATGTTTTAAAGCACTTGCTAGTCTTCTAGAAGATCTGAGTTCTGTTCCCAATGTTCATGTTGGGTGGCTTACAACCCCCTGTAACTCTAGCTCCAGGGGATCTGGTACTTTCTTTTGGCCTTTGGGGAAATCTTCAGACATGTGGCACACACAGACAAAGACACACACTCTCTCTTCTCTCTCTTTCTTTCTCTCTCTCTCTCTCTCTTGGGTCAGGGAAATAGGCTTCACAAAAAGGTGTGTGTGTGTGTGTGTGTGTGTGTGTGTGTGTGTGTGTGTGTGTATTCTTTAGACCCAGTGCAAAATTATGTCTTCTTTATATGACAGAGAAGTTATATCCATGCAATCTCAATATTATGGCTGACTAAACAAGACTTAAAAGATGATAATAGAGTTGAACTGAAAACATAGAAGAAATCTCATGTACCCTACTCCCAGTTGAAGACTTAATGGCAGTTAGTGATTGCCAAGAAAGGGAAAATTGCTCATCCCCAAGGATAAGATTTCAAATTGTTTATTCAATACCAAGTGGTTAGGCCTAAAAACATAATACAAACAACACTAAATGGAATCTGATGGTTGTATTTAATTTATTAATTTGTGTAGGGGGTGGCAATAGTGATAATGAATGAAAAGGAAAAATCAGGGGACATGGGAGGGATTGGAAGAAGTTGAAGAAAAGGAAATTATGTAAACAGTTCACAAATACAAAATTTTAAGTTAATTTAATTTAAAAAAAGAAAAAGCATTTTCTAAATTTTTTATCAATTTTGTTTAAAACCCATAAAAGGCTAATAGTATGCTCATTTTGCTCTTCACCTTATATTTTATGTATTTCTTATGTTTATATTATCCTATATACATGCAAAAATTCATTAAGTGAATTGGCTTTAATATGAATGTGGTAAAATGTTAAAGAATGCATTTTTCCCTTCCTCTTCACCATAAACTCTTCAATCACAAATTGTTTTTATCTTTGGATTACTTGTACCATTTTCTGAATTTTCCCAGAAAAGTAGTGTTGGGTTTGACAATGAGCCACAGAAGAAACAGCATTCGGGTTTCAGTTGGAGTTACACCATCTGGATTAGGGGTTTAGAAATATATCCAAATGAAATTTCATGAAAATAGACTGTAGGAAAAAAAACTGTGCATTGTTAATCTTTGGGGGAAACAATGGAACTAAAACAAAGATGGTGTATTTTTCCAGCGTAATGAACCTCGACTGTTGCCATTGTGGCTGCCAGAGCGGAATTGATTGCCAGTTGTTAAATGAGCCTGTATCTCAAAAAGTAGAAATATATCACTCAGCAGAGCGGCAGACAGATGATGTTTGCTTTAAAGACAGAGATTAAACCATTGCAACTATCATGAAGGGCAGTTTTCCAAAAGCCTGGGTTCTATTGCTTTCCACAGACAGCAGGTAGAAATTGCCTTTTCCTCCACTTTCTTGCTTCTCAGACTTATGCAGATTTGAGTGTCCAAGTGGCCCTTTGCTGACAGATAGGAAGACAATTGCACCTCACAGAACATTTGGGAGTTCTTGGAGACAACTAATGAAGCCATGTCATGCCTCCCTTTATTCTGGTCTTACTTTGTTTCCATCTTTTTCCCTTGCTTTTTTTTTTTAAATGAAAAATTCTCTGGTAACTAGGAAAAGAAAAGTTAAATGCCTTGAAATGGCTTCATCAAGGTACTTATACTCTCAAGGTATATATGTCTCTATATGGAGGAAAAAGAACTCATAGAGGCTATTTATAAGTTGTCTGCAGGTGGAAACCAGTACTCGGTATAATTGGAGAAGGGAATCAAAGGTAAGTAAGTGTCCCCCTAAATATCTCTTTTCTTCCTTCTTGAGACCTGCTTCCCACATTGAAATAACTGATGGCATAGACCAGTGGTGTATTAGTTACTTCTCATAGCTGTGATAAAATATTTAACAAAAGCATGTTAGGAAAGGAATTGTTGATGTTGGCTCATAGTTAGTGGGCTCAATCCACCATGGTGGAGGAGTTATGATGGCTCTGCCTGAGGCAGCTCCTCACAGTGATTCAACAGTCAGGCTGCAGAGAGCAAGGATTCTGCTGCTCAACTTCTATTCTCTTTGTTATTCAGCCCAGGGCTTCTCTCCATACAATGATTTCACTCATATTTAGAGTGTGACTTCCCACTTTTCATTAACCTAGTCTAGAAACCCCTTCAAAGTCATGACTAGAAGTTTGACTCCTAGATGATTCTAGGTCCTGTAAAATTGACAGTGACTATTAACCATGGAATATCCTGTGGTATTTATACTTCTTGAAAAACTTTGTTTTCAAGATCATCTTAATTGCAAATCCAATATGCATATGCATGGTGTAGGAGGTTATTGGGACTCACCCAACCCGAGGCATCCAGTGGCTTTTCCTTAAGAAGGAATTTATAATTTGAAGACCCCCAAAACACATCACCATAGTCTTATCAATGAAGCAGTGCAAACATTTCTGTACTTCACCAAATGACCAGTTTCTGCCAAATATCATGAGCAGTCCCTGGTCAGGCATTTCAGCATGCTTCACTGTATTTGCCATTAGTATCGTTTATAGATAAATTATGACTCAAAAAGAGGTTATTCATTTGTCCAGGCTATGCAGTAAGGATTTAAACTTAGATCCCCCTTCTGTGAAGCCTACTTACCTGACCCTCCAGGAAGGGATGAATGAGTAGGAGAAGCCTTCCAGTCACATGAGTAGAAGCATCTATCTGGAACAAGATAGGGTAATTCCCACTCCTAACTCCAGAGAGCTGACTTTTCTGAGCTGACTACCTCATCTTTTTATGAGTGTTCTTATTTTTATTTTCTAATATTTACCTTATAAATTCTGTGCAACCATATCACTTAGATGTTATGAGTGAAACTACAGTTTTAATTTATTAACATGTAAGTCATATAGTATAAAATTCCCATTTTAAATTGTGCTTTGCAAGACTTGGTGATATAGCCCTGTGGTAGAGCACTTGCCTGGCATACTCAAGGCATTGGTTTTAATCTACAACACTATGGGAAAACAAAAATAAGCAAAAAAAAAAAAAATACTTCTTAAGAAATGTGAAATTCAAAATATTTGAGCATATTTGTAATTATGCAACCATAAACACTACTAAAGTTTGAGCATTTTCTCTACCATAGGAAAAAATTCACCACCTGTCTGTGATCATACACTCTTTAATTGTTGGCTGCTACAGCCTAGCGAAAGGCTAAGTTACTTTTATTCCCCACACACTTGCCTGCTATGTGTGCTCAATATGTAGCCTTTTGGGTCGGACTTCTTTCATTCCGTTAAATATCATCAGTCATTTAAGTGCTATTTCCCAGCCATAAAATAAAAGTAAGTGTTGAATTATGTCTGCAAAGTTAAGATGATCCACAAATGTTTTAGCACAATAACCAGGACATGAATGGTCTAAGAAATATTTGAGCCTTGTAGCCCATGCCTATAATTCTAGCATTAATGTAGCACAGGCAGAAAGACCACAAGTTAGAGCCCAGCCTGGGATAGATACATGGTGCTTTGAACAGAGGATAGCTTGAGCTACATAGGGAGACCCAGTTTCAAAATAAAGAAACAAAAAACAAGACAAAACAGAAAGTCAAAGACATTGAAAGTTATTTGTTAGGATAGCTATTGTTAGGAGACCCTTGTGTCTTCTCATTCTTTGGCTGGCCTCCACATCAGTTTACTCCCCATTAGCTCTACTATCTGTTCATACAGATTATTTTTATATGGAGTATTTCTGTCCACTGTAGGGTGTTTATAATCATCTGGACCTCTTAAAAGGCCAGTAGCAATTTCAGCACCATTACACACATGCTAAGTATGATAACTGAAAATATCTGACACATTACCAAATGTTTCCTGGGAGGAAAATCTATCTTGGTTAAGAAATTTGTCCTAGACTTCACCCATGACCTTAGAGTATTCATTGTCTTCTAAACAAAGGGCTTTCCTCTTCAACAGATAATTTTGTGGTGCAGACAACTCTATACTGTTCAATACAATGGCCTGTATTCACAATTAGCATTAAATTTAAATTGATTACTTTTGATTAAAACTAACTGTGTTTCAATGATACTAACAACTAAACAATGTGATCTTTATCCTGTATCTGGTGGTCCTCATTCAGCAGAGTGAAATGGTTCTGTCATCATGGGCAGTTCCATAGGTGAACACAGCTCTAAGGACTTTTAACAAGCAAATAACCTTGGGAAAGAGATACTCTTTTCTTGAGTTTATTTAGGGACTTCATACAAAAGTGAGGCTGTGAAATATTTTATTTGTTCTTCAAGAAGGTAGAAGGCAGTACCTGACCAGTGGTTTGTTTACCCCATGAACTTTTTCTTTTTCATCTTTAAGTCATTTTTATTATTTATTTATTCATTTAACATCCTGATTACAGTCCTTTCCCTAGCTCTCTACACTGTTCCACCCTCCCACCCTCTTTCCCCTACCTCCCTCCCCTTCTACTCAAGAACTGGAAAACCCACCCTCCATCAATCCACCCAATCTCTTCAAGTCATATCAGGACTAAGAGCATCCTTTTCCACTGAGAACAGACAAAGCAGCCCAGTTAGGAGAAAACGATCCATAGCCAGACAACAAAGTCCATGCCACAGACAGCACCCACTCTTCTTTCTAAAGGATATACAGAAGACCAAGCTGCCTATCAGTTACATATGTGTAGAGGGACTGGGTCCAGTCCATACATGTTTTTTGGTTAGTGCTTCAGCCTCTCTAAGTCCCTAGGGGGCCTAGGGTAGTAGACTCTGTTGATCTTGTGGAGTTCTTGTCCCCTCCAGATCCCTCTATTCTTCCTCCAGTCCCATAAGACTCCCTGAGCTCCGCCTAACTTTTGGCTGTGTGTCTCAGCATCTGTTTCAATCTGCTGCTGAATGGGGCCTCTCACAGGATAGTTTTGCTAGATTCCTGTCAGCAAGTATAGCAGAGTATCAATAGTAGTGTCAGGAGTTGGCTCTCTCCCATGGAGTGGGTCTCAAGTTGCACCAGTCATTGGTTGGCCATTCCCTTAATCACTGCTCTGTCTTTATCCCTGTACATCTTGTATGTAGGGTAAACTATGGGAACTTTTTCAATGCAGTATGAAAATGCACTTTGAAATATCATGAATAAGAACTGCAGACCATTAAAGAGAACATAAAAATGAAGAGTGGAAATATTTTCTCCTCATGGGAATAGATTCACTGTAGAATGTGCTGGACCTAGCTAGAACTGGGTGACTTCAGCAAAGGGAAGTTAGAAGGTCGTGAGAAGACACAGAATGAATTAGAAGACCACAGCCCATGTCAAATTTTGCAGGAGAGGGACAGATGGTGGCTGGAGGGTTGCCTTTAGATCTTCACATTCAGCTAACTCAAGGATTTGGGGCTCTGTATGGTTACTGTTAATATCTTCTCTAAGAAATAAAACCACTTCATTAGAAGGAGTGCCCTATTTCATAAATGAAGAGGAAGCTGATGCAAGTTATTTGTGGAAAGTAAAAGTGTAAAGCAGTAATGCCTGCCAGTCTTAGGAATTAAAAGAACAATGAAAGAACAGACTGCCAAAATGAAATTATAGCATAGCATAGCAGAACAGAACAGAATATAAGAATTGAGCAGAACAGAATAGAATGAAAAATAAGATGAAAACTTACCAATTAGCTTTTTTTTCTGGATTTCTGTTTGGTGGATTTTGTTGTTGTTTTATTTTATTATATTTTTTTTTGAGAGAAGGTCTTGTGTGGCATATGCTGTCCTCAAATCCATTAAGCTACTATGTAGCTCAGGATAACCTTTAATTTTTGAACCTCTGGTATTATGACCATGTACAGTCATACCTGCTTTATACAATGCTGGGGACCAAACCCAGGAGGACTTCATGGATTCTAAGCATGCATTCTAATAACTGAGCCATATTTCCAGCCATTCCCCATTAAAATTTGAATTTCATATAAGAAAACAGATGACTTTTAGGGTAAATATGACCCATACAATATTAGGAACACACTTATACAAATTATTGATTTGGTGTTGATTCAAAATGCAGATTTAATTGGAAGACCAGTGTTTTGCCTGATAATCTTAAAAAAGAGTGATAATCTGCTTGGAGGGAATGAAGGAACAGCCATGTTGGGAAAGAAAAGTATATTGAAATGATGTAAAAGGTCTTAAGTTGAATAAAAGAAGTCTAAAACTAAAAGAGATTGTTTATTTCTTATTGGCACTGAGGAAAATGATGGGGCCAACATAATTCTCAAGTAAATTTGGTCATAACCAACATGAATGCAGCCCCCATCATTCAGTGAGTTTACAGAGTAACTCATGTGCATCAGATGTATGATGTCATCCAATGAAAGAATTGAGATGAAGAAGACAAAGTCACTACACTGGTTCCACAGATGGATGGAAGGAAGAAGTCTATCTTTTGCATAGGAAGGTGAGACACAGTTGACTATTTGAAAATATAGATGTGTGTTCCGTGAAACAATTGCAATAAGGACCACATATTTTTGTTTTTTATCTTTTAAAAAATTTAAACATTTATTTATTTATTCTAGTTACATCTCCATCACAGCCCCCTCTCTGTCCACCTCTCCTGGGACCACCCTCCTACCCCTACCCCCTCACCCACCTATCCTATTCCTCTGTTGTAGTGTGCCCCCACATCTCAGTTCCCCTCAGTTCATCAGGCACATGAGGGCTTAGAGCTTCCTCTTGCACTGGGGCTTACATGTCAGCTCCACTAGAGGGAAGTGTCTCAATAACAGGTAACAATGTCCATGTTCCTGTTCCTTCGGGTATGTTGATTGTAGGATAGTTATCTTGTACTATATGACTAAAATCCAGTTATAAGTGAACAGATGCCATGTGTATCTTTCTGGGTCTGGGTTAAGTCACTCAGGATGAGCTTTTCTAGTTCCATCCATTTGGTGGCAAATTGCATGATTTCCTTGTTTCTGATGGCTGAGTAGTATTCCATTGTGTAAATGGCAGGGTTTTTTTTTTTTTTGATCCATTCTTTGGTGAAGGACATCTGGGCTGTTTCCTGTTTCTAACTATTGCAAATAAAGCTGCTATGAACATAGTTGAGAAGATGCCCATACGGTTTGGTGGGAATCTTTTGGATGTATGCCCAGGAATGGTATGGCTGGGTCTTGAGGCAGAGCTATTCCAATGGGACCTTATGAAACTGAAAAGCTTCTGTAAGGCAAAGGACACTGTCATTAGAACAAAACGGCAACCTACAGACTGGGAAAAGGTCTTCACCAACCCTGCATCCAACAGAGGGCTAATATTCAAAATTTATAAAGAACTCAAGAAATTAAACACCAAGAAATCAAATAATCCAATCATAAAATGGGGTAAAGAGCTAGACCAAGAATTCGCAAAGGAGGAATCTCTAATTGCCGAGAAACAATTGAAAAAATGCTCAACATCCTTAAGCATTAGAGAAAAGCAACTCAAGATGACTCTGAGATACCATCTCATACCTGTCAGAATGGCTAAGATCAAAAATTCAAATAACAGCACATGCTTGCGAGGTTGTGGAGACACTCCTCCATTGCTGGTGGGAGTGCAAATTTGTACAGTCACTACAGAAATCAGTCTGGCAATATTTTAGAACCACTCATCTTCATTCCTGCATCTGTGCTCAAAAGATCAGTACTCTGACAAGTTCAGGCTTATTGTTCAATATGGTCAGTCCTAATAGTCTCCTCAGTTATCTTTTACAAGGCTCTCCTTCCTATTCATCCTGAGGAAGAACTTGGAGTTTGACCAAAGGGAATGCTCTCTTCTCATGTGGATGCTCTTCAATTGAATATCTATATTGATGAGCCAATTCTCCCTAATGAGCTGAATCTGGGTGTCACAACAAAGGGCAGGTGCAGGCAGGAGCTCATAGTATAAAAAGAAATCAATTGAGAGCCTCCCTGCCACTCTATCAAACAGCAGTGTTATGCCCAAGTATGAGCAGTGTGTCTCTTGTCTACCCAATGTTTGCCTTCCTTTTTCTTGAAATAAAGAACTAACAGACTGTGTCCTGCTTCCAGCTGACCTGTAAATCACACACATATGTGTGTAATCACTCTTTCCTTGTAGCGTATTTACAAAGTCAGCCTGCCACATGTCCTTTGTATTGTGTTCACCACCCTGTGCCTTTATGTGCCATCTGCTGAGATCTCAGGCTCTTGCTTCATGTAATCTGGCCAAGAGAAAAGTTAACAGAGAAGCCAGAAACCTGTAAAAGAGTGGTAGGATCCCCGGGAGGAGGTATAAAAGGATAATATGCTACATTGGCTGAGATGGATCAGTGGTGTCCCATCTTCAGCCTACAGGCTGTAACCCAGGATAGCTATTAATGCAGCCCAACACAAATCATAAATAAAATCATACTCAAAATATTGTTATATTCTTCATACCTTATATTGGTATTTAATTAGACACAATTACATTTATTCCTCTTCCCTCTTCTCCCTTAAACCCCTCCAACACCTCCTTCCCAAGTTTATGTTCTCCTGTTCTTTAATTTTATTGGTACATTAGGATGAATATATGTATATATTCCTTTGTGCAACATGCTGGGATGTTTTACAATACGTTATAACTTGAGTGTTGGGCACTTGAGCATGAACTTTATAGGTAATAATATTGTTTTACCATGTCACACAAACTAAATATAAAGGCGATCTTTCAACTGAGCACTTTTGTATAACACAATAAAACTTTCCTTGTCTAGTGTGATCCTACAACTCTAGACCATGAGCCCAAGCCTTTATGAAAACAGAGTGCTCAATAGAAAATGAGATCTGCTAATTACTTTCTTAGTGTTGATAAAATTGTAGTATCAATGATATTTCATTTTGTTTAAAGTCAACTAGCAAGGTTTGGAAAATTGATAATATATCTCAGTATATCATAGGACTGTCATGGCCTGTTATTTAGTTAGACAAGAGAGTGTTTCAGATTGTAAGTGCAATGAGATGTGCTGTTTTGTTGGGAGAACCCTTAGTAGGATAGCACACCTGTGACAAATTCCATCTTTCTCTCTCTCTCTCTCTCTTTCTTTCTTTTTTCCTCTTTATTTCTACCTATTGTGTAGCATATTATCTCAAAGGATAAGGAATGCTTAGGGCATGATTACTGTAATTTCTAAACACAGGTAGATTCAAGCATATTCCAAAAACAGAGATCTGGACAAATTCAACTCTGTCCAACATACCATGTTTTAGGTAGAAAAGCTAGCTCTTTATTTTTAGAGAACTGAAGGATAATTTCTGGTGTCAATGCTACCCATTCACAATGGTCTGTAAATTTACATTTCTGGTGGTCATCAAAACTGTAGATGAATATCTACAGTACAGTAGATAGATCTCCAAACTTAAATGGATACCAACAGCAGTGGAAAAACAGAATGAGCTCAGGAACTGAAGCAGGGAGGAGATGAGCAGGAGGCAACGATGTCTCTTTTCAGGGCAGAGGTCATGGTTTAATCCATGGCTTCTCAGATGAAATCCCAAAGAAGACAAAAGCAAAACAAAACAAAACAGCAATGGTCCCATCTTCCATGAATTCTGGGTTGTATGGCCACTTAAGCATGGTGACACACAGGCTGGTGCCTGGCTCGAAGAAGCAGTGTTTGCTGTGACGTCCCCTATACTCTCATGTGGCAGACAGACACCCTTGTAATTTCCTTTTCTGTATAAAGGATACTTAATTTTGTTGGGATTTTTTTCACCTGAAACTATTTAACTGTGTAAAACTAATTCTCTGTAGAAAGTAGGTATTTTACATAGTTTGTTCATCTTCTTGGTTTTAAGGGCCTTGAAGATACACTCCGAGAAGAAAGGGTATTCAGTTAGAATGTGACCTTTAGAAGGGTAGAATCTTAAAATGATTGACTTATTCGGGACTTTAAATACCATCTCAAACACTAACATTTTCAAATCAAAAAATTATGTTTGAGAGAGATGAGGCAATGTAAAGAAAACTGATTGCTGTGCCTGCTGAAAAAAGCAGTCATAGATGAGGTCATATATGTTCTCAGAATATCCCAGTAAACCAATTAGAGCATGAATTTTCCATCAGAACACGTATCCTGACTCTACTACATCACAATCACATACACAAATGTGTACAATATATGTATAAAATGTCTCAATGCCATATAAGTATTGATTTCAGCCACACTACATTCCAGTATCAAGAAGAGCACCCTGTCCTGAACTATGTAAATTGCTACAGTTAAATCCGATAGAGTTCATTTGCCTGGAACCAAGAAGATGAACAAACTATGTAAAATACCTACTTTCTACAGAGAATTAGTTTTACACAGTTAAATAGTTTCAGGTGAAAAAAATCCCAATCCCTCATTCATCTTCTACTAGAAATGCCAATAGAGAAATCTTCTTTAAAATTAAATAGACTTAAAGAGTATGTGGGCAAACTTCCTGTACTTTCGATACAGTAAAGCTGGAGTACATATTGTGGGTGTGTGCAGGTGTGCATGCATGCATGTGTGTGCATGTAAAAGGCAGAGAACAATCTGAGTTGTCATTCCTTGGGTGCTGTCCGCCTTTTACTCTCATGATACTAAATCTCTGACTAACTTGGTATTCATTACTTAAGCTGGGCTATCCAGCCAGAGAGCCCTCAGATTCTGCCCTTTTCTCTGCTTCCAACTGTTGTGTTTATAAGCATAGGCCACCACACTCAACTCTTTTACACAAGTTCTAGGGTTCAAACTCAGTTCCCCCTGTTTGCTGGCAAGCATTTAATTGACTGAGCTATCTGCCCAGTCTCTTGGGTGAATAGTTTTAAAGCAAGACCATCTGCACTGGATGACTTTAGGATGCCTATGAATGGTCTGTCATTGACTTGACCGGAACAGTTTCCATAAAATGGGTGCCCTTCTTGATCTATTAAAGAAGGCCTCTTTTCTTACCAGTTGTGTTTAAGGGAACAGTCTCAGACTTGAAGTTGGAAGAGATTGTCTACACAGTTTGGGGAATGTAAACCTAATAGAGATAAACTCAATAATAGTGGAAAATGTTACCACTAATTTTCAATCTTTTCAACATTTCCATCCATGTGGAAGGAATGATGTGGAGGAAATTAATGCTATTTAACTATAAATATTAAGACTATTGTAAAGTCTGTTTTCAGATCTTCTCCACCTTATCATGTTCTACACCTTGATTGTGGCTGAGGACTCTGGAAGAAGCTGCAAACTGTGTCTCTGTCCTACCTTTGTACTTGCTCATCACTCATTTATTCTAGTTTTCCATGTTTAGACAGGGGTAATCTATCCCACATTTCAGCCAACACTGTCCGGGCATTTTCAAAGATAATTTCTGCCACTGTGACATACCCTGAGAGTGAATCCAAGATGCATGTGAACATGTACATGAATACAGATGGACCACATTATTTCCATCTCCCTTTAGACATGAGGAAGCTAGGAGGTTAAGTGTTTCTGTTACAAGTGCAGGCAAGACTTAAGACCACTGTGATCTCCCCCCCAAAGCCTCTCTAAGTGTCTTATCTCTGACAGGAGCTGTGTTTATCAATGCCGCTTGTTGTTACTTTTGTTAAACCAAGAACAGACACACTGCTTGATCTTACCCAAAGTGCTAGAAGCAGCTGTAGCTCTGTAATACAGTTCGCTAACTCGCAACTGATGCACAGATCACCCTGAGATCTTGTAAAGATGTAGTTATAGTCAACGTCCGGTCTCTGCCTGAGATTTCATCTTTCTCATAAGCCCAGGCCAAGGGCTGGTCCACTGAGCACACACTGAATTATCTGTTTATCTGTTCACAGAGTGGAGTAGCAGGGCACACTCACAGAACCGTATTACATGCTGCAATATTTATTTATTTTTGATGTGTCTACCTGCTTCTCCTCATCAAATATGTATGCAGCTATGAATGTATGTTTATTCATTTGTACAACTTAAATATTAAAGGTACCTCACATTGTAGTGGATAGCCACATACAGAAACAAGCCTGTCTACAAATACTCATTTTACAAAGTGGCAAAGCAACCAAGCATGGTGGTGCACACCTTTAATCCCAGCATTGGGGAGGCAGAGGCAGGTGGATCTCTGTGAGTTCAAGGCCAGCCTGGTCTACAAAGTCAGTCCAGGACAGCCAAGGATATACAAAGAAAACTTGTCTCAAAAAAACAAAACAAAACAAACAAACAAAACCCACAAAGTGGCAAAGCCGTGATGCATTTAACTAAGTGGCTTGTATACTGGCAAGTGCTGCTCAGCATAGCCCTGCATCTCATTTGACCACATCTAAGAAACATAAAGAAACAGAGAGTACCCATTCACTCTTCTGACCTGTGCTATGGCTTAGTTTCTGCAGAGGAATTGGAGTTTGATTGGTTCCAGCTTCGGTGGTTCCATCATAAGTAGTTAGGTCTTAGGTCCTAAGCCTCTGGGAAGCCTTTTACTTAACTGGAATAAAAGCCCCAGCAGGGTTCACATTACCATCCACTTTTGTCACTGTTCGAAGGCAGTCCCTGAACCAGTGGTTATGAAAGGAATGGCAGTTAATGAAGCTCTGGGTTGTTACACAGTAAATTTTACTTTGAGGGAAAATTCTAGAAACACTAATATTCCTTCACCTTGGGGTCAAACTGAGCTCTGCCTGCTGTGTGCTAATGCCTTTGGCATTATTTCTTGGCACCAAGAATCTGGGTGGGGAGGCTAATTGCACAAGCAGAGTGTTATGTGCCATGTGGGAGTGTGATGGCTGCTGTTAGTTCTGGCAGACAGCTTTTTCTTCAGCAAAACATCTGTCTCCTTTAGAGACAAGGACTAATGGGCAGGTGTCATTAATGCCACAAGAAAATGCTGGGACCAGGGACCTTGCTGCCCTGTGAAATCAGGGAAGAGACTTCCCCTGACTGGGGGACCTGACCTCTGATCCCTCATCTTCTGTTGCTGGATGTGGGACATGCTGTAGGCAGGAAAGAGGACCATTAGGTGATAGGGATAAAGTTGGGGGAAACCTCTTCTCCAGATGGCAAATCTTAACATTTTAGTTTTTAGTTGCCATCTAAATTGGAGTAGGGTTTGGGAAGGTAATGGTAGAATCCAGAAGTATTTTTAATAATATCTGTACTTTAAAAATATTTATTCTTTGCTTCACAATTTATGAGTCTGATTTTGGTTACATTTTACAATTTTTGTCAGGTTAAATTTTCTTTCCAGGCGATACTTTTTTTATACGTTAGGATCATATATACATTAGATTTTCAGTTTAGAACTACTCAACCTGTCACGTGCTAATGGTTTTGTGTTATAGAAAGCTGAATAGTGGACCAAATAATGACATATCATTGTACATACACATTAATTTATTATTATTATTATTATTATTATTAATTATTACCATTGCTAAAGTTGAGTGATGGCATATGAAAACCAGTAACAATTAAAATTGAAAAGATATGACTTCCTTGTTTCTGGAAGATTTCCCATAACTGGAACTAAGGAAACTCTCTGATCTCAGTTGTGAATATAGTCCCTGGTTTTCAGCAGCCTCACTAATTCTTGAGACCTGTCACCCACTCAGCACCTGCAGTTTGGTTTGTCACTCTTGGTAGAGAACAACCATTGCAAAGGCTTGAGACTATGACTGACATGTGATATTTGCATTCCTGGTCAGCCAATTTCAAGAGAACTAAGTATAACCCCTTAATAGGCCCCAGACTTGCATTTCTGACTTCTGACTTTAGTAATCTAAGCTAGAGAGTTCTGGGTGTAAATTTAAGATCTGTGCAAGATGAGCTGAATAGAAAACTGTCTTCAGCAGTGAGTGGCTGAACTCTCAAATGATAATTGTTTAAACAATTGCAGCAGGCAATGCCCAACTGCCTTAGGAGTCTGCATGGCTGGCTTAGAGTAAGCCTCAATACCACAGAGCCTCAGAATCCTCAACCTGGAACTTCTGCTGTGTGACATGAGATCTCTGCTCTGATGATAGTTTTCTCATTGACACTGTAACTGGCTAGAAGGAACAAGGACAAGGGAAAGGCATTTGCTTCCTCCAAAGGAAACCTTGAAGAGGTTGCATTAGTCACTTGCCTGGATTCCATTGGCAGAAAGTTCATCTTATAGGATATTTAGTTGCATTAGTGCAAGATAAATGAGTGTTTATTCCAGGTAACCTTGTTACAGTCAGAGATCAGCAAAGAAAAAAATGGATGTTAGGGTTCCCTGGTCATCTGATCAGAGACTGCATCTTCTGGGTATTTGACCTCTTGGAGCAGGGAAACCCAACCCATCTCTCTTCTGTAATTGTGCATCTATTGGTAAAAATTGAAGGGCTTTAAAGTGTTAATGCATTTGTATGAGAAATATCCTTTTGCAATGGGTGGTGGTTAATGCTGAGACTCTAAAAACTAGCCAAAGTGCCAAGTGCAGGTGACTGTGAGTGCCCATCCATAGAAAGGGGCATTTATTTCAGTGCAGTCTCTTCTCTGAGGCTCAGAGCACATTGCCAAAGAAGGAGTAGGAAGAATGTAGTAGCAGGAGGATGGAAGGTGTACTGTGAATTGCTGTCATCTGCACATGACATGATTGCTGGACAAAATCTCATAGCATCTGTGGTTCTCTGTGGAGATTTGCATAAGATCAAGCAAGTTAAATTCCAGCATGGATGGGGAAAGGGTGCTGAGGTCCCAACCCTAGGTGATGAGTTATTGGCAGTTGATGGCTGCTGAGGGAGGTAAATTTTTCCTTGGGGTTTTGACTACTGGCAGGCTTCCCATAACCCAGTGGATGTCCCATACCCATGCACATACCGGCATATTAATTGGACTCTATGGTTTATACTTTGTTTTAAAGAAGGAAGAACATGAAGTTGGGAAGGAGATGTACTGGTGGGATTATGTTCTAGTGGGGCTTTAGGGAGAGTTTGTGGTGGATATGATCAAAATACATTGTATTTATGTATGACATTTGAAGAAAATAAATATCAGATTTAGGCCACAATTATGAAAAGTATAAGGTATAACAAAATACATTCCCAATGTCAAGTCCATACATATTTGACAACTGACATTAATATTCTATTATCTATCTATCCATCTCCCCAACTATTTAGGTACAACAGACCACCAATTACTATACAAAGCCCAGGTCTTGGTTTCTATTAGTATTTATCTAGCCAGTTCTTCATAAATCAATTAGGGTAGATTTCCTGATGACGAAAGGTATTTCAGGCAACTAGTCAACCTCCCAACTTTACATAATGTCTGAAAAGGATTATTAGTTAATATCTATACAGCTTTTAATGGGCAATCATCTTTTTCCACTGTTTGCATTTTACTCTCAATTATCATAATAAGGGTACATTTAAAATATGTGCTGAGAATCTTGAGAACACAGGTTCTATGCTGTTCTGAGGTCTACTCTTACACTTAAAAATGATATCCTATTAGTTCAGCGCATTTCCATGCAAGTGACTCTATTGATCCTTGGCTTATATTATACTTCCCATGCTTCATGGAAGATATTCTCATACCAACACCTACTTCTTCTATCCTGGATTGCAGCAAGACTCTGTACAGAGCACATGTCTACCTCACAGAGAGCACCAGGTAAAGCAAGTGATCTTAACATCCTAGGACAAAAACTATTTCTGGACCCAACATCTCTGTGAGTGAACAAAAGAATATGAACACCTCATTTTCCAAGGTTTTGACTCTCAAAATTTAAGTCATAACATCTTAGCCTTCCTAAGTACCCTGATTTCTTCTTAAATGCCAAGTTCACAAGCATCTTCTGGATTCTTCCAGCATGTCAAGGAATGTTTCAGTTGCTTGGTTACCAACAAGCTGTTAGAATGGTGGGTCTAGATCACTGGCTCATAACAGTTCGGAAAGAATCTGAGCCATTTCTTCCCATCACATCTGAGCCTATCTTTAAATAAACTTCCTAGAATCAAGATGATCATGGCACCCACGCAAGTAGCATCTCTTTTTGTATCCATGGCAACATACTTGCTCTCTCTCGCCCACCCCACCCTGCTTTCAATCATCCCCAAACTGCTGGCTAATACCCTGACAAACTTACATGGTAGGGATTTCTTGCCTCAAGGTCAAAATCTTTATTAATTCATTGTGGTCATGAAACTGGCCCTGCTTAACAGTCAGGGAAAAAATAATTATTATTACATGTTTTCAGCTTTAGTCATCATTTTCTAACCCTTAATCAATCAATTGATCAATTACTGAGGGGAAGGAAAGGATTAAGATGTTTTGATATTGAATGGAAAAATGCTACAGTGTCTCTGTAGAATAGGATCCTCAACCTTGGCCAGTACAAATGGGGAATGAGTGCGAAAAAGTCATGTCCAGGGAATATGTTATGACACACCTGTTAGAATGGCTGAGTTCAAAACTCTAGGGACAGTACATATTGGAGAAGATGTGGAAAAAGAAGAACACTTTTCCATTGCTGGTGGAAGTGGAAACTTCTACAAGCACTTGGGAAATCAATCTGGTGGTTTCTCAGAAAGTTGGGAGTAGTTCTTCCTCAAGACCCAGTTATACCAATCCTGGGCATATTTCCAAAAGATGCCCCACCATACCACAAGAACATTTGTTCAGCTATGTTCAAACAAGCTTTATTCATAATAACCAGAAACTGGAAACAACCTAGATGTCCCTCAACTGAAGAGTGGATAAAGGAAATGTGGTACATTTACTCAATGGAAAGCAAATCAGCTATTAAAATCAAGGAAATCATGAATTTCACAGGCAAATGGATGAAACTAGAAAAGATCATCCTGAGTGAGGTAATCTAGACCCAGAAAAATACCCATGGTATGTTCTCACTCATAAAGACTACAGGATAACCATTCTACAATCCACAGATCCAAAGAAGCTAAGTAACTAGGAGAGCCCAAGGGAGCATGCTTGAATCTCACTCAAAAGAGGAAATAGAATAGAGAGAGGAAGTGGTTGAAGAGTAGCAACTGAGTAGGAGAGGGAGAGGAGGAAAGGGCAGGTGAGAATCAGTTGTGGGCAGAGTGAAGGGGGAGGTGAGAGGGCTGGAGAATGATGGGAAACCAAGTAGGGGACATCTCTGAGACAAGCTGGAGATCAGTGACAGAGTAGGCCCCTAGGAGGATATGGGGACGGATCTAGCTGAGATACCTAGTAACCAGGGATATAGAGACTGAAGAGGCTTCCTTCTAATTATCTAGGACTTCTAGTGGAGGGAGGGGATCACCAATGCACCCACAAAAGCTTCAACCAAGAATTTGCCCTGTATGAAAGATGTGCAGAGATAAAGATGTACTAGAAATTGAGTGCATATCCAATTAATGATGGACCCAACCTGAGACCTACCTCAAGGGAAAGAGCCAACACCTGTCACTGTTAACACTACTCTGCTCTGCTTTCAGACAGGAGCATAGCATAATGTGCTCAGAGAAGCTCTATGCAACAAAGGAACCAAACAGAGGCTGAGAGTCACCATCAGATATTAAGTGGAATGTGGGCTATCTTATGAAAGAATGGGGGAAGGATCAAAAGACCTGAGGGGACAAGAAATTCACAAGAAGACCAACAGAAACAACTAAATTAGGCCTATGTGGACTCACAGAGGCTGAACCATCAAGGAAAGAACATGCATGCACTGGACCTAGGCCCCCTACCCATATGTAACCAATGGGTCTGTCTTTGATTTGCACTTTGATGCCTGCTTTTTGATCACTTACCCCTAAGGGGTCTGTGGTGCCTCGCCTCAGTGGAAGAGGAAGCACTCAATCCTGATGCAACTAGATGTGCTGGGATTGGATGGTACAGGAGGGCTTCCTTTTTCTGAGGGCAAAGGGAGGAGGATAAGGGGAAGGGGGTAGTAGAGTCAGACCCAGAGGTGGGGAGGGAGGGCTATCATTGGGATGTAAAATGAATAAATAAATAAATAAATAAATAAATAAACTTTTTAAAATGTCCCACTTCAGGGGCTAGATAGGTGGCTCAGCAATTAAGAGCTCTCACCCTTGCAGAAGACCTGGGTTTAAATACCAGGACCCACATGACAACTCACAATTGTCTATAACCCCAGTTTCAGGGAATCTCATTCCCTCTTCTGACCTCTGCAGGCACCATATCCACGTAGTGACCTCTGCGAGCACTGCATCCACATAGTGAATAAGACATACATGCAGGTAAAAGACTTATAAAATAAAAATAAATAAATCTTGTTTTGAAAGAACCCTGGAAACGCTGGTTGAAGTGACAGAGGTTCTGGTGGCAACTTTGTCTCTTTAGACACCCCACTCTGGTGCTAAGAGAAAATGTCACATCCTAGAGCAGAAGCAGCTCTCATTCTTCCTCTTTTATATGAAGGGCAATGCCATTCAGAGGCTTGTTTCTTGTTTTTCCCACTCAACTTTTGTCCTCATAATTCTCTTTCTATACCATGAGATATAGTGCATTCCTTTTTGCTTATATTTACTTTTCATTCCTACATGGTGTAGATCTGGAATGTCCTGTCTCATTTTCTTCTCCATCTTTTGGAATGAATTTTGTTTATCTAATAGCATGATAGGTAAATTAATTATGTCATGTAATATATGCTATGGTGTGTTCTTCCCTTTATTATAAAGTCTCTTGTTCTCAATGGGTGTTCAGGAGTGTTGGCTGCTGACCACTAGCAGCTGAGGAACTGTGATATTCTAACTTGGACTGAAGGAAGCTAATGTGCCTGAAGTTATTATTCTAACCTCAAAGGACCAGACCACACAAAGGTGTAGAGGCTTTGCTACTTTGCATATACTGGGGGAAATTCAGAAGGGCTATCCTAGCTCAGGACACCCCTCAAAATTGCTTAAAGCTTCCCTTGTCCTCTCACATCTCAGTCTTTTGTCCCACATCTTCCTTTCCTCCCTAAGAGAAGGAGCAAGATATCTCTCCCAAGAGAACTCCATCTAAGCATCTGTTTCCCAGGTAACCAGCCCTAAGACATGGCATATCCAGGATGAAATAATATGTATTAATTAACATTTAAGTTTGTGAATTAGAGAGTATTTAATGGCATAGAAGAATGATTAAGTTAATGAATTAATTGCAAAAATAAGGAGAAAAATCATGCATACATTCTGTTCCTGATTATGTAAGCATATTCAGGAAGAGAGAATATGAGCAAAAGAATAGATGTATCCACACATATGCATTCCTTCTCAGAAGGAATTACTCCTAAAATAGAACTCCTTTCTCTAGGATTTTGTCTCAATTTTGTTTTTAACAGTCTACAATGAGCATGTGATTGTTAATTAGAAAACCTAATTAAGGTATTTAACAGTAAAATGAGATAATACTATTAATCAAATTCTCAGAATAAAGAATACAAAAATATTATTCTAGTTAACTTATAAAATTAAAATCTAGTTAACTCACTCTTAAGAGAGCAAAGCAAGAGCTTCAACTACACCCCATAGTCCTCAGCTCTGTTTCCTTTATCATTCTTGTCTTTGCATGAGGTCTTAGAATGTATCACCTCCATTTTTGTGCAGCAATATCTCAATTGTAAACCTACTTACACTCTTAACATTCAGATATTTACGTATGTCTTTCATTGTACACTGAGTATTCCATAGGTATGGAAGCTCATACCTCCATGGTTGAACTATGCTCTGCAATAGGTGTGTATTTATTCAACACTACTAAATGAATGAGAGAAGTAAGATTGAGGGTAGAAGTTGAAAGTATCAAGAATTTGGTTGACAAGCTGGGGAGATGGCTTCATGGGTAAAGCATTTTCATACCTATACAAGCATGAGGTACTGAGTTTCATTTCCAGAACCCACATAACAGTGAGATGTTATGGTACAAAAGCCTGTAATCCCCGCACTCCTACAAGGATATGGGATGCAGAGTTTCTGTTCAGTTGACAGTGTTAATGCTCCAATGTAATTTCTTTATTTCAATATGAACATTGGGCCCCTGAACTAAAAAGACAAACCTTCCCTCCATTCTTCCTGTCACAGAAAGGATGAGGAGTCAAGTGTTTTAGTGATCCCCATCAGCATCTTCTTACAATAGCTCCTGCTGATTCAGCTTCTCATTTCTGCTTCCTTTCCCATGAAATATTGTGAGTTTAAGGCATGCTCAGGGGTTTCTATGTGTTCAAGTGAACCAAATTCTGTGACTTTGTGCTTGTTTCTTCTTTTCTTCACAGGATTTATACATATTCTTCCTGTCCTAGACTGTTTTCTATTGCTGTGATAAAACACTGACCAAAACCAAATAAGGAAGGAAAGGGTTAATTTTCCTTGCAGTCATTGTCTATAATCAGGGGAAACAAATTCAGGAACTGATGCAGAGGTCATGGAGGGATGCTGCTTAGTGGTTTGTTACTTATGGCTTGCATATCCTACTTTCTTATACACCCAGGGCCACCTACCCAAAGTTGACATCACCCACAGTGGATGATGTCACCCACATCAGCCATTAATTACGAAAATGTTCTATAGACTTGCATACAAGCCCATCTGATGGGGGTATTTACTCAGCTGTGTTTCCCCCTTCCAGATAACTTCAGCTAGTATCAAGTTGACATAAAACTAAACAGCATACTTGAGCCCCATCCCACCCCAACCACTCTCTCTCCACTTAGGAACTTTAGGACTTACATGCCTCCAGTCTGACATGTTCTATATGGCTGCAATTTCTATTGTCATGTTCTATTACATTTTTGAATGTGCGAGTATGAGGACTGTTAAAATATATCTACTGGTTCAATGATCTTGAAATGCAATACATGCACAAAAATATTTATAGGGTGTGAAAAAAGAGACCTATATCATTCAGTAGTCTGTGGCTGACTGGTGGGGGTGCTGTTTTGCTAATGAAGTATGCCTTTGAGTACCCTTCAAATGTGTTGCTAGAGCAAGGAATGTCTCTGATGAACAATGATTTTCCTGGAGACATCTGAAGAATCAGAGGTGCAGTGTACATACCCCTGGAAATCTTCTGAAAGTCCTTAGAGAAATAAACAAACTATTAATTAGATATATATCACAGTTGTGCATAACTCACAGCACGGGTATACCTGAATATTCACTCCAGCCTGTGCTGTGTGTGTTTCTCCTGAGCTTCAATGCTGAAGTTATATTTGTAACACCTGCTATTCCCATCCCAAGATAATAGGCTAGTTAGCATTTTATCATTTCCAAAGTACAGGAATTTCCACTCTACCCAGCAGGAGTTATTTGACAGGGATCTCTTCTGAGGGCTCTCCTGCCACTACCAAAGTTGTAAGCCATCAAACCTGTATTAAAACTGCAAATAAAACGAGGAGGCGTGTGTTCTGGTTTTTAGAAATAAAGCAGTAATGAAAACTGTGTGAATAGAGAAGGAAGTGTGAGAGAGAATAAAAGGGGAAAGGAAATGCTTGAAAACCTAGCAAAACAACCACTTTCTTAGAACACAAATACCTATTGCTATGATGATGCTAAAGGGATCCTCCCACTATGACGCTTCCAACTTATACAGATACTATTCTCACAGGAAGTAAGGACTTAGTATTTTCTCTTCACCACCATAATTTTTTAATACTATCATTATTATAATTTTAGAGGTTATTCTAGAGACTGAGCCTTATGCCTCTTGCATGCCAAGAAAATTTTCTGCCATTGAGTCCCCAGCCTTGAAACCTTTTAGTCTGATGTAATTCTATGAGTCCTTCTGTTTTTATAGAATGATATGACCAACAGGGTACAGCAAAAACTTACAGAATGGAGAGAATTATTTGTAAACCATACATCTAATAACAAATTCAAATAAATGACTAAAGCATGGTTAACTGATCTGAATAGATGTTTCTCAAAGGAAGTTAATAAAATGACCAAGATCACCGATAATCATACAAACTGAAAACCACAATAAGAAATGACTTCATGTGTGTTAAAATTACTTTGAAAGATCATACTTAACTGTTGTCAAGAATGCAAATAAAGGAACCCTTGTGTATGGTTGAATGGAATATAAATTAACTGTGCAGAAAACTTACCACTTCCAGTTCCACAAAAAGATCTTGAAGATTAATGTATTAAAAAAACAGTATAAAGGCTGCTTAAAAATACAAAAGACAATGTATTAATCCTGTAATACTAGATGTAAGTAAATAAAGAAAAGCAATCAGTATGCTGGAGAGATGTCTGTGTTTCTGTGTTCAATGCAACATTGTGCACAATAGCCAAAATAATCAGAGGATAAATGAATGAAAAAAATGTGTCAAACATCCACAATGAAATAGCATACAGTCTTGAAAAGAATGTCATTTGTAACAACAAATGAACTTTGAGGACATTGCGCTAAGTGGAATAAGCCAGGTACATGTTCTCTCTTGTGTGCAAACTCTAAAATTCTAACTATTAAAATCAGAAGTAAACTGGTGTTCCCAGTGGGTTCCTGGGGGGGGGGGGGGCGGCCACAGGATTGAAGAGGTCTTGATCACAGGATACATGTTTTTTAGCCAAAACAACAGTAATAAATTCAAGTGGTTGGTGGTACAACATAGTGATTATAGTTAGTAACAGTCTTCTGAGTCTTGAATAGATTTTTAAATATTCCAAAAAATATAATGTGCAATTTTACACAACTCAAGTTCACATGATTCAGTAAATCTACACATATGTTTCAGATACCATGATGTATCTTAATACATTTCATATTGATTGTCACTCGAAAATAACAATACTAACATATCTGGAATGGGTCTGATTTGCTTTAGCTTTTGAAACATCTCTTTGTTGTCAAAAAGAAAATGTCAGAGAAGGAATAATACTAAGAAGGAATTATCTTTGCTTGTTTATTTCCAACATCCTAATGGAATGATTTGTCACATCTGTGCTTAGCTATGCAATCTAATGTTCGAATTTGGGAAACTTTAAATAAAAAAAAAGAAAAGAAAATACAAATGGGCCATAAAATGCGAGCCCAGATATAAACAAAGATTGCATCTTTCACCTTGTCCTATTGGGTCCTTCCTCTGGAGACACCTTGCTACCATGCTTAGAAGTTTCCATATGTCTAGAACCGGAAGCCTCTTGTCAATTAAGTACAAACATACCAATCTCATGAATAAGCCTCCCAGAAGCAGGCATAGTCATAATATGAAACTCCTATTGTCCCATTCCACAAATGCTTAGCTATACTTCTCATTAATTCTGATCCACAGAAACCAAGGGCAAGAAATATCTGTTGTTGCTCCAAAGCCAGTAAGTTGCACGATGATTCATTTACCAAGACAAATAAGGAATGCACCTACTTGGGGATAAGGAGGGAGAGATGGCGTAAAAACACCAACAGATGGAAGGAGAGACAGAATAGGATGAAACAGTGATCTTTCCAGATGCTTGTAGTAGCACAGTCAGTCCTGAGGCCATTTTCTAGAAAGAAGCAACAGAAGTGAGCTTTCCAAGTGCTTTGAAGTGCCTAAGAAGCCTGCAGGGAATGGCACTGGGTAACCAGGAGGTCCCTCTTTTCCTCTTTATCATAGAGGCCATTAACTAGAGTGAAGCTCTTTGTGGGAAACATTTAAATTGCTGAAAATGGAGCTGAGCTTCCTCCATCTCCCCTTAACTGGAAATATAATTGCAACTCTTTGCTCACTGCTATGAATTTTTTTAAATCCTGTCACGCTTTGTTGGCTCACTGCTTTTCATCTTACTGTTTATTAAAACAGCCTGAGTTCTCTTTGATACTGAAAGCCCAAGTATGTGATTGGAGGCTATTGCCAAACTACAATGTGTTTTTATTTGATACTAAGGTTTGCAACTGTTCATAGTTAATGTTTTCTTTCTCTTTCTTCTTAATTTACTTGGGAGTTGGAGGGTGTTGGTGCAGGAAAAGATTCTCTCCTGGGCTCAGGAACCTGACAGTTATTTTCAACACAACTGTGCACATTCCTTGTGTTCTACATGACTCAGTTCTTATATCCTTGGTTAATGGCAGGTACCTGGACATATTGGGGGGCAGGGCACACATTTACATAAGTAAATGAATAAATAAATGTAAAAAAACCTTTAAAATCTATCCGTTGTCAAGTTGGTATCCATATGTATTCATCTTCTAAAATCATATTTGGCTTCCAAAAAAAAAAGAAAATAGAATGGCATGATAACACTTAACACATATTCTTTTCCTTCATATAACAAAATGCATTAACCCCTTCCCCCAAAGAGAAGGTAAGGTTCTTGATTCAGTTTTACCCTCTTCCTTAACCTTGTAATTTAAGCACTATGCTGTTAAATCAATGATATTTAAATAGTTATATAAAATATTGTGTATAAAACATTGCACATTATCTAAGTGAATGAGGAGAAAAAAAATAAAGACATTTGCTTAATATATATGAACACACACACACACACACACACACACACACACACACACACACACAAACTAATCTCAACTGTTTGTGGTTCTAACCTGATGAGATGACCTAAACTTCTATTCTTCAATGATCTGGGGCATTTGTAGCTCTGCCTGGGTTGGGTTCTTGTGGTTTTCAAAGGATTCTGATTATAAGGCATAGTAGTGCTGAAGGATAATCCAAGGATTTTCCATGTTCCATATACTCTTTTTATTCCCATTCTGGAGAGGTGTCCCATAGTGTCTCCTTTATAGTTCATATGAATCATCATAAGAACAACATAGCTCACTTATTTCTCTGTGACCCCATAGCACATTTAACTCTTTACAGTGAATGATGAGATGATTACAATTTGTTTTGGCTTAGCAATGAAGCAAGTATGCTTGTTGTATGCTACCTCAAAATGTGATTTTATACTAGGTTTCTTGTCTATATTACATCAAACCTACAATGGGTTGATGATCAGGCAGGATTAATCTATGGATAACTTCTATAAATGACTACCGTAGGGGAAAATGAATGGGAAATATTTTGGTGTACTGGTAGGTGCTGGAAGCAATAACCAAAACCTTGAAACTTTGCTTGCTTAGAATAACCTAAGTCAGGACTAGAGGTTGTAGTTAAAATCTCTTGGTGCTCTTCCAAAGGGCCCAAATTCAGTTCACAGCATCCACATTAGCTGGCTCACAACTACCTGTTTCCTATAACTCCAGCTCCAAGGGATCAGAATTACACTCTGGCCTCTGTGGGCACCTGCATACACATGAGCATGCTCATGCACAGATACCCACATACAAATAAAAACCAGTATGTCTGGAGGAATTTTTAGGAAGCACCCACCCCTCTCTGTGTCAGCGCTCACTGCCTTTGGTTTTGTTTTCTGTATTTATCTCAAATATTCCCCGGTCCTTCTCATAGGAAGATAAATAAGATTTAAATTGTAATAGATAATCCAGGATAATTTCATTATCTCCAGGATTACTACTGCAGAGAGCCTTTTTCCAAATAACTCAAGATTCACAAATATCCAAAATTAGGATCTTATGGCTTCGAAGGCCATTCTTTGGGTCTTCATCTATTCCATTCCTATATTTTCTTCATTGGCACTATATTGTAGTTTCCAGTGTGTCATGGGAAGTAAAAATGACCCTATCTATCCTCTTTGAAAAAAAAAAAAAAAACAGACTACAAAGCCCTTTAGATGGAGGACACCAAAGACAGAGGCAGAGATGGTAAATGAGTTTCCATGGGTCCTCACTGCCTCCCAATTCTGTGCAATCAATTGTTAGTCCTCTGTCTTGAATGCCTTCTTTTGCAAATCCTCTCTAAGTTTCTGCTGTGAAATAATGGATTTTGTTTTCCATCTAGAAATTGCTATCTCACATGTTGCATTCAAGACCCCATCTGTCATTATTACCCACTACGAACTTTTATTAACTCGTGTGAATTTACTACTCAACTCACACCATGGGTTTCTAAACATGTTATATGGACCTGAAATGAATACCATTTGATGGATGTTTGGTAGGTAATAGACTTCTCTCACCCAGACTGATAAGTCATTATAAGCCCTTACATTCAATATATCTGAGCAGCGTCCAGTTTGCACTTACTGTGGAGGAGGGGAGGGCTGGAGGGGAAGATTGATTCTACTCCACAATGCTGTCCAGTTTTGAACATTCTACTTGGTAATAGATGGGAACATTGGCAGAGTGGGGTGCATTTGCTGAAGAGAATGCTCACTTAGGCTCAAAGGAGGTTCTGTATGTAATTTCTGCTGAAGATGAAACACAGAGGGATTCTTGGATAGGAGAAAAGCTTGCAGATGAAAATAGTCATTTTGGCTCCTCGAGAATTATTGGGAGAGTGATGAGTGGGAGAGACACAGTGACAGAGATTAAGGAGAGGAAGACCTGTGAATGTTCCCCCAAAAGGAATACTGTACAGTGACAGATCTTGATTCATTTCTGCATTGTGAAACAGTTTTAAATTACAATCTAGAGTCTTGCCCACAGAGGCTTCTAGGAAGTTAAAAATGAAATTGTGAACATTGAAAATATTTGAAGACAGGTGGGCTTGTGGCATGAAGCTCTAGCCAGTCTCTTTTCTGTCTTTTCAGGAGAGGAGACCTAGGAGACTCTGTAAGGGACTAAGAGATCTGAGGACTGCCAGAAATACTAAGTGGTACTCCAGGATATAAATGCTAAGTGTCAGTCCTCTACACAAGATTCATAGAGGACTTTGGTTTTGCACAGAATAGTCCCAACAACAGAAGTCTGTCTAGAGAGTCGGTGTGCATTCTGGTCCTCTCTTCAGAAGATCAAGAGGCCCAAGGAATTCTGAGGACAACACAAACTGGAGCTATTGTAGACTCCCATAGTGGAAGTATGGGAGTAAGTAATTCCTTATGGCTAAAATGTGTATATTTAAGGTCTTTTTTCACTTTAAATCGTTTATTACTTGGCTATGTCTCCATTGCCAGTAATTAAAATTTGAGTTTGATACCCTACAGACTTAGTAGATAGCAGGTCTCAGCTTAATGTGTAAAGAAACAAACAAAAACAGACAGCACCTATAGTCAGTATGCAGAGGGCATCCTAGATTCATTTATGTGACAATGTAACATTATATTATATATAGTTGTTTAAATTTTGCAATAATATCAGAATCAGTTTTCAGTTTCACTATAATATTTCTGACCTTGAGTGGCTGTATCATGTTTCATCATGACCTTTTTCTCTGCTATACTCATTTTTCATCACATAGGCTACTGTGTTCCCTGATGACCTATATATGTATCACAATGAAGCCATGGCTCTTTGGCCTCCAAAAAAATAATTTTGAGTGTTGCTTTAGTGAGACAGTCATTTAATTTAGAAATTATCAATTGTTTTTGAAAAATAATTTTAAAATAGTAATTATGTTCAGATTTTAGAACATTTGTTTGCTTTTTTATTTATAGCATATTTGTTCATTAATTATGTGACTAACAGCCTGAGCATACAGATATACTTCATTTGAAAGCCAACTATGCTCATTTCAGAAGTATAGTATACACGATTTATGCCATTGTTTGCAAGAACCTGAAGAATTATAGTTCATTCATTTTGATTTTTATCTGTTTGTATATGAATGCTCATCTGTGGGTGTGGGTATGCATGTGGAAGTGAGTCAATAACCTTGGATGTTGGTCCTTATCTCCCACCTTCCTTGAGAAAGGTCTTCTGTTGATCACCAGTATGTAGTTGGCCCAGGAGCTTCCAGGATACTTTTGTCTCCACCTCCTGTCTAGGAATAGGATACTGGTTTTGCAGATGCTAACTACTACATTTAATTTTATGTGGGATCTGGGGATCAGGTCCTTGCGCATCCACAACAAGCACTATTCTCACTGAGTATGTCTCCTGCCCCAGAATCCTAGTGTGGGATGAGAATACACTCCTTCCAGTTACAGATCCCGCACTTTAAATGAATTATCAAGGCATAGCATTCTAAAACATACTAAATTTATTAGTAAGAGTTTCTCCCCAGTTTGTAAGAAGCAAATAAAAATGCTATTTAAAACCTTAGTGCTTGTTTGCTAAAGACAGAGCATGTGCTAGAGAAGGTGACAGGATGACAGCGAGACTCTCACTTTTCTCACAATGTCTGTGTATGAGTGGGATGGGGCAAGGCAGCTCTGAGTGGCAGGATATGCTGTAAGAACAAAAATGAAGTCAAGCAACCTGACTTCTACAGTGTGGCTTCAATTGCAGCTTGACAAGATATCCTCGGGGCTATTCCCCTCTGTGACCCTTCATTTATTAGAGACTGCTTTTGATAGAAGTGGAACCAAAGAAAACAAACAAGAGGAAGCTTAATGAATGGTTTACAATAGACACTTACACAGCATGCATCTGTCTGGAATTTAATGGAATTCCCCAAATTCAGAAAATTGGGGGTTTCCATATTTCAGAGTAGAGGAAAGGAGGGAAGCTGAGCTGAAGGGCCAAAGACGTTGCTGAGGAGGGTGAAGTTTGAGTTCCAGTAAGAGGTTGGGGAGTAGATGCTCTGGGCAGAAGGAATGGTGGGTACAAACAAAGCCTCTGAAGGTGCAAGGACCACTGAGGAGCAAAGGAGTAGAAGTGGGTCACCTGAGAATAGACTGCACTTGTCTTGACTTCTCTTTGTGAAAGAGGGATACTGAGCAGGAGAAAGACATGCATCAGCCTTGATTCAGAACAGCCAGGCTGCAGGTAGTGCAGCCTACACACTGCAGTGGTCAAGAGGTCACCAGTGAGGGAACCACTGGTGAATTCCACTGCAGAGGTAAGAGTGGTAGGTTGGATCATTGGAGCTGGGCCTGGTCTAGCTCCTCGTAAATCTCACCAGTTACTTCCAGCTTTATCAGGTGCTGTTTTATTATTCCTGATGTTGGCATTTGCTTTTGTTTTATGTGTTATGTGAGCTTCACTTTGCTAAGGGTATTTGGTGCTCAGCCTTGATTCCATGGGCTCTGTGAAGATGCATTTCCCATGGTTCTCCTTCTCCTTCTATTTTGCCTCAAATTCAGGCTGTGATAGTGACTTGGCTTGTTTTTTAGGTGTTAAGGAAACAGAGTCTGATTTGATTCCTTGTCTAAAAGAACTGCTGCCGTGGGCGAGTCCCTCACTGATGTGAAGAAACTGTGAGTCTGTCCCTGCCTTTGAGAGCTTGCACAGCAGTAAGGCTAAGCACTTTTTCAATGGGCTGGCATTTACTGAGCGCTGTGACACTGGGAGCCTCTGGGGCTTGCTAGCTGGCTTGATAGATTGCCTCCTGTTCTCTGGCCCTCATTCCCCACCACACAGTTATTGTTCTCTTGGGCAAAATCCTGTAGGAACACTTTGAAATATAAAAGGTTGTGTCTGCCCACACCTGACATATAATCTTGAAGAGAAGAAAACATGGTTATGTGACAAGGGAAATCGAAAAGCAGTATAATGGTCATACAAGGAGGTAGGAGGGATATGAGGTGTGAGGCAGAGAACTTACCAAAGCAACAGTGAGTGGGCTTGAGTGACTGTACCATGCAAGGAAACGTTTTCCTAACTCCTATGCAAGTACTTGGTATGGGCTGGAAACCCAGTCGTTTTGGAGACTAGCAGGATGATGGAGAGTGAACTCTGCCTCCACATACTCCTGGAGCCCAGTATGTCAGGTGCTTCTATGGTTGCTATGACAAAAATACCTTGCAAAAAGCAGCTTAAAGGAAGAAACATTGATTTTCACTTACAGTGATAGGGGAAGTAGTCCATCACAGAAGGGAAGGCATCGTGTTCAGAGCAGGAAGCTGCTGGTCACATGGCTTAGGCAGTCAGAAAGCAGAGCATAGATGATAAGCATGCTCAAACTTCCAGTTCTACCACATAGTGATGCACTTCCTCCAGCATGGCTGCCATTCCTAATGGTTCCACACATTTCTCTAATATTACTACTATCTGGAGACCAACAACCTTCTGAGCCTATGGAGAACATTTTACATTCAAACCACACATCAGGGTGGTCGATAAAATGGACCTACTCAATGTAAGATACTTTACTTCCTAGTCTTTGAGAAAAATGTGTCTTTAATGTGGCATTATGGTTTCTGCAGCAGTGAATTTAAAATGCACCTGCATGTTAAGAGCGTTTTAATAGTTTCCCTTCTCAAAGTTAGCTTGAAATTTCAGGTATGGAAGGTTGACATTTTTTTCGGCTTCTTTTCTGATGACTGGGCCATTATAGCATCTTTGAAATGTTGTCAAAATTAACTGCTTACAAATCGGATTTGAAGAAGAAAAAAATAATAATTAAAACTGCCTTGAAAAGGAAAGACAGAGTTAGGGATTTGTGGTACCTGGTATTAACAATTGCTGTAAAGATGTATAGAGTAGCCAAGACAGTGTAACTGAGACTGGGAAGGCAGGAATGGATTAACTGGGCGGAAGGAATAGAGACCCACAAAACAGACTCGTGTAAATGTCATCAAATGCTTTTCCACATGGACTCTTCCACAGTTCAATATAGAAACAATTTTGACCAGAACCAGCTTATTCCATGTACCATATAAATTCTTATAATGATTAATTTTGGTTGTCAACTTGCCTGAATCTGAAATCAACTAAAGCACAAGCTGAGAGGCACTGTTGTAAGGGATTTTATTGATCAGATTATTTGAAACAGAAAGACCCACCCTAAACAGGGGCAGCACCTTCTGGTGCCAGCCCAGGTAAAAGGGCCTGAATGAAGTAAACTACTTTTTCTCTGCTTGTCTTCATTATTACTGTCAAGTTCGCCTGCCCTGTAAGTGGAGCATTCCTTTGCCAAGCAAGTAGAACCAGCTTCTTCAGGTTTCCAGTGTTGAGTGAAGACCAGCAGCTCTCCAGGAATTCTCCAGGCCTTCAGCTTCAGAATGGGACAACTGAGGTAACCAGCCTCATGGGCTGAAAAACTACTGACTTGTCTGTCTCACTAGGGTGGAATAACCATTGTTGCACCATGATGGACAATATCTGTAAGCCAACCCAAAATATCTGATATATAGATATAGACATATACATAGACAGAGATAGATACAGATATAAATATAAATACACACACATATATATTATATATAATATATATATAAATTCTATTAATTCTTCTCTTTTTGACAATGTTTACTTATACAATTTCCAACAGCTGGGTTGTGTAGACCCAACAGCTAGTTCTATCGTATTTACAGAAGAAATGCATAAGAAGAGAGTGATGATATTGATGTATGCAGATATTTCTTAGAGATATCTCAGAAATCATGAGCTGTAAAAAGAGTGCACAGCTTCCTAGTTCGAGAGAATTTGTGCTGAATGCCTCCAGACAACTTTTTCTTTAGCAGCTTGATTCCTTGATTCACCCTGGGTCCCTCCTATTCACAGCAAATTAAATTCATGTGCATAGCCCGGAGGAAATTGTGTTTTTAAAAGAAAGAACTAAATTTCAACCTTAAAGCCAAACGAGACATGAGCTTTGGTGTATTTCTGAAGTCTAGTGTCCTGGTATATATCAGGCTCTATTATAATTAAAACCTCCCAAATCAGGACACTGTGGTCTAGTTGTGATGTAAGCTGTCAGAAAGAAACCACTCTCAGACTTGCCTACCCCCTCCTACTGCACAAGAATGAGGAAATGCCTGCCATGATGTAGGTACATGGAGCTTGTTTTAGATGTGGAGAACCAGTTAAAGGAACGTTAGTAGAGGAAGGAGGCCATAAAAACAGTACATTAATATTTTAAATGTTGGTTAAAAAAAAAGCATGCCTGGGTTGGAAGCAAATGCTTAAAGAACTTCCCCTTAATAAAAGCGACATTCTCAGTTATATGACCCACAGCAAAGGGGTGTCGGCTGCATTTTTATTTAGCAATTTGTGTTTGGTGTTTTCACTTGGAGACGATCCCTTCTTCCATTTCTGTGGCATCCTTTATATAAATTTCCAGGAGGATTGGGGTGTAAAACTGTCAATTCCCAGCAGCTCATAAACTAATGAATTTAAATTTTAAATGGGGGATTTGAACACATGTGAGAGCTGTTTTCATTATCTGATGGTGTGTATCTCTATAAGAGGCAATCTATTAAGGCTGGGCAGAGCTCCCTTCAGAAACATGTGGGAAAAATCTCTCCCTCACGCCCCTTCCTTTCTCAAAGTATCTCCCTCAACCCTTTTCTAGTAAAATCACAAGCCCAGCTGACTTTCACCTTTGGGAAAGGCATGGTATATGTTATTTTAAAATCTGATTTGAAGCAGGGAAATGTTAGTCACCTTCATAAAACTCATTCTTGCTTTCCTTTATTCTTTAAGGCTTCCAAGTTCTTTACATTATTCATGCCACTTACTAGTTTTCCCATAAGGTGGATATTCTCTGCACCCCCTCTTCCTTCCTCCCTATTCCCCCTCCCTCTCTCATACACATCCATTCTCTCCTGGGTATTTTCCTCTCATATATTTGAAAACTATTAATATACCAAGTAAGCAGCATAGTGGCACTTTTGCTGCTGAAGGGAATGAGTAACCTCAGGTCCGTATTTGAAGACAAGGTAGAATCTTGCAGCATTCAAAGTCAAGCAGTCTTACAGAGAATGGCTAAGAATAAGGAGGAAGAAAATGTACGAAAGAACCAAATGACCACCCAATCAAAAGTTGCAGATCTGATGGTTAGGGAATTACGTAGACACTTTGTTCATGACTCTGGTGCAGTCAGCTTCCATGCTCCTGTTCATAGTTTATCAACTAAAGCGCTCCAGCTAGACACAATATACAAAGTGTACCAAATGTCCATTTAGTCTTGAGTCTGGATTTCTTGGGGGGTCTAAGCAATTATGTTTTGAAGGATGTGAGCATAGAGATTTAGCTTTTTTCTCATCAGAGGCTCAGCAGACAGCTGGTCTGAAGGTTTGGTCAAGTATCAAGTCAAAAAGGGGGTTGATCTTTTTGTCATGTTTCATAATCCAACATGTCTTTTTTTCTAGTTCTATTATATTGCACAACACTTGAAATTTCTTTTAGTTTCTAAGATCACTGAGTTCTCAAAAATTGTAATGTATTCTCTTACTTTTCAGTCTTCTAGGCAATGTCCTAATCATACATTGAGGGTCAGTCCTGACTTTTCTAACATTGTATCTCCACCACCTAGCAGAATGGTGACAAAGCTTGCTCGCGCGTGCGTGTGCGTGTGTGTGTGTGTGTGTGTGTGTGTGTGTTTTAATGTGTGCTTTAACAATATATATTCATACATCAGAATCTGAATGTGTGTGGGTACACTCATCATATGTGTCATGGCCAGAGGTCAATTTTAGTTATCTGATTTATTTATTTTCATTTTACGGATCCAAGTGTTTGCATAAATATGAGCACCATATGTGTGCAATGCTATGCAGGCCAGAAGAGGGCACTGGAGCCTCTGGAACTGAAGTTACAGATAGTTATGAGCTTATATGTGAGTACTATAATCCAAACTCAGGTCCTCTAGAAGAATACCCAGTGCTCTTAACCACTGAACCAGCATTCTAACTCCCTTAAATAGGTTTTAAGCAATGGAGTTTCCCCTGGGTTAACTATAAATCATAACTAATAGCCTCATTAGGTTACTTAAGGATAAGATATAGACTGTCCTAACAGATTGAGTGCTGTGATTCTTGTTCTCAAAAATGAGCTTCCCATACCCTATAATCAGTTGTATAACATTCATAGTTGTGGTGTGTCTACTTTATAGAGAAAATGAGGAATAACATTCATATTTTAGGAAGCATTTTGACTTTTTTCATCACTAAAGAAATACCAAGATATCAGTCACATTCTGCTTTCTGATCTCATATAGAAACTTGGCCTTTCAAGGCACAGTAGGATTTGATTCTCTGGTCTTCTAGAACCAAGTCTATAAAATAACTGATAGAATTTAACTTAACAGACATCCTAAACTCCTCTGCCAAGTGCTTTCTTTTGCACTTACTTACTTGACAAACTCTTTGAGGTGGTACACATTTAGAATGGCTATAGACTGAAATCATTAATGGACTATCCCTTTAACTTACAAGGTTCCTTCAGGAAGAGTGTTTAGTTTCCACACCAACAATTTAAGAGAAAATAGATCTTTGAAAGTCTGAGTCATGGATGGGTAGAAGAGACAACAATTGGGGTTTCTGCCATCACCTGCAAGAGTTGTTTGGATATTTTATGTATCTATGGTTATTTGGAACACATTGGCTAGATATTTGGGAGAAAGACCAATTCATAGAAGCATGAATGAAAGAGTACCTATGCTATTTCTCTTTCTAATAGAGATGATCCTGAAGACTCCTTTTGAGGAGTCTAAAAGTCACCAGCTTTCCTAGAGTATCTTTACTTCTGTGTGTTTATAACTCAGCAGTAAATCAATATCTATAAGGAATATTGCAGTGTCTAACTTCCTATATTATGCAAGAATTTTTTAGCAAAATTTTCACTGTAGTTTTCATTGCAAGCAAAAGGCAATACATTTATGAATCCTTAATACTCCTTTCAAGATCTTACAAGAGGAAAGTACTTTGTGAAGTGGGTGGGGAGGTTAGAAGTAGGTTGGAAAGTGGATCATCACTTCACCAATCTACTCTCCTGGGTTCTCTTTAACTCACATTCTGGAAATACTTCCTCAGGTAGGTCTCTAGATCCAAGACCAAACTGAAGGCCTCTTCCTTTTTCTTCTGTAGTTTACAATGGGTTTAGAAGTGAGTGGGAAACTTCCTTGTGATTCGGTGAGGAGTCATTTGGATGTATACCCAGAAGTGGTATGGCTGGGTTCTGAGGCAAAGCGATTCCAAGTTTTCTAAGATAATGCCAGAGTGACCTCCACAGTGGTTGCACAAGCCTGCACTCCCATCAGCAATGTAGGAGGGTTCCCCTTTCTCCACACCCTCACCAGCATGTGTTGTGATTTGAGCTTTTGATCTTAGCCATTCTGACAGCTGTGAGATGGAATCTTAGAGTCATCTTGAGTTGCATTTCTCTGATGGTTAAGGATGCTGAGCATTTCTTCAAGTGTCTCTCAGCCTATAGGAATTCCTCCTTTGTGAATTCTCTGTTTAGCTCTTTCCCCCATGTTTTGATTGGATTATTTGATTTCTTGGCATTTAATTTCTTGAGTTCTTTGTAAATTTTGGATATTAGCCCTCTGTCAGATGTGGAGTTGGTGAAGATTTTTTTTCCCCAATCTGCATGCAGCCGTTTTTTTTTTTTTTTTTTTCGAATGACAGAAGCTTTTCAGTTCCATGAGGTCCTATTTATTGATTGTTGATCTTAGGTCCTGAGCTGTTGGTGTTCTGTTCAGGAAGTTGTCCTTTTTTGTAATAGCTATAAACTGGAAACAACCCAGATGTCCCTCAACTGAAGAATGAATTAAAAACTGTGGTACATCTACACAATGGAATACTACTCAGCTATCAGAAACAATGCAATTATGCAATTTGCAGCCAAATGGATGGAACTAGAGAAGCTCATCCTGAGTAAGCTAACCCAGACTCAGAAGGATGCACATGGCATCTATTCACTTATAGTCAGATTGTAGCGATATAGTACATGATATCTATACTACAACCAACACACCAAAGGGAACATGGACATAGACTTTTTCTTTTTGTTCCTGTCAATGAGACACTTTTCACTAGTGGTGCTGCCTTGTAGGCCCTCAGTGTATGAGGAGGCTCTTAGTCCTCATATGACTGCTGAAGTGGGGTGGGGGACGATTAGGTAGGGGCATTCTACTCCAGAGGAGTGGGATGGAAAGGTTAGGGGGTAGACTGTGGGAGGGCAGGACTGGGAGGGGTAGAAAGAGGACACTATGATGGAGATATAAACCTGAAGCAATAAACAAATAAAATTTTTTTTAAAAAATGAGTGGGAAAAGATATCAAGAAGTATGAGGAGGTAGACTCAGTGGTATAAGGGAAGGAAAATTACAGAGTTAGAACATCTGTAAGCTCTCTGGCAGCCATTGGTAGACTGATTCTTACTATTTAAAAGAGTTCTATGATTTCTTTGATTGATATACCTTCCAATGGACATTGTCATAAGTTCAGAAATCACTTAACACTTTTTTTCTGGCTAAGGATTTCTTGCAGTTGGGCAAATCTCATTTTAACTAAGTTCCTCCTCCATTTTGATTATTATTAATCCAAATCTGTCTTATAAGGGAGTTTTTCACCTTGGTCCTGGTTCATTCTATGTGACAGGACTACTCTGAATGTACAAGAATAGTCCATGTTGAATGTGTCAAAAAAACAACTCAGGGAATATAATGACTAATTATCACATCACAGGTTGTATTAAGTAAACAGAAGCACAATTTCTCCAGAAATCATGTTATTTCTAAGACAGTAAAACACAGAGCCACATGGAGTTGAGGGAATGTCCCATCTGATGATGACTTATACTATGAAGCCCTACGTTGACACTTGCTGGGGGCACTTATATTAACCTAAATGAAACAATAGAGATGTCCATGATATTTTTGTTATAAATGTAAACTAAACAAAACTGTGAACATAATTCTGTCTTCTGAACCATGATACTGAACTGTGTGATGAACAAAGGGATCATTGCAAGGTAGAGTATTGATGAGAGTTGTATTCTAGGATCAGGATATACTAACATGATGGCAAATGATGTGGCTGAAGAGATGCAAAAGAGTAAATCAAGTCATAAGTATAGAAGTTCTTAAATAACCAAGGGAGAATTCAAATGTCTTTCTTTGTGCAGGCGAATATGTGCTGAGTGCATATATGCACGTTTGTTTATATGTACCTCTATGTGTACATACATCTAGAGATTAGAGCTCTGTATTGGGTGTCTTCCTTTATAGCTCTCTACCCTATTTTAAGAGAAAGTGTTTCATTGCTCTAGTGCTTACCAATTTGATTTGACTGGCTGGCCAATAAGACCATATCCAGCTTTTCTGTGGGGGATTGGGCACCAAATTTAGGTCCTCATATTTGCATAACAGCCACTTCATCAATGAAGCCATCTTGCCAACCCTCAGGTTGCTTTTTCTGAATGTGAAAACTTCAGTGATCATTCCAGAGGTGTCAGTGAGGCTAGATCCAGTCTCAATACAGCAGTCATTTTCTGTGCTATGAGGAAAGTTTATATCACTAAGTGCCTTCAAAAAGAAAATTGTGACAGCTCATATTAGTGAATTAACAGCTGAACTGGAAGAACTGGAAAAAAAATAAGGAAGAAATCACTCCCAAGAGGAGCAGAAAGCAGGAAATCATCAAACTTGGGGCTGAAATCAACAACTTAGAAACAAAAAGAACTATACAAAGAATCAATGAAACCAAGAGTTGGTTCTTCGAGAAAATCAACAAAATAGACAGACCCTTAGCCAAATTAACTAAAAGACAGAGGGAGAAAACCCAAATCAACAAAATCAGAAATGAAAAGGGAGAAATAACAACAGACATTGAGGAAATCCAGAATATTTAGGTCCTACTTTAAAAATCTATACTCCACCAAATTTGAAAACCTAAGCCAAATGGACAACTTTCTTGATAGATTCCACCTTCCGAAGTTAAATCAAGATCAGATGAACAGATTAAACAGCCCTATAACCCCTAAGGAAATAGAAACAGTCATTAAAAATCTCCCAACTGAAAAAAGCCCAGGGCCAGATGGTTTCAGCACCGAATTCTACCTGTCATTTTCTTCTTATTCATCTTCCATTATTGAGGGAGTGTTGTCAAGGGGTTTGTTTGTCATGGTCACTCAGAGATCTAACATGATTTTGACACATATTTCATACAATCAGTGGGACAAGGGATTAGTGTAAACGATGCTCTTCCTGTTAGATTTCCTGCAGAAATCTCAAGCATGTCTGTCATGACATTGCACTCTTCAAAGCGGGTCACAAATCTATGCCCAACTTTAAAAGTAACAGGTGCATCCAGCCTTCCCAATGGGAGAACAGAAATGGATGTGAGTTCCACTGACTTCCTCTTAGAAGTACAAGAAAAAAAATGATGAATAAAAAGGAGACCTCCCATGTACTTAGTCATGTAAACATAGCTGCATATGTGGGCTGAATATCATGATTAAATTTTAGTGGCTAGGAGTCTTTGAAAGGTTATAACTTGAAACTTTATGGGAACTTACTAAGCTACCATTGCATTCTATTTTTGCACCTTATGTATCTGTGAATTTGAGATTCTCAGGTTTTACTTTTATTGATGAATTACTTTACATTGGTACAGAATGGGATGTGTGATGAACAGTTATAAGCTGCCTTCTCTGTGTCATTTTTCTGAATACTTTTATTAGTGACTTAGGTCAAAAAGACAGGGATTGAAGAGTGGGAAAGTGGCTGTGGCTGATTAAATCTACATAAGATTAAGACCTGGTTGAGAGGGTAAACATAACATAGATTTGAACTCAGAGTAATCCTGATGGGTATATAAGCCTACTATTAAACTAAATAAAAAAAAAAAACATGTTTCTAGATGCACCTTACTCACCTCCATATGCAGAAGTTTGGGTATATTTAACTTGAACTCAATAACACTAAATCTTTCATTGGTCCCTCCAGCTCATCAGAAATGACTTAAGACACTTGAGTGATCTGTCAATCTGATGAAGCAATATTCACTTGAAAAAATGAATGTTACCCAGATGTCTCAGAGATTTTTGCACGAGTGGGTGCTCACAGACATCTGCTAAGCAAATAAGTAAATGAACTAAAAGAAAAATAAATGCTTACAGAAGTAATATATACATATATACACATACGTAGAATATACAAAGGAACAAATGCAATTTATTCCTGGGCCAACAATATGGCTCGCATATAGTAATGCTTGATGCCAAGCATATTGAGTTTAGTTTGATGCCCAGAATCTATGTTCTAGAAGGAGAAAACTGACTCCGAGAAGTTGTCCTCTGACATTTACACATGTTCTATAATACATGAGTATGTACAAACACACACACAAACACACACACACACACACACACACACACACACACACACACACACACA
>CAJQZJ010033615.1:648057-658430 GCA_907164525.1 Lophiomys imhausi | reverse complement strand
ACACACACACACACACACACACACACACACACACACACACACACACATATATTCCTCTCTAAGAAGAATCTAGCTTTCTTTTGGACAATATTTCTATTTGTGCTGAACTGAAGTTGAAGTTTTAAGAAAGTGATATGTTCAGTTGTCACAAGCAAGCTAATTATAAGGAGAATAGGATGGTATCAATTTGAATAAAAAAGTTCTTGGTCAGAGACATGGGTATTCTGGCATTTCTCTTGTAATATACAGGGCTTCCTTGTGAAACAGACACAGAGTCAGGACAAAAGGGCTGAGGTAAGATCAAGTAATTGAGATTTAATCTAGATCTATCTGGACTTAAGACCTGGACAGGTCAATCTAACTCCTCTAACAAAATCCCTAGATTAACCTCAGCCATCTAAGTCTATCCAGTTCCTTCCTGTTTAGGTTAACACTTAAGATGTGGTTTGGGGTAAAGCCCTGCCAGCTTCATAAAGGGGTAGTAGGAGCCAAGTGGGTTATTTATACAAAAGTGCTGGATAAATTTTAAGGACTGGAGAAAGAGAGAAAATATCAGGTCATTTTACAAATGGCCCCAAGGCTCCAGTTTGGTATATGGCATAATCATGCAAATAGTGGGGTGGGGGACAGGATTGCAGGAATCTCTATTTTTTTCCTTTATTTTTTATTTCTTCAAGTTACATCTCAATCGCAGTCCCCTCCCTATTCCCCCTCCAGTCCCACTCTCCCACCTTCAACCCCCCATCCTCTTCCCTTTCTTTTTCTTTTAAGTTTAAGGTATATCTTATTTCCCCCTACAGTTTCCCCTTTCAGTCCAAAAAATGGCTCTTTCTCTTATAATAATAAATACAATACAGTTCAACAGAGGTAATTAGGCCACAGTTATGAGGGTTATATGGTTTAACGTACATTCCCAATGACCAGTCCATATGTATTTGGTACCTGACTTTAACATTCTACTATCTAACTATCTCCATGAGTTTAAAGTTCTATATCTGACTCAACATTCATACTAACTTGCAACACTATTTTAAAAGTATCTTCTTAGATCTATAACACTCTCTTGACTCATAAACAACTCAAAATTTAACTATGAGACTCTAGCTATCTGTTCTTCAACCGCCTCAGAGACCTGAGAGGGATAAATATATCTGATTTTATAGGAAGTACAGGGCCTGCAGCTTCCCAAACTAAGAAATGACATACCAGTGGCTGCCTGGATAGTTCCCCTATTCTCTCCATACATTACAGCATCAATCTTCAGTCATTTGGCCCCGTTTCTCTGACAGACATAGATTGTAAGCAGGGGTTATGAAGGACTTACCTACCATGTCTTGGCAGAGCTAGGCTGTCGACTTACCTGCTTCCAGGTTTTGTCCTTTTTGGAAAGCATTCTGTCTAGAGTTGGAGAAAGGGGATTTTCCTACCAAGAGATAGGCTTGCCACTAATTCAATCATCTCCCACTGGAGATTCTTCAATGCTCATCTTCTACTTAGAGGAGAATAAGGGGTGATGTCAGGAGTTGATATGTCTTGATATAAAAAAATCTAAAGTTACGAAAACATCTTTTAATGCCATATTCTGCAGATCTCTTGAGGTTTTTGAAGAGGCCCTATCTATCTCTTATAATAGGGTAAGCAGATGTTGCTTGTCTCTTAGCAGCTTTATTTCTGATTAGCTTAGCATGTAACTATAATAGGCTGTCATAGTACCTAACAGAATGACCGGCTTGCATAACCATTAGTTTGCATTTCTTAATTATCCTAAACAGTTTATGACAATTAGTAGTAAAAGGCTGAAACATCACATTTCATTTTTTTTCTTTACCTCCTAATCCTTCCATTCCATTTCTCTGGGGTGGGGTGTCCTTATATAACAGTCCATCATCTCAGTTGAGAGGTCGTATGAGGGCCAAGAGCCTCTTCATTCATTGAGGGTCTATGAAGCAGTACCATCAGTGAAAAGTGTCTCGTTGCCCGGGAGAGAGAACTACTAAACAAACAAACCAATAAGCAGAAAATAGATAAAAAAGACTAAAAAATAGAAAAAAATATAACTAATATATAAAAAATAAATAAAAATTAAAAATTAAAAATAAGAAGTCTATGTCCAAGTTCCCTTTGGTGTGTTAGTTGTAGTATAGATACCTTCTACTATATAGCTAAAATCCTACTATAAGTGAATAGATGCCATATGCGTCCTTCTGAGTCTGGGTTAGTTCACTCAGGATGAGCTTTTCTAGTTCCATCCATTTGGCTGAAAATTGCATAATTTCATTGTTCCTGATAGCTGAATAATATTCCATTGTGTAGATGTACAACAGTTTTTTAACCCATTCTTCGGTTGAGGGACATATGGGTTGTTTCCAGTTTCTAGCTATTACAAATAAGGCTGCTATAAACATAGATGAGGAAACTTCATTATGATTCCGTGAAGAGGCATTTGGGTGTATACCCAGAAGTAGTATGGCTGGGTCCTGAGGCAGAGCTATTCCAAGTTTTCTAAGTTATCGCCAGACTGACCTCCATAGTGGTTGCACAAGCCTGCACTCCCATCAGCAATGGAGTAGGGTACCCCTTTCTCCACACCCTCACCAGCATGTGCTGTCATTTGAGTTTTTGATCTTAGCCATTCTGACAGGTGTGAGATGGAATCTCAGAGTCGTCTTGAGTTGCATTTCTCTGATGCTTAAGGATGTTAAGCATTTCTTCAAGTGTCTCTCAGCCATTAGGGATTCCTCCTTTGTGAATTCTCTATTTAGCTCTGTCCCCCATTTTTTGATTGGGTTATTTGGTTTCTTGGCATTTAATTTCTTGAGTTCTTTGTAGATTTTGGATATTAGCCCTCTGTCAGATGTGGGGTAGGTGAAGATTTTCTCCCAGTCTGTAGGCTGTCATTTTGTTCGAATGACAGTGTCTTTTGCCTTACAGAAGCTTTTCAGTTTCATGAGGTCCCATTTATTGATTGTTGATCTCAAGTCCTGAGCTGTTGGTGTTCTGTTCAGGAAGTTGTCGCCCATGCCAATTAGTTCGAGGGTTTCTCCCACTTTTTCTTCTAGTAGATTTAGTGTGACCAGCCTTATGTTAAGGTCTTTGATCCACTTGGACTTAAGTTTTGTACAAGGTGATAAGTATGGGTCTAATTTCATTCTTTTCCAAATGGACATCCAGTTGGACCAGCACCATTTGTTGAAGATGCTGTTCTTACATTGTGTCGTTTTGGCTTCTTTGTCAAAAATTAGGTGGCCATAAATGTGTGGGTCTATTTCTGGATCTTCAATTCGATTCCATTGATCTACTCGTACGATTCTATACCAATACCATGCTGTTTTTACAACTATTGCTCTGTAGTACAGCTTGAAATTTGGGATGGTAATACCTCCAGATGTTTTTTTATTGTACAGGATTGATTTAGCTATTCTGGGCTTTTTGTTGTTCCATATGAAATTGAGAATAGCTCTTTCCAAGTCTATAAAAATTGTGTTGGTATTTTGATAGGAATTGCATTGAATCTATATATTGCTTTTGGTAGGATGGCCATTTTTATTATGTTGGTCCTACCTATCCATGAGCATGGGAGAGCTTTCCATCTTCTAAAGGCCTCTTCCATTTCTTTCTTCAAGGGCTTGAAGTTCTTGTTGTACAGGTCCTTTACTTGCTTGGTTAGAGTTACCCCCAGGTATTTTATGTTGTTTGTGGCTATTGTGAAGGGGATTGTTTCCCTTATTTCTTTCTCAGCCCATTTGTTTGTTGTATAAAGAAGGGCTTCTGATTTTTTTGAATTAATTTTGTATCCAGCCACTTTGCTGAAGGTGTTTATCAGCTGTAAGAGTTCTCTGGTGGAATTTTTGGGGTCGCTTATGTATACTATCATATCGTCTACAAATAGGGATAATTTGACTTCTTCGTTTCTGATTTTATCCCCTTGATCTCCTTTAGTTGTCTTATTGCTCTGGCAAGAACTTAAAGTACTATATTGAAGAGAGATGGTGAAAGTGGACATCCTTGTCTTGTCCCTGAGTTTAGAGGAAATGCTTCAAGTTTCACTCCATTTATTTTGATGTTGGCCACTGGCCTGCTGTATACTGCCTTTATTATTTCTAGGTATGGTCCTTGTATGCCCGTTCTCTCCAGAACTTTTAGCATGAAAGGGTGTTGGATTTTGTCAAATGCTTTTTCTGCATCTAGCGAGATTTTATCATGTGGTTTTTTCTTTCATCTTGTTTATATGGTGAATGACATTGATAGACTTTCGTATGTTGAACCATCCCTGCATTCCTGTGATGAAGCCTACTTGATCATGGTGTATGATACTTTTGATGTGTTCTTGAATTCAGTTTGCTAGTATTTTATTGAGTATTTTTGCATCTATGTTCATGAAGGAGATTGGTCTGAAGTTCTCTTTCTTTGTTGGGTCTTTGTGTGGTTTAGGAATCAGGGTGATTGTGGCCCCATAGAATGAGTTTGGCAATGTTCTTTCAGATGCTATTTTGTGAAAGAGTTTGAAAAGTATTGGTGTTAGCTCCTCTTTGAAGGTACGGTAGAATTCTGTGTTAAAGCCATCTGGCCCTGGGCTTTTTTTGGTTGGGAGATTTTTAATGACTGTTTCTATTTCCTTAGGGGTTATAGGGCTGTTTAATCTGTTCATCTGATCTTGATTTAGCTTTGGTAGGTGGAATGTATCAAGAAAATTGTCCATTTCACTTAAGTGTTCAAATTTGGTGGAGTATAGATTTTTAAAGTAGGATCCAAATATTCTCTGGATATCCTCAATGTCTGTTGTTATTTCTCCCTTTTCATTTCTGATTTTGTTGATTTGGGTTTTCTCCCTCTGTCTTTTAGTTAATTTGGCTAAGGGTCTGTCTATTTTGTTGATTTTCTCGAAGAACCAACTCTTGGTTTCATTGATTCTTTGTATAGTTCTTTTTGTTTCTAAGTTGTTGATTTTAGCCCCAAGTTTGATGATTTCCTGCTTTCTGCTCCTCTTGGGAGTGATTTCTTCCTTATTTTTTTTCCAGTTCTTCCAGTTCAGCTGTTAATTCACTAATATGAGCTGTCACAATTTTCTTTTTGAAGGCACTTAGTGCTATGAACTTTCCTCATATCACAACTTTCATTGTGTCCCATAGGATTGGGTATGTTGTGTCTTCATTTTCGTTGGATTTTAAGAAGTCTTTGATTTCCTTCTTTATTTTTTTCCCTGACACAGTGGTCCACTAGTAAAGAGTTGTTCAATTTCCATGTGAGTGTAGACTTTCTGTTGATTCTTTTGCTATTGAATTCCAGCTCTATTCCATGGTGTTCTGATAAGAGACAAGGGGTTATTTCAATTTTCTTGTATCTGTTGAGGCTATCTTTGTGTTCAACTATATGGTTGATTTTGGAGAAGGTTCCGTGAGGTGCTGAGAAGAAGGTGTATTCTTTTGTGTTTGGGTGAAAAGTTCTGTAGATATCTGTTAGGTCCATTTGGTTCATGATCTCTGTTAGACTCATTATTTCTCTGTTTGGCTTCGGTCTTGATGATCTGTCCATTGTTGTGAGTGGGGTGTTGAAGTCTCCCACTATTAAAGTGTTTGGATCAAAGTGCAATTTAAGTTTTAGAGGCGTTTCTTTTATAAATGTAAGTGCCTTTGTATTTGGGGCATAGATGTTCAATATTGAGATGTCCTCTTGGTGTATATTTCCTTTAATGAGTATGTAATGCCCTTCTCTGTCTTTTTTTATTAATTTCAATTGAAAATCTATTTTGTTTTATATTAGGGTGGCTACTCCAGCTTGTTTCCTAGGTCCATTTGCTTGGAAAACCTGTTCCCAGCCCTTTAATCTGAGATAGTGTTTATCTCCAATAGTGAGGTGTGTTTCTTGTATACAGCAAAAAGATGGGTCTTGTTTATGGATCCAGTCTGTAAGAGTCTGTAAGTCTGTGTCTTTTTATTGGCGAGTTGAGTCCATTGATGTTGATGGATATTAGTGACCAGGGCTTGTTATTTCCCATTATTTTGGTATAGCTGGCTGCCTTGTGTTTCTTTTTTGTTTACTTGCTGTGGAGGTTTCTATTTCCTCTGTTTTCTTGTGTGTAATTTTCTTCTCTGTGTTGGAATTTTCTTTCTTGGATCATCTGTAGAGCTAGGTTTGTGAGGAGATATTGTTTGAATTTAATTTTGTCATGGAATATCTTGTTTTCTCCTTCTATATTGATAGAGAGTTTTGCTGGGTATAGTAGTCTGGCTGGGCACCTATGTTCTTTCAGGGCTTGTAGGACATCTGTCCAGGCCCTTCTAGCTTTTAAAGTTTCTGAGGAGAGTCAGGTGTGATTCTTATGGGTCTGCCATTGTATGTGACTTGGCCTTTTTCTCTTACAGCTTTTAGTATCCTTTCTTTGTTCTCTACATTTGGAGTTTCTATTATTATGTTGCGAGAGGAGTTACTTTTCTGATCTAATCTATTTGGTGTTCTGTAAGCCTCTTGGATTTTTACTGGCATCTCTTTCTTTAGGTTTGGGAAGTTTTCTTCTATGATTTTGTTGAACATATTTCCTGGACCATGTTGGTGGGAGTCTTCTCTTTCCTCTATGCCTATAATTCTTAGGTTCCATCTTTTCATTGAGTACTTGATTTCTTGGATATTGTGGGTGAGAGATTTTTTAGCTTTCTCATTTTCTTTGGATGTTGTACTGATTTCTTCCATCGAATCTTCCATGCCTGAGATCCTGTCTTCCATCTCTTGCATCCTATTTTTCATACTCACATCCGTAGTTCCTGTTCTCTTCTCTTGATTCTCCATTTCCTCTTTTAACTCTGATTGTGTTTTTTTTTATTGTTTCTATTTCTATTTTCATGTCTTGAATGGTATTGTTCGTTTTGTACATTTCCTTCTCCAGTTTGCTTGTTTTTGCCTGGAGATCTTTCATTGCTTTATCCTTTTCTTGTTCAAGCTGGGTCACCTTGTCTTGGAGCTCTTTAATGGTGTTATTCATTGTTTTGACTTGTAAAATTGTGGCTTCTTTGAATTCCTTCATAGTTTTAAGTTCTTCTTGAAGGGACTCTATCACTTTCCATAATGTAGAATTGTCATCGTTTTCATGTGTTTCAGTTGTGGTGAGGTAGTTCGGGCTGGACGGAATATCGTTGCTTTCTTTTTTTGGAGATGTTTTGCTCTGTTTTTTTTTTTGGTCTGGGGCCTCTGGCCATGTGGAATTTTTTTTTGCTGTCTTCTGGACTTGGGTCCAAAGGGGGCGCTTTGGTGTAGGAGTAGCGTTGCCTTACTCCACCCATATAAGGTGAGTCATTCAGCCCTGCCTCCCAGGTGGAGACCTAACTAACCCAGGTGGCCGAGCTGTGTACAAGTAAACTGTGGTTCCCCCACTGGAAGGGCCCGTACTAGTACAAAAGTCCGATATATGACAGTTTCAAATATCTTGCAGTTTGCCCGGGGTTGGTTCCTGTAGCGGGCAAATCTGCAGTTCAACTCCAGTAGCCTTTCCACTCCCGTGGCTTGGAAACTGGCCAGTGATGTCACAGACTGTGATCTGCGGTCTGAAGGCACTTTGCAGGCTAGCTCCGCTCACTTCCAAGGGTCGCAACCTTTCGCCAGATAATTGGATCGTCTGTGTGAGACCTGGAAGTGCCCAGCAGGGTGGGGATTATCTCTGTGTGGGTTCTAAATCTGCCAGCTGGGTATTAGGTTGGAACTTACTGGGGGTCTCTCCTGTTGGGGGATGTGTTATCCCAATTCCTGGGTCCAGAGGCTTCCTAGCATGTCCGAGAGTGGGAAGGGGCGTCCTGCCCAGGGATCTTCCGTAGTCCCTGTGTAGCTGGGTGAGATTTAGAAGGGGTCCGTGCCCTTTGTACAGCATCCTGCAACACTTGCCGCCTTGTGACTGTTGGCCCTGAAATCAAAATACGTCTGCACCGGCCGCCTCCATCTTGGATCCCCTGCAGGAATCTCTTACAGGGACTTACAGAGTAAATGCACTGACTCAAATGTGTTTCAGAGGACACCATGAGAACTCCCAGCAGAGCCTCTGCTAGAAAGTATAAGACCTACTTCCCATATTCAATCCAATTATAAGCAGAGCACACCACTTGTTTTGCTATGTGAGCTTTCCTTTGGCCCACAAAACTTCTAAGTCTGTTATCAAGGAATGGAACCTTTGTGAAGGCACTGTACAATGTAAGCCTTCACAATCATAGCTCTTCAAATCCTGATAGTTTGCATCTTTTGAGTGTAGAAAAATTCTGTGGGCATGTGTTATGTGTAGAATGCACATAACACCGGGAAGAGCACTTGCTGCTCTCCAACATGATCTGAGTTCTTGGCTTGCTAACCTTTTTCTTCCTATTACCACCAAGATACATACATATAAACTTTTGTGCTACCAATTTCATTTCTTTGACCAGATTAAAATAAAATAAAAAATCATAATGAAAACAATAGAGAGGGGCTGGTGAGATAAATAAAGAATTTCCTCCAGGTATGAGCTACTGTTCTTGACTTCATCCCTCAGTGTGAATGCCTCTTCTTTTAATGTGATAGTCAACAACAACATCATCATTCTCTTCAGTAGATTTTGCTTTGGAGACTATCCAAAGGGCAATTTCTTTCCTCAAAGCCTTCAACTTTCCAACGAGAAGCTTTACCAGAGATGTCCTGTATCCAAACAGAATGTGGCTCTGAGGGTCTCCGAATGGGAGAGATTTTGTTCTGCTTTTTCTAGGAATGTTGCCTTGGGTGTTTAGTATCCTTCAGTGAAAGTTTTCCAGTCTTTGGGGCAGACTGTATATCACTGACGATCTGCAGAAACATGGAGGGCTAGGGCTGTCCTCTAGAACTTTGTCAGACTTTTGCTTAGAGGCCACAGTATAAGGATGAGAGTGACTGTCGTGGAGAAAGGTAGAGAGGTGTGGGTGGGTACGTTCACTCTCGAGTCTCCATGTATGTGCTCGTGTACTGGTGGTGGATGTTTGTTTTCATGTCCATTCACGTTTGTCTCAGCAGATCAGTGTTACCAAGGAAAGAGAAACGAACTAGATAAAAAAACCACTAACATTATCACTTGATTTTTACCACTGTAGCTATCTTTAAAAATAAATAAATAAATAAACAAACAACAAAATGTACTGAACAATAATACAGAGGTATTTGGACTGAAAGATCTTGAGACATGCTACTGTTGGAAGCCTTTGTGAAGCTCTTTAAAGTTGGTCGTTGTGACTGGTTTAAAACACACAGCCCAATAACACTTGTGAATTGCAAACAGATGTGGCAGGAAGCGGTGGGGAGTTCCTCTAAATTGGATCAAGCTTCATGCTCAGGTCTTGTGTCTTATCATTCATGGTGTCTATTTGTGTGTAAGTTTAGCATAGTCATAAGTTATATAAAAGGAGCCTTCATTACTGACAGAAAAAGTTAGTGATGAAATTGACAACAGATGTGGAAAGTATTTCCACACTTGCTACATAGTTCCTTGATATGAATGTAGTATAGGGAATGTGGACATCAGTTAATAACTTGACTTTGAAAGTTATTTCCCAAAGCCAGGGTTCTATCCTTCATGTGTAGCTCTCTTATTAAGATACTTCCTTGATTCTTTTACACTGGACTCTCCAGAGAAGAGGACTAGGATGTTAGTCATGGTGGAAAAAAGAATTAACTGCTGAGAATTTTTTTTTAATAAAAGGTATAGCACTGCTTTTATTTAGTTTTTTTTTTTCATTTTTATTAGTTCTTTGAGAAAGTAATACAATGTATTTTGATCATATTCACCTTTCTCTTCTCACTCCTTTCAGATTCACCCACCTTTTCTACCCACCATGCTTGTGTGTGTGTGTGTGTGTGTGTGTGTGTGTGTGTGTGTGTGGGTGGGTGTGGGTGTGTGTGTGTGTGTGGGTGTGGGTGTGTGTGTGTGTGTGTGTGTGTGGGTGTGGGTGTGTGTGGGTGTGTGTGTGTGTGGGTGTGTGTGGGTGTGGGTGTGTGTGTGTGTGTGTGGGTGTGGGTGTGTGTGTGTGTGGGTGTGTGTGTGTGTACATTTATGTATCCTCAATCCAACTACTGCTGTTCTATTCTTGAATATGTAGCCTTCCAATGGAGTGTGGGGAACCTACTAGGGGCCAAACTCAAAGAAAATTTACTTTCCCTCTTCCAGTAGCTTTTAATTGCCAATAACCCCTTCCTTGCTTAAGATGGGATTTCCAGCCAAACTTTCCCTCCATGCTGTGATTTTTCTCCTAGTTTGAGTTTGAATAGGTCTTGTGAAAACGGTCTCAACTTCTGTAAATTCATATGCACAACTGCCTTTCTGTGTCACAATAGATAACACTATTTCCTTGCAGTCATCCATCCTATTTGGTTCTTTTTTTTTTTTTTTTTTTTTT
>CAJQZJ010033615.1:636956-647657 GCA_907164525.1 Lophiomys imhausi | reverse complement strand
AGTTCAAAATTTAACTATAAGATTCTATCTGTCTATTCTTCAACCACGTCAGAGACCTGAGAGGGATAAATATATTTGCTTGTATAGGAAGTGCAGAGCCTGCAGCTTCCAAAACTAAGAAAGAACATACCAGTAACTGCCTGGACAGTTCCCATTCTCTCTCCATACATTCCAGCATCAATCTACAGCCTTTGGGTCCTGTTTCTCTGACAGACATTTGTTGTAGAGCAGGGATTATGAAGGACTTACCTACCCTGTCTTGGCAGAGTTAGGCTGTGGACTTCCCTGCTACCAAGTTTTGTCCTTTTTGGACAGCAGTCTGTCTGCAGTTGGTGCAAGGGGTTTTTTCATGCCAACAAAAAGGCTTGCCCCTAAATCAACCATCTTACAGTGGAGGTTCTTCGATGCTTATCTTCTACTTGGAGTAGAATAGGGGGTGCTGTCAGGTGCTGATATGTCTCGATATCAAAAAAAATCTTGATTTAAGATAACATCTTTGAATGGCATATTCTGCAGATCTCTAGGGGTTTTTGAAGATGCCCTAACCATCTCTTGTATTTAGACAAGCAAATGTTGCTTGTCTCTTAGCAACTTGATTACTGGGTAGTTTAAAGAATATCTGTGATGGACTGTCATAGTAGCCAACAAAGAGACATGCTTGCATGACTAGGAGTATGTTTTAACCATCCTAGACCGTTTTAGACGGTTGGTATCAAGTGGTCAGAGCTTCACATTTTATTTTTAAGTATCTCTAGGTATGATACCATTGGGAAGCATTATCTTTAAATTTGTATCAATATACAAAGATCTATTCAATTGTGGTTAAATATACTCTTAATTATGTATCAATATACCAAGATCAATGCCTATGTAGCCCAATATAATCTTAATATTACGTCCATATGCAAGGGTCAATACCATTGTGGCCAACTATAATCTTAATTTTGTATCAATATACAAAGATCAATACCTATGTAATCCAATACAATCTTATTTTTGCACAATAAACAATGGTCAATACCACTTTAGCCAAATAACCTACTAATTTTGTATCAATATACAAAGGTATAAGGGCATATTCAATAATCTGCCCCTTCTTCTTGGACCTTCCTGTGCTATGACTATATCTCATTTTTCTCAAGCCCATGCACTCCTACATAGGAGAGGAAGAAGGATACAGAGAAGGAAAAGTAGGAATTCCCTGGGGCTAATCTCCAAAACCCATTAAGACAGGATCATTTATCAGCTTGTAGTCTCTTCCCCTACATAACAGAGTTTTCAGTTAACCTTCAAATAACCAAAAAGAAGGGCGGAGAAACACCCTCCCCCACCCTCTGGGCATGGGACGTCGCTCTCTTAAAGTGACTTCCTGCTGATTTGGGTCGTAGTAGACCTGTTTGGGGCCCCAACCCAAATGGGAAAAATGATTAAAAATGTTAGTACAATCCTTTTATGTTCAGTCCTTCTGTTCTCAGCTGTTTAGATGACCTAAGGGGTTTGTAGGCAGAAGCTGATCTTGCAGGCTTCACTGAGGTTCCGGCCGGGGCATTGTGTAGAGCTGAACGTTCCCAGCGACACTGGATTGCAGTGGTGGTTGCAGGCCCCCGATGGAGACAGCTATTGAGGAAGTCTGCCAGGCAGAATCAACTGGGTCACTCATCCTCCTTGGTGCCTAATTCTGCTCTCTGCTGAGGATTCCGCTGTCCGCCGTCCCCAGGCTCCCCTAATGGACACTTCGATTCTCCTGGAACGATAAGAACAGAGCCCTGCCCCAATCCCAACCCTAGGACAATTGCCCTCTTTTTTTTTTTTTTTTCTGGGGGGGGATGGGGGGTGCTAGGTAGTACTTCTCCTGAAGCAAATTTGGCCTTCTGACAACATACAAAGCGTTATCTTTCAATCCGGGTTAAAGAAGAAATCATTCTGTCATCTTGGAGCTAAACCAGCTCTAGTGTATATATTTTGAGATCCCAAAGGACAATCTGCCTGCATCAAGAAGGCCTTTTGTAAGTAGCCTCCAAACCTAGGTCCCTCCAAATCCCATGTGTGTGTCTCTGAACTCTAATTATTGGGAACAGGAACCTGTGTTTCTCATCTGAAGGGATCAAAGATGTGTTCCACCACTCCTGGATCGAAGTCTTTCTCTATTTAGAGTTTGCCCTGCATCAGGCCGACCCTGAGCTCCGGGATCTGCCTGTTTCTGTCTCCAGTGTGTTGGGAGCTGGGATCAAGGGTGTACTCTTCTTGAATGGTGGGACCAAGAGTATGCACCCTCACCACCCCGCTCCGTATGACTCCAGAGTACATAAGACCACCAACACTAAAGGTGCCCCCCCCCCCCCCCCCCCCCCCCCCCCCCCCCCCCCCCCCCCCCCCCACCCCCCCCCCCCCCCCCCCCCCCCCCCCCCCCCCCCCCCCCCCCCCCCGTTTCCGCTGAAGTCAAAGGCATGGGCCAATACCACAATTCCCTTGAATTTTACCTTAGCTCCACGTCTTCTCTACACCTGGAGGTCTGTAAATCCAGGCCGAATGGCTGTATCCTCTGTTCCATTCACAGTGTTTCAGCCCTGCCCCCTGCCCTTTTTTTTCTTTTCTTTTTTTAGTTGATAAATTTATTTGTTTGTTGCTTCAAGTTACATCCTTATCATATTGTCCTCTTTCCCCACTTCCTAGCCCCACCCTCCCATGCCCTACCCCCTGACCCTTCCGTCTTGTTCCTCTGGGGTGGGGTATCCCTGCCTAACAGTCTCTCACCACAGATCAGGTGTCATATGAGGGCCAAGAGCCTCTTCATTCACCAGGGACCTACGAGGCAGTACTGCCAGTGAATGGTGTCTCATTGCTACTGGGGGAATACTAAAAAAAAAGACCAACAAACACACAAACCCACAAAAACAAAGAATATCAACAAAAAAAGAGAGGAAAAAGAGAAGGGAAAAGGAAAGAGAAAAAAAGAAAAAAAGAAGGAAAAATAAAAAGATAAAAAAAAAATTATGTCCTTGTTCCTTTTGATGTGTAGGTTGTAGTACAGATATCCTGTACGATATAGTTAAAATCCTACTATAAGTGAATAGATGCCATGTGCATCCTTCTGAGACTGGGTTAGCTCACTCAGGATGAGCTCCTCTAGATCCATCCATTTGGTTGCAAATTGCATGATTTCATTGTTTCTGATAGCTGAGTAATATTCCATTGTATAGATGTACCACAATTTTTTAATCCATTCTTCAGTTGAGGGACATCTGGGTTGTTTCCAATTTCTAGCTATTACAAATAAGGCTGCTATGAACATAGATGAGGAGACTTCCCTATGTCTCCGTGAGAGGTCCTTTGGGTGTATACCCAGAAGTGGTATGGCTGGGTCTTGAGGCAAGGTTATTCCTAGATTTCTAAGATATCGCCAGACAGACCTCCATAGTGGTTGCACAAGCCTGCACTCCCACCAGCAATGGAGTAGGGTACCCCTTTCTCCACACCCTCGCCAGCATGCGCTATCATTTGAGCACTTTATTTTAGCCATTCTAACAGGTGTTAGGTGGAATCTCAGGGTCGTCTTGAGTTGCATTTCTCTGATGATTAAGGATGTTGAACATTTCTTCAGGTGTCTCTCAGCCCTTAGGGATTCCTCCTTTGTGAATTCTCTATTTAGCTCCATCTCCCATTTTTTGATTGGATTATTTGGTTTCTTGGCGTTTAGTTTCTTGAGTTCTTTGTAGATTTTAGATAATAGCCCTCTATCAGATGTGGGGTTGGTGAAGATTTTCTCCCAGTCTGTTGGTTGCCGTTTTGTTCTAATGACAGTATCCTTTGCTTTACAGAAACTTTTCAGTTTCATGAGGTCCCATTTATTGATTGTTGATCTCAGGTCCTGAGCTGTTGGTGTTCTGTTCAGGAAGTTGTCACCTGTGCCAATGAGTTCGAGGGTTTCTCCTACTTTTTCTTCTAGTATCTTTAGTGTGGCCGGCCTTATGTTAAGGTCTTTGATCCATTTGGAATTAAGTTTTGTACAAGGTGATAGGTATGGGTCTAATTTCATTCTTTTGCAAGTGGACATCCAGTTGGACCAGCACCATTTGTTGAAGATGCTGTCCTTCTTCCATTGTGCGTTTTTGGCTTCTTTGTCAAAGATTAGTTGGCCATAGGTGTGTGGATCCATGTTTGGGTCTTCAATTCGATTCCATTGATCCACTGGTCTGTTTCTATACCAGTACCATGCTGTTTTTATTACTGTTGCTCTGTAGTACAGCTTGAAATCTGGGATGGTGATACCTCCAGATGTTTTTTCATTGGACAAGATTGATTTAGCTATTCTGGGCTTTTTGTTGTTCCATATGAAGTTGAGACTAGCTTTTTCCAGGTCTATAAAGAATTGTGTTGGTATTTTGATAGGAATTGCATTAAATCTATATATTGCTTTTGGTAGGATAGCCATTTTTATTATGTTGATCTTACCTATCCATGAGCATGGGAGATCTTTCCATCTTCTAAAGGCCTCTTCCATTTCTTTCTTCAGGGGCTTGAAGTTCTTGTTATATAGGTCCTTTACATGCTTGGTTAGAGTTACTCCCAGGTATTTTATGTTGTTTGTGGCTATTGTGAAGGGAGTTGTTTCCCTTATTTCTTTTTCGGTATATTTGTTTGTTGTATAAAGAAGGGCTTCTGATTTTTTTGAGTTAATTTTGTATCCAGCCACCTTGCTGAAGTTGTTTATCAGCTGTAAGAGTTCTTTGGTGGAGTTTTTGGGGTCGCTTATGTATACTAACATATCATCTGCGAATAGGGATAATTTGACTTCTTCATTTCCAATTTTTATCCCTTTGATCTCCTTTAGTTGTCTTATTGCTCTAGCAAGAACTTCAAGTACTATATTGAAGAGATATGGTGAAAGTGGACATCCTTGTCTTGTCCCTGAGTTTAGAGGAAATGCTTCAAGCTTCTCTCCATTTAATTTGATGTTGGCTACTGGCTTGCTGTATATTGCCTTTATTATTTCTAGGTATGGTCCTTGTATGCCCGTTCTCTCCAGAACTTTTAGCATGAAGGGGTGTTGGATTTTGTCAAATGCTTTTTCTGCATCTAGCGAGATTATCATGTGGTTTTTTTCTTTCACCTTGTTTATGTGGTGAATTACATTGATAGACTTTCGTATATTGAACCATCCCTGCATTCCAGGGATGAAGCCTACTTGATCATGGTGTATGATACTTTTGATGTGTTCTTGAATTCGGTTTGCTAGTATTTTATTAAGTATTTTTGCATCTATGTTCATGAGGGAGATTGGTCTGAAGTTCTCTTTCTTTGTTGGGTCTTTGTGTGGTTTAGGAATCAGAATGACAGTGGCCTCATAGAATGAGTTTGGCAGTGATCTTTCTGTTTCTATGTGGTGGAAGAGTTTGAAAAGTAATGGTGTTAGTTCCTCTTTGAAGGTCCGGTAGAATTCCGTGCTAAAGCCATCTGGCCCTGGGCTTTTTTTGGTTGGGAGATTATTAATGACTGTTTCTATTTCCTTAGGTGTTATTGGGCTGTTTAAGCTGTTATTCTGATTTTGATTTAGTTTTGGTAGGTGGAATTTATCGAGGAAATTGTCCATTTCGCTTAGGTTTTCAAATTTAGTGGAATATAGATTTTTAAAGTAATGTCCGAATATTTTCTGGATCTCCTCAATGTCTGTTGTTATTTCTCCCTTTTCATTTCTGATTTTGTTGATTTGTGTTCTTTCCCTTTGCCTTTTAGTTAATTTGGCTAGGGGTCTGTCTATTTTGTTGATTTTCTCAAAGAACCAACTCTTGGTTTCATTGATTCTTTGTATAGTTCTTTTTGATTCTAAGTTGTTGATTTCAGCTCTAAGTTTGATGATTTCCTGTCTTCTGCTCTTCTTGGGAGTGTTTACTTCTTTTTTTTCCAATTCACCCAGCTTAGCTGTTAGTTCACTAATATGAGCTGTCACAATTTTCTTTTTGAAAGCACTTAGTGCTATGAACTTTCCTCGTAGCACAGCTTTCAATGTATCCCATAGGTTTGGGTATGTTGTGTCTTCATTGTCGTTGGATTTTAAGAAGTCTTTGATTTCCTTCCTTATTTCTTCCCTGACCCAGTGGTCATCCAGTAAGGAGCTGTTCAATTTCCATGTGTGTGTAGGCTTTCTGTTGATTCTTTTACTGTTGAACACCAGTTTTATTCCGTGGTGGTCTGATAAGATACAAGGTGTTATTTCAATTTTCTTGTATCTACTGAGACTATCTTTGTGACCAATTATGTGGTCGATTTTGGAGAAGGTTCCGTGGGGTGCTGAGAAAAAGGTGTATTCCTTTGTGTTTGGGTGAAACGTTCTGTAGATATCTGTTAGGTCCATTTGTTTCATGGTCTCTGTTAGACTCAATATTTCTCTGTTTGTCTTCTGTCTTGATGATCTGTCCTTTGTTGTGAGTGGGGTGTTGAAGTCTCCCACTACTAATGTGTTGTGATCGACGTGCGCTTTAAGTTTTAGAAGTGTTTCTTTTACGAAAGTAGGTGCCTTTGTATTTGGGGCATAGATGTTCAGTATTGAAATTTCCTCTTGATGAATATTCCCTTTAATGAGTATATAGTGCCCTTCTTTGTCTTTCTTCATTAACTTCAGTTGGAAGTCTGTTTTGTTTGATATTAGGATGGCTACTCCAGCTTGCTTCCTGGGTCCATTTGCTTGGAAAACCTTTTCCCAACCCTTTACTCTGAGGCAGTGTCTATCTTTTGTAGTTAGATGTGTCTCTTGTATACAGCATATGGAAGGGTCTTGCTTGCGGATCCACTCTGTAAACCTATGTCTTTTTATTGGGGAGTTGAGTCCATTGATGTTGATGGATATTAGTGACCTGGGGTTGTTATTTCCCATTAGTTTGGTATAGGCGGTGGTTCTGTTCCTCTTTTGATTTAGTTGCTAATGGGTTTTCTATTCCCTTTGTTTTCTTGGGTTGAGTTTTCTTCTCTGGGTTGGGATTTTCCTTCTAGGATTTTCTGTAGGGCTGGGTTTGTGGGTAGATATTGTTTAAATTTAATTTTGTCATGGAATATCTTGTTTTCTCCATCTATGTTGATAGAGAGTTTTGCTGGGTAAAGTAGTCTGGCTGGGCATCTGTGATCTCTTAGGACTTGTAGTATATCTGACCAGGCCCTTCTAGCTTTTATCGTTTCTGGGGAGAAGTCAGGTGTAATTCTGATGGGTCTGCCATTGTATGTGACTTGACCTTTTTCTCTTACAGCTTTTAATATTCTTTCTTTGTTCTGTACATTTGGGGTTTCAATTATTATGTGGCGAGAGGAGTTTCTTTTCTGGTCTAATCTGTTTGGTGTTCTGTATGCCTCTTGGATTTTTATTGGCATCTCTTTTTTCAGGTTTGGGAAGTTTTCCTCTATGATTTTGTTGAAGATATTTCCTGGACCTTGGAGTCGGGAGTCTTCTCTTTCCTCTATACCTATAATTCTTAGGTTCCGTCTTTTCAATGAGTCTTTGATTTCTTGGATGTTGTGGGTGAGAGATTTTTTAGCCTTCTCATTTTCTTTGGATGATGTACTGATTTCTTCCACTGAATCTTCCATGCCTGAGATCCTGTCTTCCATCTCTTGCATCCTATTGTTGATACTCACATCCGTAGTTCCTGTTCTCTTTCCTTGGTTCTCCACTTCCTCTTTTAACTCTGACTGTGTTTTCTTTATTGTTTCTATTTCTATTTTCATGTCTTGTATGGTTTTGTTCGTTTTGTACATTTCCTTCTCCAGCTTGCTTGTTTTTGTATGAAAATCTTTCATGGCTTTTTCCTTTTCCTGTTCAAGCTCTGTCACCTTGGCTTGGAGCTCTTTAATGGTGTTGTTCCTTGTTTTGATTTGTAGAATTGTGGTTTCCTTGAATTCCTTCATAGATTTAAGTTCTTCTTGCAGGGACTCTATCACTTTCCATACTGCAGAGTTGTCAATGTTTTCATGTGTTTCTGTTGGTGTGTGGTCATCCGAATTGGATGAGCTAGGGTGGTTCTGCTTTGTTGCAGTCATAATTCCTTGATTTCTATTTTTTTTTTTGACCTTTCACCATTGGATGCATTTAGCTGTCTGTTTTCTGTGTTTGGAACCACAGTGGATGATTTGGTGCAGGGGACGAGTTACTTGGCTATCTGTCGTTGCTTACAGGGGGATTTCAAGGTCACTGTGATTTTAATGGCCAGAGGCACTGTGATCTGGTGCAGCGTATTCCCAGGTTGTGAGTAATGAACCAGGATTGTTTCACTGCTCCCAATTCAGACTTCTCTATGTTGCACTCTGAGTTATCAGCCTGTAATGGTTCTGATGATATGGGCCTGTTTGCCCAGGCACAAATTCTGTGGGCTTTGTTTGTCTTCCCGGAGGCTGACAGGGTCTGGCTCCACACCTGATATGTCTGGATTTTCCAGGATACAGCTATGGTCCCGATTTCTGGTTTCTCTCTAGTCTTCTCGCCACAGGGCTGGACCCTGTGTCTAATTCCCTTCTTGTCTGCGCCGCCATGGTCCCGTGGGTACCCCAAGCCCCAGATCCTCCGGCTGCCTGAGTGCACCTCTCGTCCCAGCAGCTCCGCCGTGGGTGCACGGACCCCTGGTCCCACCCACGCCTGTCTCTCTCCCTAGATGACCTGCCGTGGACTGGCGGGAATTTGGCCCTGCCAGCAGTGCTCTCTCCCCAGCTGCGCTATCCTGAGTGTGGGAGATTTGGCCCCTCCCGCCTGCTTTTGTGTTCCCTGCTTCCTGCGCTCTCTCGGAACCTCCCGCCCTCCGCTTTTCCGCTTTACAAGCGGCTGCTGCGGACCACCCGCTGAGCCCCCTGTTTGTTCCTTGCTAAGGCTTCCACTATCTCGCAACCTTTTCTAAGTGGGTATAAGTTCAGCCTGATGTGTGGGGAGCCCAATAGGCCAGCGATCTAAGGCCAAGTGGACCCTGATTCTGTCTGCTGTAAGTTGGGATCGATCTTACCAGGCGCCTCTCCAAATGGGAGTTCCCGAGTCCCCGGTTTAGTGGCCTCCGTGTCTGTGAGAGATGGGGAGAGCCTTGCCCTGGGACTTTTAACAGTCCCTTGGGAGCTGTGAGCGTTCCCGGGGGGGGTCTAGCCCCTCCGGTTTTTGCACAGTGCCCAGTAACTCTGTGTTTTTTATGGCTCTTTTTTCCCCGCGTTCAGAATGCGTCAGTGTAGGTCGCCGCCATCTTCCTGAAGCCCTATTTGGTTCTTAAAATCTTTCTACTTTCTCTTCTGCAATGATCCCTGACCCTTAGGAAAAGGTGTTATAGAGATGTCTCATTTAGGTTTAACATCCCTCAGACTCTATTTATCTATGACAATGACCATCTACTGCAAAAAGTAATCTCTTTGATGAATGTGGGAAAATGCTCTCATCAATGGTTATAAGTCACTAGTCTGTTTGATACTATGCTCATTTATCATAGTAATAATTATAATTGGTTCTCCCCTAGAGTCTGATCACAGGTAGTAAAAATGCTAAAAATCATAGTTAGCCCCGGTATTGGTATTTGTTTCAATATTTGCTATGTTTTCTATCTTCCCAGAGATCTGAAATGATATTAATATATGAGTGATAAAATGTCATCTGTCATCTGAACTTCACCATTAGGTTGCAAGCAGCCCCAAAAGTTTGTTTAAACATGCTTATAATAATTATATTAAAGGCCACTAGAATTCCAGTAGGTTTCAGAAGGATTCAGCATCTAATGAAGTAAAATAAATTGCAAGGCTCTTGGTCAGTGAATAAGCACTTTTGTAGCTTAAAACTACAATTTATCAGTAGGATGCCTTCTTATTAGACTTGTTTTCTAGCTTTCTTTGAAGGTTTAAGGGCCATTGTCCTCCCACACATTAGATTTAGTCACAGACTATTATGAAAAGAAATAATTATTTTTCCAAGGTCTGCAAGACCAGATTCAATTTGGAGAAAGGAGCTTGTATAATGGTTTGTGCCCAACTCTACCTGTCAAAAATGCTAAAATGTGTAGGACAGAGGAGACTGCAAAAAAAAAAAATAATTGGATGATTCTCATGACAGCTGGAGGGTTTGGGGGGGTCAAAGTCAGCATGGTACTCACTGTCAACAGTATAAGGAAATCCAGGCCCTAACTAAGCTACTGGCTAGAGCTAGGAAACATCCTGTAGACCAAGATGGATAGGATAGACAGTCATATAAGAATGTGATACCTCCAAGAGCAATCTGAACCTCCTTAGCTTCAAATCACCTGTAAGATTATGGGCAAGAACAGGCCAGGGGAGCAGGGAACCAGGAGCTCTAGAGAAATAGAGATCAGAATAGTCTTAGGTCTGGACTTTAAAACATTGCTGATAGGTGGTAGAACATCCTGGGCCTAAGGAGCAGAAACAGTAAGCTGACTTTGAGAAGAGAAGAGTACTCATAATTGATTTCTGGGCAAAAAAAAAAAAATTGTAGTATTTTTAGGTCAAAAGTTGTAATCTGGCAGACCTAGCAAGGTAGGCTGAACCAGTCATTCCCAATAGGATAAGTAAAGTAGAGCTGACAAGATGGCATGGCTTATATGGGTATGGTCCCTACCACAAAACCTGATGGCCTGCATTTCATACCCAAGACCCATGTGGAGAATGGAGCCAATTCCCACATGTCCTACATAAAACACACACACACACACACACACACACACACACACACACACACACACA
>CAJQZJ010033615.1:621365-636946 GCA_907164525.1 Lophiomys imhausi | reverse complement strand
CACACACACACACACACACACACACACACACACACACACACACACACGCACCTCCTCCTCCTCCTTTGCTGTATCCTAGACATTTCTCATGTAAATTCCAGCACATGGTGGGAGTTCAGATAGAGTTTCTTTAATGACATGAAAATGTAAGATATCAATTCACTGGGGCATATTGACAATTCCTGTATAGTTGGAATGGAACGAGGACAGTTGGGGGCTCGGCTTCATTTCCTCATGTTATATTCTCTATAGAACTACCCATCCCAACACATTAACCTATCTAGGAAGACAACATCATTGCTATGGCTACAGATTGCATGAACCATAGTCTAGGAAACAGCAGCGGCCACTCTGTCCTGACTTATCTGTTGTCACGATCACTTATTGGTCCAGATGTCCACTCATTGCTTGTCCTTATTGTCATAGCAATTCCTTTTCCATCTAGACTTTCCCTCAGAGGGAACATGATTAATTTAGATGTTTTAAAAGATGGACATTAAGGATAGAGACTGTATTTTATAAAATTGAATCTACTGTACTATATACATCTTTAGTTTTTAAATACTGATTTAAAATGCTAACCTTACACACAAAAATATACATGTGTGACATATTTTCTGAACAAGTTTACTTCAATGCCTAAGGTGGACAGAAAATAGAAAACCACTAAGAAAAAGTCTTGATAGGTTAAGTTCATTTTCTTTTGTACAGTTTTATTATCTATTGGCTAAAACGAAGCACAGAAAAGGCCACTGACCTCTTGGGGTGTAATTGTAAAAACAAGGTATGGGGCACAATAAAGGAGAACTCATATCTGCTGGAAGGAAAGATAGATGAACATGAAAATGTCAGGTGAGAATGAGCAGAGGTGTGGATTCATTAGAAGTCATCTCCTGTAAGAAATGGTGGAAGCAACTGGAATCATTCATCTTGGAGGTGAGTTTACCTTGGAGCTGTGTTAAGTATCATTAGACCTATCAGGGGATTGTCAGTGGTCATTGCCTATTCAATATGACCTCAGAGTGAGGAGGAAGTGCCACGGTGGTACTGGTTTCTGGTTGATTCCATCAGAATGCTTCCAGCTTCACACATCTGCTGTCTTGTTTAACTTTCATGTGCCGTTGTTGACTTACATATTGACTCCTTTATATAAGCCTGTTTCTCCAGCTGTGGTATGGGAATCACTTGCTATAGATCATGGCAGGGGCCCAGGGAGAGAAGGGAGGAAGGAAAGCTGAAGAAGAAGGTACAATGGAAACAACTAAGATGCCTGCCCCCAGTCCTGCACCTATTGAACCATTGTCTTTGGATTTGTGGCCCCTAAACTAGCGTTTCAAATAGGCTTTACTAATGCCCTCTAAAGTTTGTGGTTGTTGTAACTACTAGGTTGTTACTCTTACCAAGAGATCTTTCTCTAAATATTGCTGAATTGAATGTGCTTGTTTTGCAAAGTTTGACTTTCTCAACAGTGGGCTGAGCCAAAGCCCAGGGACTCCCTCAAACACTCTCCCTTTTCAACCTGAGCTCTGTACTTGCCATTTGCCTGGCCTGCCAGTCAGGGGAACTTTGCATAGATCCGTCTGCACCTTCAGTTTATGGTACATTTGCCTTGTCTTCTGCATCTTGAAAGCTATCTCAGCAGTAAAAGGGAAATTTGATATTGTGCTTCACATGTGCATTGTCACATGGACGTGTGATTCTTCTTTCACCTCAGGGAGGAAGGGTCGCTGATGTATGCTCTATGGTACTCAGTCTAAGGAATCACAGACACTTGATGATTGACATGAAAAGACAGGTGACTTTGGTCAGTTTGCTTTTTAAACTGTAGTCCCCTAGACCAAGTAGCTATTCAAAAACCCAGTACCCTTCCTGCCATTGGTGGAAACCAGAAGCCTTCAGAACTCAATGGAATACCAGAGATAAATTTAAAACTCTCCTTCTTCTAGTTTTGTCTTGTCAGGAAATCCAAGACTATTCCTTGAGTTTTTCATATAATAAATTACATAAATATCTCCCACATAAACACACAAATCTACACATCCCTTTTCTCCTCAGGTACCTCATCAATCCTGATTTTTTGTTTGTTTTTGGTGTGTTTTGGGGACTTTTTTGCTTTAATATCTGGACTAGCGTGAGGCAATTGATAAGGAAATGATCCAAGTGATTTTTCCATCTTTAAATATATATATAAGGACTGGGGTCATTAGGTAGAGTGCCCACCTAGCATGCACAAATTCTGTGTTCAATTCCCAGCATTGAATAAATCAGACCCAGTGATACATATTTGTAATCCTAGCAGTCATGGCAAGAAAGGGGGGATATCAGAAGTCTGAGGCTTCATAATGAGTCTGAGGTTAGTCCTGGATGCATCAGATCCCAGGGGACTTTTAACACCTTTGATATGCCCCCTCTTACATATTGACACCACAACAAACCAGTCTTGAAATGCCCATTTTGCTGTTTTCCCCTTTTAGATGGCATTCATAGTGAACTTTCCAAAGTGCTTCGTGACTGTCAGATGATAGTCCCATCCTGTCAAAATAAGTGATGTGTGAACTAAATTGATAACACTGAAACAGTTGACACTGTGCATTATGATTTTAATCTGCCAAACCATCTTTCGATGACTCACCAAATTAAAAATGAATATCACACCTATGGCGATTTTCACTTAAGATGATCCTTTCTTTTTTATTATTATTACTATCTGAAGTTTTCCTGAAATATCTGAAACCTGAAATGAATATATTGGCTTAACAATGCCTTGGCCTAAGCATGGGTCTGCTCCTAACAGAAAAGGGAAGCATATCAAACACAAAGGAGCTTAGTGGGATTCATGTGTCATTGCTAATTGGCAGGAAGGTGGGTGGCATCTGCAGGATTCTGTCTCAGTACCTGTCATCTGCAGTAGGAGTGGACTATGAGAGCACATCCATGTCTCTTCTCTGGGTCCCCCTGTATCCGGTGGTGTATGAGGAGGCCATTGAGTACATTAAAAATGCCATAGGGGTTAGAATCCATTTAGCAACTTGTACCTGAAGAGTGTCAGGTATATTTCTTTGAGAGGCCTTAGCACAGTGGATGTAAGGAGCTATAGCCATTTATTTCCTCATTGTCCTGTTCATAGGGGAGGGAGTCTGTCTCTAGAGTGGTAGGGGTGTCTGCATTCCCTAGTGTAGGCCAATCAGTTCCTGTGTGGTTCTTAAAGCATCTTGAAATACTTTTGCACATTATCACTCATGATTGCTAGTTACATTTGTGTTTGTGATTGCTTGATTCACTCTCATATTACCTAATTACTTCATGAAGTATATGTGGTATATGTATATGCACATGTATACATGTTCATGTGGAAGCCAGAGGTCAATGTTTTATGTTTTACTCAATAACTATCTCTCTTTTGGTCTGAGACTGGATATCTCATTGAACCTGAAAGTCAATGATTCAGCTACACTGGCTGACTAGGAAGCTCCAGGGTCCTCCTACCTCTCCTTTCCCAGGATTGGGATTACAGATGCACACTGACACCTCTGGTTTTTATGTAAGTGATGGAGACAAAGTCAGGTCTTTGTGCCTACATGGCAAACACTTTACTGATTATGGCATTTCCCTAACCTCTTTGCATAGGATTTTGCTTTCACAAATCTGATCATTCCAGGGGTGCCTGCTGTGAGTTGCTTACTCCATGCTTGTCTGTGTGATAGCGAAGGCATCATTCTGTGTTACAATGTATTGCAGCTAATGCTCCTTTTACTGCCTTTCTTTTTTATGTTTATTTATTACTTCAAGTTACAACTCCATCACAGTGCCTTCTTTCCACCCTTCCGGGTCCCACCCTCTCACCCCTCCCCCCCCTCCCACCTATCCTACTCCTCCTCCAGAGTGGGGTGTCCCTACATATCAACCTCCACACTCCCCAGTTCAGCAGTAATATGAATCCTAAGAGCTGCCTCTTGCACTGGGGGCCTACAGGGCAGCACCACTAGGGCAAAGTATCCCACGAACAGGTGGGATAACAAAGTCTATGTTCCTGATCCTTTTGGTGTGTTGGTTGTAGGATAGTTATCCTGTACTATATGGCTAAAATACAATTATGAGTGAATATATGCCATATGCATCTTTCTGAGTCTGGGTTAGCTCACTCAGGATGAGCTTTTCTAGTTCCATTCTTTTTGTTGCAAATTGCATGTTTTCCTTGTTTCTGATAATTGGGTAGTATTCCACTGTGTAAATGTATCACAGGTTTATTTATTTATTTATTTATTGTTCCTTTGTCAGTTAAGGGACATCTGGGTTGTTTCCAATTTCTAGCTATTACAAATAAAGCTGCTACAAACACAGATAAGGAGATATCCTTATGGTTTGGAGAGGATTCGTTTCATTTTGATGTACACTCAGAAGTGGTATGGCTGGGTCTTGAGGTAGAGCTATTCCAAGTTTTCTAAGATATGGCCACACTGATGTCCACAGTGGTTGTACAAGTTTGCACTTCCACCAGCTATGCAGGAGTGTTGTTGCCCACAACCTCACCACCATGTGTTGAGGTGTGAGATGGAATCTCAGAGTCGTCTTGAGTTGCATTTCTGTGATGATTAAGGATGTTGAGCATTTCTTCAAGTGTCTCTCAGCCATTAGAGATTCCTTCTTTGTGAATTCTCAGTTTAGCTCTGTTCCTCATTTTTTTGATTGGATTATTTGGTTTCTTCACATTTAATTTCTTGAGTTCTTGTAAATTTTATGGATATTAATCCTCTGTCGGATGTGGGATTAGTAAAGATCTTTTTCCAATCTGTAGGTTGACATTTTGTTTGAATGACAGTGTTCTTTGCCTTACAGAAGATTTTCAGTTTCGTGAGGTCCTTTTTATTCCTTTCATTTCCCTCTTTCAGGGATGAGTTTGTCTTCCGAGTAGATTCTGACTAGTGCTGGTGAGCATGTTCAGAAGGATGTGAATCTAAGGGTCTTAGCACAACTGCCTGCCCTGTATGTTCCTGCCACTCAAATTCTCTCCATACAGTTTTAGCAGTGACACTCTTCAAAGGAGTCTTCTTAGTTAGACCTTCAGTGTCTGTCTTCGGTGTAAGCTGTCCTAAAAGTACAGCTTGACCTGTTTCCTCAGAGACTCTACCCTCAATCCCCCATGAAATGGAGAGAGCAGCTACAGTGTGTAAGGAACAATGTTTCAGCTAAAAAGAACATGAGACAAAGACCTTTCTTTCCATAGCACGGTCACAGTGAAGGGCAGAGGAGTCGGACTGAATGTGACTTCCATGCTTCACTAATATGAACAGTGTTGTTTGATTCCAAATGAGAGAGGTGGCAGCATCTGGTTTTGATATCTCTGTTTGTAGGACAGTGTCTTTATTACTGCTGCCCCACCTTGGCATCAGCACACACCCTATTTTCTCTTCCTGATTCTCAGTCTCTCTAAATTAGTTGTTTAAGGATGTCATAATAAAACAGCAGAGATTGGACAAAAGTGGCTTATTTTCATCACAGGTATACAGGCTGGGCTACACAGGATCATGATGTTAAGAAATCTGCTTTCTGATGAGGGTTCTCTTTTTGGCTTGCAAACAACCTTTTTCTGTCTGTGTCCTCATATGGCCTTTCCTCTGTGTGTAAGAACAGAGAAACTGAGCCCTCCCCTGCACTGATCTTTTCTTGATAGATACTAGTTCTCTCAAATGAAGGTTCCATGCTTACAACTGCACTCCAGATGCATTACCTTCTTACTGTCTCTATGTGTCCATACGGTCACTTGAGGCTATAACTGACAAATGTATTTGTGGAGGATATGATGAATTTTATAATAATATCAGTTGGTGGTACCTACCAAGACTGTCTGCTCTGACTTCCTGCAAGTCTGTATGTATATCTACCCTCCCCAGCTGCCCTGTATTTATGTACACCTCGTACCATCCTGCATGAAGTACTATTTTCATAGCTTATACACATACCTGAGCAGAGTCTCGTTGTGGTCTCAACATTTTACTCTAAGCAACTATGGTAACTGTTATAATCTTCTCTTCTCATAGCAATCCTCATTGCCTTCCTCTCCGGCACTTTGGGAGAACTGAGTGCAATAGCATGTGCAGAGCACTTGAACCTTTCCAAGTACATACTTGGTCATGGTCAAAAGTTAGTTTCCCACTCAGACACTACCTCTCTGGTTTTATTCATAATTGTGGAGGATGAGAATGTTTTCTCCCCTCTCTCCTATCCCAAATGCTAATAAATGAAATGCTTGTCTCAAGGCAAAGTAGCAACTAATGAGGAGAGAGACCAAGGCTACACTGAAAACAGGTGATAACCTGGTGATGGGGGGCTGGAGAGATGGCTCAGAAGCTGAGGGCATGCTGCTTACCAAGGATGCAAGTCTAGTTCCCAGGACCTACATCATGTAGCTTACTATTGCCTGTGACTCCAGGTCCAGTGGCTCAGACATCCTCTTATGGACTCCATGTGCATCTGTGCGCAAGTGCACGTACACACACACACACACACACACACACACACACACACACACACACACATAGAAACACACACAGAGAAGCACACACACACACAGAAACGCACATATATGCATTTTATATATAAAAATAGATTAAATTTTTTTAAGTAATAGCCTGCATGTAATACCTCATTGTCCAGAAAATGTTGTAGAAAGTTTGTTTTTTGGCATTTTCAGCTGGCAGCACAAGAAGAAATATCACAGCAAATAAATCATTCCTACTGGCAGAACACAATATTGTTTGTTGTTTCACTATTCATTCATGAGGAATTTCTTTGCTTTGTTCTGGGTCATTTACTTTAAGTTGGAAAAATACAAAATGAATTAGCCTAGGGGACAAGAGTTTAGGGATATGATTTATATTAATATTTTTGAGATATGCTGTTAGTATGCAACTGAAATAAGCAACACATTGAAAAGCTATTTCAACAGGAGCCATTGTAAAAACAATGCAACTTATTCGTCACTGAGGACTGCATAACCAAGTGGTTTCTTTCTGCATTTTAAAGCATTTTCAAACCCTAGGGTAGCTATAGTCAATTTTTAAATGTTTCCACATTTATTTTCAATTTGTAAACGTTCATCATACAGGAATGTTTTAATCCTCTGGAGATGCTGTTTCACACAGATGGCTCTTGTGTGACCTAAAATTTCAGTGATTACAATGAGTCAGAACGGATGATGTTAAATGTGCCCGGTATCTGCGGATCATCAGCAGCTTCCCAGCCTGGCTGCTGTTGTTGAGAATCCAGTGCTTCTAAAAAATGAAAGGAAGGCACTTGGGGTGGCACCATAAGAGCCAGGAGTTGACTAAACGACATAATTCAATCATCCCCTGGCTGGTCCTTGCAGAATTCTTTCCAGTGAAAAGAAACCAAAGGAAGTATTGACTGATTTGAATGGCATGTATCTTTAAAGATCTGAGTCACTAGCAATCCAGGCCTACAAGTCACAGGCCATTTCATACCTCTCTGAGACACAATATGCTAAGTCTCAATGAAAAGACCTAACACAGAAAGCCCGTGATCATTATTTATGCCAGTGATTCACAATGTCAGTGAAAGTGGGGTGTGGCCAGGGTAAGAGATTTTACAGGTGTGTTACATTTTGTCTAGCACTGGTACAGACTGAACAGTCAGTGCATCTGCAAAAATCTGCAAAACAGAATTGTTATCCACAAATGAACTCATTAAATCTTGTCTTAGGTTGTTTTTTGTTTGTTTGTTTGTTTTGTTTTGTTTTTTCTTTTTTCTTTTTTTTTTTTGGGGGGGAGGTTGATTTTTCTTTGTTGTTGTTGTTTTTGGTCACTGTGATAAAATACCCTGACAAAAACAATATAATAGAGAAAAGGCTTAGTTTATTTTGACTCCTGGTTCCAGGATATAGTCCATAAAGGGGAGAAGTTAAGACAGCAGGGTCTTACAGTAGCTGATTACTACAATCAGGAAGCAGAGAGTGATGAATAAAGGCAGCTTCTTGGCTCTCTTTCTGTTTCTGTAGTCCTAGATTCCACCCAGGGAATGGAGCCACCCACAATGCACGGGTCTTCCTACCTCAATTAACATAATCAATATAATTTCCCACAGATATGTTCAGAGGCCCATCTCCCAGGTAACTGTAGGTTCTTTCCAGTTGACAGGCAACACTAACCATCACAGCGCAACCTGTTTCCGGGAGGCTCTGCTAAATTCATTATTGTGCTGTACTTTAGGCTTTACCTTATGACCTGCGTGCAGAACAGTGTATGCGGGAGAAGAAGGTCTCAGCATTAGATCCATGTGTTTTCTACCTTGTTTACTTTGTGCCCTTGATAAGTCATTTAGCCTTTCTAAATTTTGCGATGTGTGGGTTACTTACCTACGTCAAGCAGATGCTGTGACCGTGAAGAGCCTGGCTATTCATGACATGTTCCACTTGTAGTAACTCTTTTATGATCTCTTTCTAGCTTTATTATCTCTAAGAGGGGTGAGAGACTCCTGCACAACCAAGGCCCAAGCATCATGCTTTCCATGGGGTTTGATTCCTTACCCTCTATTTTCTCAGTATACCATATCTTAGGCATGTCTAATGCTTACTTTTATCTGGAAGATGCTTATGACTTCACATTCCTAGTGGTGGTGAGGATCTCTATAGAGTTTCATGAAAGGAGCCAGGAATAGTGTGAGTACAAGTTATTCACTGTCAGGTAGTTAGAGGCATCACAGTAAGAGTGAGGTACTATCTGAAATGTAAAAGAAATGTTAGTCTTTCTACAGATTTACTTTCATTTAAATGAGAGCCAAGCAGAATGAGTAGCTTATAAAACAAAACAGCTATTCATGGCATGTCAAGTCAGGGTTCGTGAGTAAAGAACCACTGGGCAGCTGGAGCATGTGGAGGGTGACCTGTACCAACTAAGGCAGGAAGTTAACACAAGGGAAATTGATTTGGTCTTTTTGCTGTCAAGTGTATAAATGCTGGAACTTACATTTTGTTTGGTTATGGACTTTGTTTATTGAGGCAAATTCATTCAAACTACCCCTAGTTTGTCTAGTTCTCACTATGTGGCTAGGTCTACACTCAAAGTCTTAACAATTCTCCTGCTTGGACTTCTCAAGTTTTGGGATTATAGCCATGTACTGCCATGCCTGGCTTCAGAATTTATATTAACAAGGACATTTAAGGATGTTGTATCTTATTAATCCCCTCCTCATTGTACTGGCAGATTGCTATAGGGAAAGTCCATCTTGGAGTCAAGGATGGCAAATAGCTGTGCTGTTCCTCTCATCCCTGCCAGACCTGGCAGATGTCACTGCCATATTGCTGTATCATGATGGACTTTCCTGCTGAGCCCATGAACAGGCTCCTTCTCAACTCTGCATCCCAGGAAGGTAATATGGTCCCATCTCATTTTACTAGAGCAATAAAATTCATTTGTTTTCCTCAGGCTATGATATGTAGATCTCAAATAACATAGATTGAGAAAATCCTGTTGCCTTCCAACTTACTGATGAGAAAATGAACTTCGCTGGAGACTTGTGGCTGTTCCAGAGTTAGCAGGATGCTTTGTTGTAGATGGATAGCTCTAAATGGGATGATCATCCCAATCCTTGGACTGCTCTATTCTCTGAAGCTGCATCTCTGGAATCACAGTTTTCATCTATGTAAGTAGATACTTATACCTGGACACTGCTCTTCGGATTGTAAACTTAAAAGAAAGCAGAAGACAAGTCAATTCTTAACTGGGAGAGTTTGGTGCTACAGGTAATATGGAACACCATCAAATTAGGAGCTACCTGAAATGTCATACCTTTTCCTTTTAAGTATTGGCCATCAGTCTCTTGGGACTGTGGCCAGCCAAAGATACATGCAAGGTTTTCTGATAGTCAAATCTATATGAGCCCCATTTGGTGATTGTTCTGTAAAAAGGTATCCCATACACCTGGGCATATGGGAAAGGATTTATGATGGAATTTACTACTTCCCAGGATTTCTTATGTCGTGTAGAACATCTGCTCCTAATGCTGCTATTACCCTGTGACTGCAAGGTCTCCAGCCTAAATTGGTCTTCCAAATTCTAGGAACTAGCAAAGTGCTTCATTATAGTCAGTGGTTCATTAAAACATTCTGTTTGACAAAGAAATGCATGTTCTTATCTGAATGTCAAGTCAGTCTGTGTGTGGCTTCAACCAAGTAAACCTAATGTAGGCGTATTTGTGGGGAGCTCTTCCAAGAACAGTCTTGGTATTCAAAGTCTAGCCAACTCTCCCAGGCTCTTCTGGCTTCTTGCCTATGGTGCTATGTTTTCTTGTGTCCTTCACCAAAGCTCCAAGTCAAAAATTTCAATTTACTACTCTTGTTCATGTGGATGTCATTGACATTTCTAGCTGGAGCCGACCTTTTCTTCTCTCAATTAATATAGCTTATATTTTGTTGACAAGAGCTACTGTGTGTGTGTATGTATGTATGTATGTATGTATGTATGTATGTATGTATGTATGTGTATAGTTGTCTAAGGGCACCGTCCAAAGTGTATTCATAGGTTTTTGTAGTTATTGCTACACTGTTCCACCCATTCCACTATATAGGGGCACTATATAAAGTGAACTGAAGAAGGGAAACTTTTGATTAATTTTCATGAAGGTGTAACATTTATTCATGAGATCTACTTTCCTCTTAGACACTGGTAGTTCTTTTATCTTCACTCCAGATCATATAAGAAAGAAAATATAATCTCTCTCAGTCAGTTTGGCAGAAGCTGAACAGGGAAATATGATTTCTGATTTCATTCTTGAAGTATGTTTTGTTTTCAGTGTAGAGCATATCTCACATGTTGGAGCTCATGGTCCACAACTGGTTGTGCTATTTGAGAGGTTTAGCCTTTGCAGGGTTGGGCCGAATAAGTCACTGGAGGAAAATCTTGGCCTTGGAGAGTCCATTTACATTTCCTGTCTGCTATTGGCTTCCTGTTCTGCTAAGACGTGAGATGAGGAATCTCACTATGTTATTATGACTAATATTTAACAGTCAGCTCCACTATTCAGTAAATATGTAGATCTACATTATCCCAGGTATGCTCAAACCATACCTCCTCAAAAAGACATCCACAATCCTTGTTTTATGAGAACATTTATCTGTGTGGTTGGGTAAAGGTAAGAAATAAATGTACGGATATGATAAAGAAGAAATTGAGAAAGGGTGAGCAGATAGATTGGGGCTTAACAAACAGGGTTTCCATGCTAACCACTGTTTTCAGAATATTCTGCTCAATGAGGTGGTTTGGATGAAATTGTCCTCATGGTCTCTCATATCTTAATAGCTGATTTGCAGTTGGTGGAGCTCTTTGGGAAGATTTAAGTAATGCAGACTTACTGAAGGGAATGTCACTGGGGTTGGGCTTTGAGATTATTTACCCTCTCCCCCAGTTCTAGTTCATCCTCTCGGCTTCTCTCTTGTATTTGAAGATGTGATCTCTCAGATCCCTGCCCCTATGCTTGACCCTTGATTTCATGCCTTCTTACCATAATGACCTTTTATTGCCCTGGAATCTGATGTCCAAATATAAGAAGTCTTCACTCTATAAGTTGCCTTTGTCATGGTATTTTTTAACAGCAACAGAGAAGTGAACTAAAACTGTTGGTTTTATAGTTTTAATAAGTCAAATTTAATAGAAGAAGACTACATGACAGATAAACCTAAATGAAATTCAAATTTTGGTTCCAAAAATAAAGTTTTTGTAGCATATAGCCACACACATGCCATGGCAAACTTGAAAAGTTACAACAGAGAGAGCACAGAAAAATTTATAGTTTAACTGTTTTATAGCAACATGTTAGTGATTTATTTGATGGCAAGTGATGGGGGTGTGGTCCCCCTATGGTAATCAGGAAGCTTCTTACACACTGTCAGTGTTGTCATTATCTCATTCATTTTATATATTATAACTGAGTGGTCCTAATAAGGCATCTTATCTATGGCCTCGTTTCATCTGGATACACTTTAAAAGCCTTTGCTACTTAAAACCTTTTATGTACTAAGAAGGCAAGTCTCTCTAACTACACTTGCTCCTGTCCACAGCAATTGTCTGTCTTTCCTCAGTCCTCTCTGCCCCCTATCAGTGCTCTCCACGTATTTATTTCTATTGTCAGATGGTTTTGCCCACAAAGTGTATTAGTTGAAAGAAAACATAATTATGAAGGCAAATCTGACACAAAAAGGTCATTTGCTGAGCCAACTATTAATCATATTTGGATCATCTATTGTTTGAGACATTCTGCTTCATTGCCATCCCTATCAGAGAGCTGCTGGGCTGGTGACTTGTAAAGTCTACCCAATGGAAAGATCAGCCAGATGCCATCTATCAGGGTCTTCACTATACAATTGTCATCCATTGGTATTGGTTGAATTTTGTAATAGGTAATGAATCTCCTTAAAGTAGACTTCTTGGATGAGGAATATAGCACATTTCATCCAAAAAGAAAGATATTTTAAACCCAGAGACCAACAGCTTTAAAAATGTGGGAAGGGAGGTGGTGTGGGCCTGTAAGCCTAACTAGTCAGGAGGCTGAGGCAGGAAGATCACAAGTTCAAGATGTCCCCAGCAACAAAGTGACTTGAAAGCCAGTGAGGACAACTTAGTGAGATTCTGTCTCAGATGAGAATAAAATAGATTATAAAAGATATTTGGATGTGAGTAGGAAATAAATCAGTGGTAAGGCTATTAAGTAGTATGTACAAAGTCATTAGTTCAATCTGTAGTACTGCAAAAGCAACAGCAACAAAAAGAGCAAGGAAGCATGTAAACAATCCATAGATATCTCTCTACCTTTCAACATCTCGGTATTATCTGAGACAGGCAGATGTTTAGTTGAACCTCATAGGAGAATCACTGTGTGCTTGATCTCCAATGACTGAAAACCAGTGGCAAACAAAGCCACTTTTTAATGTGTTCATAGTAATAGTATCCATTTTCATTGGGAACAAATTGTTGAAAACAACACAAGAATCACTTTCATTTGTCTTGGGAACCATATGGTTAAAATACACTTTTCTGTAAACTACAGAGCTCCTGGGTTTGTATAGTCCATAGACTGAGAGTCATCCTTCTGAATCAGGAGACCACAGACTGCATTTGGAAGCCAAATCAGGCCTACTGCCTTCTATGGTAAATAAATTTTTATTTTAACATAGCCACAATCATCTGTTTACTTATTGTTTGGCTGATTTTACACTATAATGCCAGAGTTGGGTGGTTATGACAGAAGCCATCTGGCAAGCAAGGCAAAAATATTTACTATTTGGCCTTTTACAGAAAATATGGATTTACCCTAGTGGCCCATTACCATATTCTCAGGAGCTTTTAAACATGTTTGGGGTGTAGTATCTTGTGCTACTTTAGAACTGGAGTGATGGAATAAAATATAACAAAAGCATGCATGGAATTCTGGAATATTAGTATTGTTCATTGGATAGAGATGTGAAGAAATGAGTTTTGAGAATATTTTGTTATTTATGCAGGTGGATTCTTGATTGTTAAACCTACTTAACGGATATATTTTCAAGTGTTTACCAGTGTTTTACTATTGACCCATCAGACATCTGTGAGTAGGCCTTTTGTCATAGGTACTGGGAGAGGATCCCAGATCTCAATGATTGGAGCACCAAAACTCTCTTCTAAATAATCTTAATTATTTTTCTATCCCTTAGGTATGTCTGTCTCTTCCTCCTTGAATCTCAGAGAAGATGGAAAGTAGCTGGTAGTCTGTATTGCCTAAGCACATTTCGGATAAGCCCTCTTTGTGAAGCACAAATTAGTTCCGTTCCTAAATACAAGCACAGTGGCAATTTTATGATACAGTTTTCAATGTTCTTGTGTTTACTTTTGACACAGGGTATCACATATACCTGGCTGGTCTTAAACTCACTGTGCAGCCAAAGATGAACTTTAACTTCTGATTCTTTTGCCTCTACCTTAAGAATACAAGTATTATAGGTGTGTTCCACCATGCTTACTTTATGTGGTACTGAGGGTAGAATCCAAGGCTTCATATACATGAAAGCAAGCACTCTGCAAACAAATATATCCTCAAATCTCAAATTAGAGTTTTATGCAAGTATATAAAAGCAGTTTCTGACACTTTTTAATTTTTTAAAATATTTACTTATATTTATTGTGTGTGTGAGTATTTTATTTGCATATTTGTATGTGCACCAAATGCATCTGGTGCTCACAGGACCAGAAATCATCAGATCTCCTAGATCTGGAGTTATAGATGGTTCTGAGCCATGATATAGTAGCTGACCATTGAACCCAAATCCTGTAGAAGTCAGTACTCTTAACCTATTAGCCATCTCTTGAGACCTTTTATGAAAAAAATCAACATTTTAGGACATGGAGATGCAATATTAAATATGGCTTACTGATTTGTGGATTTTAATTGAACATAGATTTTCTTCAATTGCTCAAGGTTTTTCCAAGAGCTTCTGTTCTAAATCCATTACCTTCCCATAACCACTATACAAGTATGCCTTTACAGCTCAAACAACAACAAAAAACAAAACAAAACAAAACTGTCCATATTTGGAGGAGAGACAGGACAGAATCTGGTCAGAAGAACTCAAAAGAAGGAATTTAGCAGTCATATATGGCCATGAGTCCTGTGAGGGCACAACTGTGTTGGGACTTTCTTCTTAGTCATACTTTCCCAGAAGACTGCCATTTTCTGACCTACCTTGTCAATATGGGACTGAGACTTTGGGACAGGGTCAAATGCAATTCTTCTCTGAATTTGGCTTGGCAAATTGTATGAAGATAATCTCATATACAACTTGGTTTTTTGCTCCAAACTTTCCATCAAAAATGTTGGGCCATGTTTGCATATGTAGTTGAGTAGTAGAAAAGTACTTAGCTAAAGTGCAATAGGTGCTGCCTTTTGCCTTGGCCCTACAGAAAGCAAGAAGCGTTCGTCCACATCATCTCATTAAGAAGAAACTTGAGAAGGAAATATGTAGTATGGTGGACCCGTATTCTTTCAAGAGCAGACCCATATCACGACGTTGCTAATTGAACATTGTCTTCATACCTTGGAAATTCATCTGTTTCTCCCACATGAGGCAGCAACAGTGAAAGTCATTAACAATAAATGCAGTGATATCAACATTCAAGTTCAACTTGGGCATTTGGGGGTCAGTGACACTATCAAACAGAAATTATTACTAAGAACCCAGACCTTACTCAGGCTTCACACTCTCTATCTTGCCACTTAACATGGTGTTTCTTTTTTCATCCAGGCTTTCCCTTGCTGTGCAAACCAACTCTTATTAGCCCAAGGCCCATTCATTCACTAACTTGCTCACTCAGCAGATAAGTACCTGCATTTGCAATGTGGGTTTATCTATATTGACAAAGACTATTTTAACAGATGTGATATGCTTTTATGATAATTAGTTGAGGGGGAAGAATATAACAATAGAAGAACATATTATTTCCCTGACAGTGGAAGAAATACAGGCAGGCTATGCACTCCATCTTCTGAATTTTTTTTTTTTTATAAATACTTTATTTTTTTTTTCTTCAAGTTACATCTCA
>CAJQZJ010033615.1:596780-620965 GCA_907164525.1 Lophiomys imhausi | reverse complement strand
GATAAATATATTTGCTTATATAGGAAGTGCAGAGCCTGCAGCTTCCACATCTTCTGAATTTTGAGCCGTCCAGGAACTAAGAATTAAAAAAAATTTAGGACTATGTTGTCCTCAGTTTCTAAAGGATGTAACACAAAATACCAAAATTAACTGAGCCAGTGAAAGCAAGATCACAATTTCAAGGAGTGTAGTAGAGAAAGAAAGGAAGGAAAAAAAGGAAGGAGAGGTAGGGATCTCTAGATTCACATGAATAGCACAACATACATCAGGATTATATGTCATTCTGGGGACGAAGATGCCCCATGAATAAGGAGAGTTTGTGTAAAGCATGGTTAAGGAATGGACAGAGTTTTGGTGATGCAAAACATTCTAGATTGTTGAGCTAGAGGAACAAAGTGAGGGAATTTTATAGCAGTTAACAACACCCGTTATGGAGCCCAGAAGTTAGGGTTTGTTGTATCTCCCATCCACTACTCAATGGCTCTAAGACTCTGAGACACAAGTGGAGGCTTACAGTCATCCAGAACTCCAGCTCCAAGAAATCTGGAGTCTTCTGGAGTTACTTCAGGTGCCAGGTACCCATGGAGTGTACACACATACACGCAGGCAAAATATTCATGTGAAATACATTTTTTAGATCTATATAGAAATAGATAAATGCACGGACCCTGCTCTGGCCACATGTGCTCCTGTGCAGGACAGGTTATGTATTTGCCACTCATTACTCGACTAAGTTCAGAGCTCCCAAAGAGGTGAAAGTGAGATGGGAACACTGAGATTTTTTTTTTTCATGTATTGAGTTTTATTTTTACCGAGATTTTAGAAAATAGATAGAGTGAAAGATTTATCACTGTATGACTTTGTGTGTGTGTTTGTGTTAGCATTGGCAAAGAAAGATGAAATCTTTGGCTCCCGAATTAATGTAGACATTTATGGAAACTTGGAGTAAGATAGGACATTAGAAACAGGTCACAGTTGGGAGACAATGTATTCAGATATTTTAAGATGTCAGCCATATTTCTACCTGAATTTTTGAAGAATAACTACCAGAAGAGATCAAAGAAGAGGCTGCATTCAAGTGAGAACAGGGTGAGACTGAATGTCTTTAAGTATGTGTTGAGGGTACCTTGAAGTTCAGAAGAGACAAATCTATAAACAGAAATGTGCAAATTACTACAGTAGTGGTTGTGAGTGATTGAAAATGCTCTCCCATAGTCTCTAGCATTTGAATACTTGGGCCCTGTTATACTGTTTGGGTACATTTGGGTGTAGTCTTGCTGGAGGAAGTGTAACACTCTGGGTAGTCTTTAAGAGATAAAAGACTCTTGTAATTTGTAGTTCACTCTCTTTGCACTTGAAGTAAAAGATGTCAGTTCTCAACTTCCTGCTCCAGCTGCTGCACCTCCACTCTGCCATCATGGACTCTTAGCCCTCAGGAACTGTAAACCCTTCTATAAGTTACATTTGTTATGGTCTTTTACCACAGCAGTAGAAAAGTAATTAGTGCACTAATAAATGATTAATCCAGTTCCAGAGAAGGGAAACTGGGAGACGTATGTGTGTTCATATAATCGAGTAGCCTATGGCCTGAGATCCATGGGCATATTTGGCACTTTTGGAGACCAGGAGAGGAAATTGAAAGTATCCATTCAAGCTTATCAGTATCAAAGTCTCTTTAACAATATTTCTTAAATTCAAGAGCAAATTTTCTCTCTAGAGATGTCAGCTTTTGTGTTTTTCACAAACCAATTAGTCTCTTATCTAGAAGTGTCTATAGAAGTCAAATATTGGGAAGGTGTTTTTATATTAGAAGTTAAAACACATATGGACTTGGTTTATATGAAGCAAGAGATGAAAAGGAACAGAAAATCAATGTATATAGCACTCAGACTCTACTCTCATAGAAGAGTTTTATAAGATCCCTCTGCCTGGCTTAATTTAATTATTTCCTATTATTTTATATAAATATTATGTGGATAGCCCCATTGGCCTACTTATTGGATTCTTGTGTATTTAAACTAGTATATATGGTGTGTGTATGTGTATGTGTGTGTTTATGTGTTTATGTGTGTGTGTGTATATGTATATGTATGTGTGTATACATGTATGTGTATGTGTGTGTGTTTATGTGTGTGTGTATGTGTGTGGGGGTGTGTATATGTGTCTGTGAGTATGTTTATGTGTATGTGTGTGTGTGTGTGTGTGTGTGTGTGTGTGTGTGTGTGTGTGTGTTTGGGTGCAATGTTGACCCAACAACTGCTTCCAAAAATATTTTGCTAAAATGTGCAATTCTGACAGAGCTGGCATTGATCTCTTCATATGGATTGATTTTTGCTGATTTGTCAAAGACTTCAGGGCCCAAGCCCTGTGAAGTCACAGCTGGCTAGAAATAAAAGTGCCATCTGGGACACTGAAAAAAACTGAAACTAAGGAGTCCACAGAGAAAGTTTAGTAGGCAATGTTGTTTTTGCTGGTAGCAACCCCCAGTCATTCTCATCATCTCATTAACTAAGTAGAAGGCCAACACTTCAAATGATATTCCTGATGACCATTGCATAAATCATGTGTTATATCAGAGCCTGACTATAATCTGTCCTCTGACCCTGACAACTGGTCAGGTGATCACAATTACCATTATCTGTACATATGTATAAATTGTAGAGGAATGTATACATATATATATGTACTATATATATGTATAATTGTAGAGGCATTTTTATCTAGTATCATGGCTACTCTGGCAAAGGATCACATCCAAAGACCTAGGTCTGTGTGATCACTTATGAGCTAACTGCAAGCTTGTGTCAAGTCTGCACCTCATAGCCTTTCATCATTACTCTTGGCTAAAATATACACTCTCTCACAGATACGTATCATGTCATTCAAAAGAAATTCTCTGAAAACGGAAGCCTTTCAGAGTGAGTGACTCATTATTGAAATGTAGAAAGTCTAGACTTTACATTAAGTACAAAGAACTATTTCCGATCTCATAGTCCTTTGCACACTCTGCCTTTCATAACAGCAGGAATTAGACATTTTATGAATCTGCTTTGTATTTATGCTTCTTTCACTTGCTTGAAAGCACAATTTGTTTAGTCTAATAAGGCCCTGATTGCAGGTATTGGCACATACACTTTGAAACTGGGTTACTTTTGGTAAAATGCAAGCTGTGTGAAATGCATGGAAAATGCAATTATACTCTAATTTACTTGATGCCACTGGCTTTAATTAAAGCAGATCATATTTCAATAAAGCAAATTCATGTCCCTCTTTAACAAAGGAAGTTGGAAACACAAGAAGGAAATTGGCTATTTTTCTTTTGAATCCTAACTCAGAACATGCTTAATCTCAAACTGCTTATCTGAGAAAAGGTCTAACATGAATGTGTACACCCGGAGCAGAAAGGCCTGAAGTTCCTACCACAGTAGGATTTCTGCTGCAGATGAATTCAACCAGGCCACATGCAAGGGCCCAGGGATGATGGGGTCCCTCTCTTGACTTACCTCCAGTTCTTTTCCACCATCCATCTCTCTTGTACCTCTGTGATATGTAGTTTGCTGCTCAGCAGGCATCAATAAAGATTTGAGTGGCATGACCCAATCAATACACTGTCCTCATTTCAATCAGATTGAAAGCTATAGGTCACAAGCAATCGATTTTATAGCACACAGTGAGAGACCTGGAAGGAGGCGGGACCAGGCTTGGTCTTAAATCTGACACTGAAGACTCTCAGCTAGTAAGGTAGATCATACACTTGGATTTTATGGCACTAAGATGGCACCATATGGGATGCGTATCATTTTTTTAATTTTTTAAAAATTTATTTATTTGTTGCTTCAGGTTACATCTCCATCATATTGTCCTCTTTTCCCCCTTCCCAGCCCCGCCCTCCCACCCTCTACCCCCTAACCCTTCCATCTCACTCCTCTGGAGTGGAGTGTCCCTACATAACAATCCCCCACCCCAGTTCAGAAGTCATATGAGGGCCAAAAGCCTCCTCCAACACTGGGGGCCTACAAGGCAGTACCACCAGTGAAAAGTGTCTCATTGCCAGGGAGAGAAAACTACAAAAAACCACACAAACAAACAAACAAAAAGTCTATGTCTATGTTCCCTTTGGTGTGTTGGTTGTAGTATAGATATCCTGTACTATATAGCTAAAATACGACTATAAGTGAATAGATGCCATGTGCATCCTTCTGAGTCTGGGTTAGCTCACTCAGGTTGAGCTTCTGTAGTTCCATCCATTTGACTGCAAATTGCATAATTTCATTGTTTCTGATAGCTGCGTAATATTCCATTGTGTAGATGTACCACAGTTTTTTAATCCATTCTTCGGTTGAGGGACATCTAGGTTGTTTCCAGTTTCTAGCTATTACAAATAAGGCTGCTATGACCATAGATGAGGAAACTTCCTTGTGATTCGGTGAGGAGTCATTTGGATGTATACCCAGAAGTGGTATGGCTGGGTTCTGAGGCAAACTATTCCAAGTTTTCTAAGATATCACCATCTTAAGTTTTTTTGTTTTTGTTTTGTTTTGTTTTTTGAGACAAGGCTTCTCTGTGTAGTCTTGCCTTTCCTGGATGAAACTCACTCTGTAAACAAGGCTGCCCTGGAACTCAGATATCTGCCTGCCTCTGCTTCCCCTGTGCTGGGATAAAAGATGTGCATCAACACTGGCAAGTAGGAATATCTTTTACTTTTTCCTATAAGAAATCAGATTCTCCTTGACACATCTCATCCTCTTGGATTGGGTCATATGCCTATATCTATGACATGAAGGAAAAATACAGGACAATGTAGTAGTAGAGACACATAGTTAACAAATTCTTCCAAAGAAGAAGGTATCTTTAGTAGGAAGATGAAGGGAATCCAGAATGGTACCTGAAGAGGTCAATACTTGTTTGTCATATCTCTGAAGGTCCTTTTTTCACACCATTGACTTGTTTTGGAATACAACTTTAAGGACAATGAACATGTAAGTTACAATACTTGATCTTCTTGACCTTGGAAATCTATTTATCAGCTTCATTCATTAATGAAAAAACACAAAGTTCATATCAGGTAATTATATTCATTTCTATCTAGCTTTCCATACAATTATATACTTTATAAATATTCCATGTTAAGCAATTCAGAAAATCATTAAAAGAATTGGTTACAGGTTATCACCTTTGTATGCTATGAAAGGAAGAAGTATTAAACTTTGGTGGTGGGATCCGTGTGATGGCACTTCTTAATAGCATCTCCATTGTACCATGCAAGACAATTAATTTAATGAGCAATAATCAATGCTAAACAAGGCTAACATTTGGCAAGAACCAACTATGTTTTAATGGGCTATGCGGACATTAAAATCTTCAGGCATTTCGTATTACACTAGTCTTTGTTTTTGACTGAAGTATCCATTATGCACAAAGGGTCCAGTCCGTCAGAGTGGACTTACCCACTGGAGAATTGTGTCAGGGCCCTTGCACTGCTGAGGGTGACCAGTTTTAATTCTGCTCCCTTTCTTGAACAAAACCAAAGTTTCCTCATGTTTCTTCAACCATCACCATAATTTGTCTGATTATTTCTTTCACAACCAAATTGGCTGACTATACTCAGTAGACTTTTACTCATTAAGAATTGTACCCTATTGTACATTTACTTACCAAAGAGTTCATAAATAATTGTCAATATGGATTATATCAGTATGTGAAGATAATTCCAGTGGTGTATTCCTGATTTGAGTTTAGTAGTTTTTGGAGATGGATACACAGTGAGTGTTTCTGGAATACCCTGGGAAGTTCATTTGATATGCCCTTTGGGCTAAGAAAGAGTTAAACCAATGAATGCATAGGAACCTTAGTCTTCAGTCCATCCTACATTCTCTATTTGCACATGATAAATATGAAACAGAAATATTTTGTTCCATGAGTTAAATATGATATGAAGATATTTGGTAGATTCCTTGAACTCACATTTTTTGCTCCACCTGATTGGCAGAAGCGATAGTTATGAAATTCACCTAATAAATAATTAATTTGTTTGGTAAATGAACTATTCAAGGATATGAGCATTTTGTTTTCACTAACTTTCAAGTTGTTGTGGCAATGATTTTTTGATCATATTGCTTATGTCTCCTGGTGGCCAGTAGAGAAAAACAGTTCCCTGTCAATCATCCTGTGTTTCTTAAGGATGTATACCTAAGTTCAACTATTCAATCTGCTTGTTTGTAGTTGATTAGTGTTATAGATTGTTCAGAAAGGAGCTGCTGACATTTTTTTTTAATTTCCTTGGGCCAGTTATGCCCTAGGTGCCCAAATGATGGGCATCTTGGATAAAGCTAATAAAGTTGAGTATGCATTGAAGTCAAATACCAGCTCTGGATTTTTTTCCACATGGTCCAACTTGGCTAATGAAGGCATTTACTCTCTAGGATATCAAAAGACCTAAAAGATTTGGATTGAATTTACAGAAAATGTAGAAGAAAATAACTTCATATTGTTTGTTTACTTTAAAAGTCATACCTGCTTCAAAAGCTACCCTAAGGATCAGCTCATCTCTTAGATGAGAGTAGCAGGTTCTTAATAGAATAAAAACACAAGTTAAAAGAATTTTGGGCTAGATGGGTCATGATTGGCATCAAGATGGCATCTACCAGCAGGGCTGTTCAAGTAGTGAAGCCATATGCTCCATTAGTTAGTTTCCCTGACAGAAGAAATCATCTTAAATGTGGCATGTCAGAAGCTTTAAGAACAGCAGGGCTAGAAACTCTTGCTTCTCTAATTTCACAACCTTCTGAAGGAAGTAAATTGGATCTGTTGCAGGATCATAGTCCTATGCATATTGCAGCAATAACAAAAGCCTTCATTACAGCAGAAATGTACAGGAGATGTGTGTATCTCAAGAAGAAATAAGTTTATTCAATGTGAGGACCAGACTAACCACTGTGGCTGCTGCTTGTCATCAAAGAATTATCTTTATAATAAAGAATTCCAAATGACAAATGAAAACTGTCTGTTAAACAGCCTTACTAGATAGTCTACAAAAAATGAAATATGGAAATTTTAAATGAACTAGTATTTACTAGTTCATGATTCTTGCTTGATCAGCTTCTCCACAAGCTGCCTAATTGTTTATGTACTTTATACTTATTAAAGTTTACATTTTAAAATGCAAACCTATTAACTTACTTTTGATTATCAACTGCTACTAGTGATGAGCTATTAAATGCATACAGCATATAGGCATATAGCTAAAAAAGGAGGGGTGGTAGTATTGTTTAAATATTTAAGAGAGATCAGTGCTCTTGCAGACAACAGGAGTTTTGTTCCCAGCACTTATGTCAAGCAGCATACAACTGTCTAGAATTCCAGCTCCAGTTGATCTGATGTCCTCTTCTGGCCTCCACAGGCACCTGTAAGCATACAGTCTAAGACATATCCACAAATAAAAATACAACAAATCTTTATAGAGAGGCAGATCTCTATGAGTTCAGTACCTGCCTGATCTACAAAACTAGTTCTAGGTCAGTCAGGACAACATACTGAGACTTAAACTCTAAATAAATAAAGAAAATACTTTGTGAGAAAGTCTCTTGGATTAGAATTTCAAACCTGCTATTTTCTTGTATCAACTTGAACAAGCTACATACCTCCTCTGTCTCAATGTAGTCATAGGGGGAGGAAGTGAACATTCTTATTACTTTTACCCTTTTTTACACCTTGTTTGACTATCAAGACAATCATGAAATATTGGGGAAGAGTATAGTACTGTACCAATCTAAAGGTTTATTATTAATCTGTAGCAAAGCCTTGCACCAATTAAGACATAATAATTACAATGAGGGCCACGTTGCAATAAACTTAGAATCACTGAATGCATTAAAAGAATACTAAGAAGTTATGCAATACCCATCTCTTACTGAAGGTGAAGAAGACAATGCAGTGGAGTCTATTTCACATGGTCTTGGAGGATTTGGAAATTTTAACTTTGCATGGTAGTTTTATAATTTTATTAGAAATTTTATTTATCAGAAACCACCCTTAGGGAAGATGAATGGTTTGATTCAAGTGTGAAAATTTTATACCGGGATACATCAACCTGTAGATAATTCCTGAGTACATTCATTATATGATTTTCCTGGTTCATTGAGAAACAAAAGTGCTTAGTAGTTGTCCTAGAGAAGGCTAAGAAAAATCTTTCTGAGATAAGCCATGAAAAAAAAAGTACAATCAGCACACAAAATTCTATGTCGCTGGGTAGTGAGGCAGGTGATATGGTAGAGAAAGTGCTAGAGTAGAAATTCTAACTTTGAGTTTGTTGGGCTTAGCCACAAACTCTGGAACTTCCACAAATGACTTAGTCCCCAGACTGGGTGGTAAGAATCCCCCAAGGTAGGACACATGTGCATATGTCCAAATTCCTTTCCTGTGAGGACTCCATCCACTGAGAGTCACCTTTTTCTTCTCGCAACAAGAGTTCTAAGTGAGTTCCACTTTCAAGCAAGTTGAAGGAACACTAACTTAATCAACATCATCAACTACATGTGTTTTTGCGTCTTGAACACTGTAGAGTTGAAATAAACAGTAACCATCATGGGGTTCCCAGGGCTTTTCCATTTCACACGTCAGTTTTCTTTATTTGCTTTAAATTGTGAGTAATGGTGCAAGCACAAAACAGGAGTTTTTGTGTTCAAAGAATGTCTCTCTGCTAAGTGCTTTAGTCATAGACAGTTACTGTAACAAGCAGCTTTATTTATTTTTGTACCATATTATTCACTGTATTTTTACTGTACTTAATACCACTATTTCCCTTCCAACTACCAACATTATGAAGGAGAGAAAGACCATTAAAGGTGAAATAGGATGTAGTTCTCTTTGAGCTGTTTCCTGCTGATTAGGGTCCTTGGGTTCTTTGGGGGCAATACCAGTCTCAGTACAAGTCCAGCAAACCAGGAGACAGCAGCAAGAAGAACAAGCAGTAGTTTGGGGGTTCAACAGCAGCCAGGAGAGCAGCAAGTACTTTCTTCTTTGTAGCCCTTTCTCCTCCTTGTGGAGCCCCCCTCTCCTCCAGGCTCTGACTTTTTACCCCTTTCTCAAATACTCTGAGTTAAACTTGCTCAGCTAGTTAAGTCACGCCCTTGCTAGCTCATGAGACATTTAATACTTTACACCTGTGTCTTTAGCATCCTCACACCTGGGATTAAACAAAAACATTCTCATAATTGGTTATTTTAATAAAATCATACCACAAATTATAAGCAGGTATGTTTGTACAGCAGACAGATCCTTAGGTAACCATACAAAAACATGTGTGTGCATGTATGTGAGTCCCTCAAGTTGGGTGGCCCACAGAGACAATGATTAGTGAAGAATCCCACACTAAGAATTGTTATCAGAGGCACGGACTGCGTATTTCTTCATTTGCGGTTAGGTGGGTTCTATTATGCATTTTCTTTTATGTGATTTACCTTTTCTCAACTTGATACAATCTTGGGTCATCAGTGAAGAAAGAACTTTGATTAAGAATGGCCTCCATCAAATTGTCCTTTAGGCAAGCCTGGGTGGCATTTTATGGATCTGTGATTGATGTGGAACAACCTAGTTTGCTATGGGCTGTAGCAGCCCTGGACATGTGGTCCTGGATTGTAAAAGTAGACAGGCTGAAAAAGGCAGTAAGCTACATTCCTCTGTGGTCTCTGATTCACTTTCTGCCTCTAGATTTCTCCTTGAGTTCTTGCCTGCCTCTCCTCAATTATGTACTGTGATCAGGACATGCACACCTCTCCTCCCCAAGTTGCTTTTTGGTTGTGGTCTCTACTGAAGCAATAGAAAGAAAACTAGTGCACTTACACCAACCAAACACTACAGTCATTTACTGGTCTCTGCTCTTTTCCCTCATGCCAGAAAGACAAAACTGTACATTGTACCTACAGAAAGATCTTAGTCCTCTTCCAGTAGAACCTTCTCTGAATGTGATGTGATGTGTGTCAGGCCACCATCTTCCTTGGGGACAAGGTCTGCTCTCTCATCCAGTTTCCAGAAAACTTTACTCCTGAAGAGAGCAGAGGATGCTGGGTCCCTAACTATTCAATCCTTCTGCTCTTTCTCTGGCTGCCATTTCATATCATCTCAGAAGGCAAGCTTTTCATTACTACAGACCACGTTCTGTTTTCTTCCTATTTTCCATAGATTATAGATGAACTAATTTTTATCTGTTGGCTTCCTGGGGAAAAATATTGAATAAAATGGGGAGGGATATATAACAATTTCCAAATGTTTATAATGAACCACAAGTGTAAAATAAAGCCAAGGACTTATATCTTGAGCTAATCTTTGAAGAAAAGGGATAGCATGTGAACAATTAGAGTTATAGAAAGAACTGCAAGAAGGGGAAATTGAAAAAATGTGTAATAATATCAAGAAGGGATATGAGCATGCAATATGAGTTTCTGGAAACTGATCGGAGCAGAATGTACTAAGCCAGTGCTTCTGAATGCCTTCAGAATGCTTGTGGACAATGGCTTCTTTAGCCCAATTTCTCTTATTTCTTGTTCAGCACATACTGGTCTTGCCCTGATTATTTTCCTAATTTTATGACAAAAGTACTCAAAATATGCCTTGAAAGGAGCTTTGAAGTCAGATAGTGAAATAACTACTCAGAGAAGGCAAAACTGGATTTTCTAGGGTTGTTATTTCATTACACATTTCCCAGGCCCAACAGGAATAGGGTATTTAAGACAATAGCCAAGTCATCATGGAGGAAATCTACAGGACACCAAATTTTAATAGTCCAACGACTCAAAGGAGACACAGGTGAAGCCTAAGGTTGGACATATTCATTTATAATTGTGCCTTGACCAAACACCCAGACCAAGCCGAGCAATAACTCTGTTCTCCTTATACTCAGAGATAGGTGGTCTCAGAACGGGCTATAAGGACAAACAAGCAGGCTTGTTGCCTCTCAAAAGTTCCTCCATCCTTCTACATTCTGGCTTAGAACACTACCACAAGAAAAGTCTTTGCCCTTGGTAGAAAACATGTCACCAAGTGTAGTGTTGGTAATATACCATGTTCCTTGAGCTTTATATTCCCAGTATATGCTTGGTCCCTACATCTATATTACTGAAATTGTGCAGACTATTCAGTTACAAGTAAACTATGGACTTGACTTGGTGTTTATACTTTGTCTCTTTTAATTCTTATCACTATCAAAAGTTAGTTTTGTCCCCAGTTTACCAGGGAATGCATTGAATACCACAGACAGTAAGATAATTTTCAAAATGAATGAATCGAGTTCCAGAGCGTAGGGTACACATTAAAATAAGGCCTGCTATTTTTTATAATATATTATTCTTATTGAAATACTCACTTTGTCTTAAATATTATATGCTTTTGCATTCAAATATGAAGGATGAACATGTCTGGTGACATTGTTGTCTATTTCCTGACCCAAAGATTTTTTTGTTTTGTTTTTGTTTTTTTTTTTTAGTAATAATTATAGGCACATAACATGTGTGTGAGACTGTGACACATCCTATATGTGAAGGTCAGCAGTCAATGATGTAGAGTTGGTTGTCTACTATCTTACTAATACACAATCTTTCCCAGTATCCCTACCATCCTACATTCACCAACTAAGCTGGCCCCTGGAGATTCCATGTGATTCTCTTGTTTACCTCTCATCTCACTGTAGGTGTGCTATAGCAGTACAGATAGAAGCCACCACACCTAGATTTTTTTGTTAATGTGGGTTCTGAGGATCAGGATCAAGCCATCAAGTTTATGGAGCAAACACTTTCACCTGCTGAGCCAACTTCAGAGAGTTCTTAAGGATAAAATTTTGTTGAATGTAAGTGACTTAGTCTCGTTGTGACCTTCAACATCTGCCTCTAAGTTCACAAACCTTATAGGTATCACTATGGCATCAACTAAGAGAGCATCTTATATTTTTTTCTGAATAAATATGTAAATTTTAGGGTCCTCAAGGAACTTGTCAAGCTTTGCACATCAGAAATATAGAATTAGGAACATGTCAAGGTCATTTGTAGGTCTGTGCAGGGAATTGGGCAAGTGGATGAACATACTTGAAAAGCAAATGGAAGTGCCAATCAATGTGCAGTGGCCAAGGCAGAGGTGAAAATTAGCATGGCCTATTCATGGGACAATCAGCATTGATTTGCAATCTTTCAGAGAATTCCAGTGCCTCTCATATGTTTCACAAAATGGTCTTGGAAAGAACATCAGAGAACCAGTCTGGATGAGAACCAAATCTAGGATTTGTTTGAAATGATTGAAGTGCTGCAAATCTGGATCATCAACATTTTAGGATTTTAGATCTTATGTCATTCAGCCCAAATGACATTTTCCAGGAGCAGTAGCTGAAGGGTCAAAAGTGAAGTTAGTTACTGAGTGAAATCCAGGTTGACAGGTTTGGGCCAAGTCTCATGTTCCAGGTTCCAGAGCTCTGTTAGGACTACCACACCACAGTACCTGCTCCAAATGGAATGTGATCAGCACCTATGACTTCCTTGTGTGGGAGCCACAAAGATAGCTGGGATGAAGACACTCTCTGATGCAAACTTTAAACAAGGCAGTAGGCAGGTATAAGATCAACTTCTTCACAATTTGCCCCAGTCGAGAGGACATAAGTAGATTTTAGACCTGGATATTTGTTCTGTTTCAGGGGAGATATATTTGCTACTTTTATGTTACTATGATAAATTACTCTGACCCCCTCAAAAATTTTAAAGAAGAAAGGGTTTATTTTGCTTACAACTCCAGGAAGAATATAATCACTCATGACAGGACAGCCATGGCAGCAGAAGTATGAGGCCAGCTTCATGGTCAGAAAGCAGAACAAACACATTTCACTTGTACACATGAAGCAAAGAGAAAGAACAGGAATGGAACAAAGTTATAGACTCTCAAATTCCTATTCCTGCCCCAGTGATGTATTTCCTCCAGCAAGACCCCACATTCTAAAGATTCCAAGATCAGATTAGCCTGCAGCTATGTCTAGGTGGGATTGTCTTGATTGGCAGTGATGTAGGAGGGCCCGGACCACTATAGACCTCTAATTCCTATGCAGATGGACACTGGCTATAAAAGAACACTAACTGAGCATAGTCAGGGCAGTGATGCAGAGAGCAATCCAGCAAGCATCATCCCTTCCTGCTTTCTCCTTAAAGCTCTTTGCCTGAGTTCATACCTTGACTTCCCTCACTGATGGATTGTGACCTGGAAATGTAATCCAAATAAATCCTCTTCTCTCAAGTTGCTTTTGGTCAGATTATTTTATCACAGCAACAAAATGAAACTGCAGCCTTCCTATAGCATTCCAAATTGAAGACCAAGAGTTCATATACATGCATCCATGTGTGACATGTATCATTGGAACCCCAAGAGGTGGAATCTCCAATACATATGTGTAGCCTTTATCTTGTCCATGGAATAGGTGTCTCTCTCTAGTGCTACAATTTTTCCATCATCTCCAGGTAGTGATCCAATACTTCTCATCAGGAGTCCCAGTTCAATCAACTGAAGCCGGCATGTGAGATAAAGCCCATTTACCATTTCTGCACTTTCTTATGTGCTGCTGAAATTGAAGAGATCTCCTGGCTTTCTTGAGACCAGTCTGTAACATGATGTGGCACTGTCTGCCATCTACAGCCTACCCCAAAGGAACACTTTCTGAATGTCAAAATAATGTCTTTCTAGCCCAGAATACTCCACATGATTGAAAGCCCTGCAAATGGAATTTGGAAAGCATCTATCTCACTTTCCAAAATTTTTATTTCTGTTTATTTTTCATTTTAATTTTCTAGTGTGTGTGTGTGTGTGTGTGTGTGTGTGTGTGTGTGTGTGTGCAAGTAAGAAGGGTACATGACTGCACATGTGTGCATATGTATGTGAAAACCAGAGGTTGACATCAGATTTGTTTTTCAATTGTTTCTCCACCTTCCATTTTGATAAAAACTTCTCTCACTTAACTTAGGGCTCACCAATTTGGACAGAGTATCTAGCTACTGAGTCCCAGTGATCTCCTTTCTCTATCTCACCAGCTCTGCAAACACAGGCCCACACAATGTGCCCTTGGCTTTAAATTGGCTCTGGGAGCTAAAATTCAGGTCCTCATGCTTGAACAGCAAGTACTTCACTGGCTGCATTGACCCCAACTTCTGTGTTGCTTTCTTAAGGAATGAAATAAGCAAAGACTGGAAGGAGCTGTGCCCCTTAACTACTCTCAGGAAATCACCTGTATGTACATGTCAGCCCCTGCATGTGTTGTTTTTCTGTGGCTGTGGCAAGACACAATGCAAAGGCAACTTATTGAATGATGATTTTATTTTAGCTAATGGTTCCAGAGAACTAAGAGTCCACCATGGCAGGTGACCACAGCAGCAGACAGGCATAGCACAAGAATCGGGAAGCTGAGAGCGCACATCTTCAACAACAAATATGAAGCACAAAGTGAGAGCAAACTGGAAGGGGTGTGATGGTTGAAACTCTCAAAGCCCACCTCCAGTGATTTACCTCCTCAAGTAAGGCCCGATCTCCAAAACCTTCTCAAACAGGGCCACCACTTTGGAATCAAGCATTCAAACACCAGAATCTCTGGGGTTAGATTCACTCAAGCCACCACAGCAATGGCCTGTTAAGGAGCTCTCACATGCCAAGTTGGACTTCCACCTGTGAAGGGATGAGCAGTCTCTGTGGGTTTGCTCTTCGCACTCCTGTGTTTCTTCTAGCTTGTCTTCCCTTCTTTCTTGTTTGTTTTTCTGAGAAGAAAAGTGAAACAAGATATTACAAACGAGTGTCAGAGTTCACTATTTGATGAATGTTTGGTTGTGTAGACAGCCATGTGGTTGGAGCTTTTAAATCACTGTCGCCGTTGATTCACACCTCACCTTCATGATCCTTTCCATACCTGCAATGAAAGCAAAAGTAAAGGAGGGTCCCTGAGGCAGGTTAGCTGACCTGTGGTTCTTTCCTTCCCTTTCTTCCTCCCCCAACTCTTGTTTCTCTATCCCTCCATTCCTCCCTAACTCCCTTTATTCCTTGAGTCTTTTTCTTCTCTAGTTCTTTCTTTCTCGCTCTTACCTCCCAAAGTCCTTGTTTACCACCCTGACATGTGCCATCCATTTCACCATTTCCCATCAGTGCTTGGTTCGATCAGAATATAAATTCTCAAGTTGCTGTGATGTTTCTCTTACATTTGCTCATTCATAAGGAAACATGAAGAATGGACTGGATGAAGCAGCCAAGCACATTTAAGAATGCCATGTGGAAGGGAGAAAGGCTCACTGTGTCAAGGTACTTGCTGCGAAATCTGAGAACCTGATTCTTCTCACTGGGATCCACATGGTAGTGGAAGGAGAACCAACTTCTACAAGTTGTATTCTGACCTCTTTGTATAGACTATGGCATGCATATGTCCACACACATACATACACATAAAGTACTAATTAATTTAAAACTATAATGTCCCAGGAAGGGGGAGAGACAGGAGCTGCCTTTGTGCTCTCTTCATCTCCCTTCTTTTAAACATGACTCTTGGTCACAGTATGGGCTATTCAGGTGATTCAGTAAGTTTTCCATGACCTCTTTGACCAAGATAGGAAACATTTTTTATTTATTTATTACTTCAGGTTACATCCCACAGTGACCTCTTTCCATCCCTCCTAGTCCTGCCCTCCCACCCTCTACCCTCATCCCTTCCATCTCACTCCTCCAGAGTGGAATGTCCCTATATATCTGTCCCCTGCCCCAGTTCAGCAGTTATATGAGGGCCAAGAGCCTGCTGATACACTGGGGACCTACAAGGCAGCACCTCTAGGGCAAAGTGTCTCATTGACAGGTAATAAGGTAGGAAACACGTTTTAAGACAATTGAAATGAGGACTAGATCAGATTCTTTGACAAGGCTGCCTTAATATCGTACTGGGAAAGAAAGTGTCTGTATTGTAATTAAAGAATTCTAAATGAAGAGATCTGCCTAAAAATTCACCTCTATATTCTTTGAATATCAACTTTATTCCTGCAAATCAAAAACTACTTTCTTCTTTTCCCCACTTTCTCCTCATATTCCTTTACCTTTTCTTTCTTCTGTTCCCATTCATGTCACCATTCCCTCCTCTCAACTTTATAGGAATCTTCAAACTCTAAAATGGAACTCTTAGTGATCTATATGTTTGTAATGAGGAAACACCTGTTCTCACTATCCATATAAGGAAATAAACTATAGCTGTGCCTTTGCAAGTAAGGTAAAACACCACTGACACTGAAGTTGACACAACAGCATCTAATTCTGTGGGGTGACAACTAGTTTAAAAGTTATTGGCCCCATTCACTATCCAGCTAAGCATTACTAATGAGGAAATTCATGAAGCCAGATACTCAGATAAAAGCTGGTCCTGGACAGGCCTCTGGACTTGGAGATTTTGGAAGAAAATTAACACAAAGAGGTAACACCCTGAGTACACTTATATCCCTGACTCCAACCTTTTCCCTTGCCCCTAAAGAACATGAATAGATAAGAAAGCAGGGGTCTGTGCCTGACAATTGCTAATGAAATGCTTATCTTGCTAGAGTGATTTTAGAAGGAGATGGCATTTGAGGGAGGCAGGTTCAAGACTTTAATGTATCATTTTGACCATTTACTGAAACACAACTCTCTGAAAGTCTGGGCTATCAATTAGCGTAGGATTTGGAGGGCTTCTTAGCCTAAAAGTACATTTTTACTGGGAGTAGATGGGGCATCTATTCTGGGCTGAATATGATCTCTGTAGAAAGGGTTTGCTTGGTTACAAATCTTGTAGTGGTTTCCTAAAATATGAGCTATATCCACTGATATCATTTGGAACCTTTGAGAATCAGAGTCATGGTTCTTTCTGCTTAGTGGTTTTGATGAGATACTGCTTACAGATTACTCTCTGGGGCATTGATCATGAATATAGGTTTTCAAGGAAAGAAAAATGTTAGAATTACCCATGCAAAAACAAAAAGAAATGAAGGAAAGAAGAAAGGAATGAAGGAAGGGAGGGAGGAAGGAAGGAAGGAAGGAAGGAAGGAAGGAAAGAAGGAAGGAGGGAAGGAAGAAACAAAGGGAGGAAGGAAAAAAAGAGCAAAACCAGCCATGAAATCTCTAGGTATCAACCACTGAAATGCATGATGGTTAGATGTGAAATGTTCTTGACAATCCAAAGGGACTAGCCATCCAGGTTGTGAAAATGGAAGCCTAGGGCTCTAATGCCAGAAAGGGATTTGATATCAATTACTACAAATGTGTGTCCACTCATCTGAGTGACCAGTATTAGAAGAATCTCAGCTTGCTACAAGGAAAGGTGTTCAGTGCTAGGAACATGCTCACCTGGAACTACATACATATTAACTCAGTGGGCCCCTGAGAGTTCAGCAAAGTCTCTATCCTTTATGAGTCCCAGCTTCCCAAAGAATAAAATCAAGATAATAACATCTATCCTTTTGCCATGCAGGAGTATTTTGAAAGCAGTTTAAATTTAAATTAAGAGATTGACAATGACTATTAGTTTAGTTGGAGGGGGGAGATATACATTAAACTTAAAAAAAAAGAAAGCACATTGGGGTGTGAGGGGGAAAAGGGTGGGAAGGTGGGACTGGAGGGGGAAGTAGGGAAGGGATTGTGATGGAGATGTAACTTGAAGAAATAAATAAAAATAAAGAGATTGAGAAATAATTGGTCAAATTTAAAGTTCAATGCATGGTTTGTGTAACTTATAACCAACTGTGAACATCAGAAATGTTGCAGACAACGGTACCAATGAAGTCCACAGAGAACAGAAGTCTAAGTAACAAGACTGATGTGCCAAGTGCAAATAGATTACTGTTCATGTGTTTCTTCCTCTATAAACTCAAGGTTACGTATTTATGATACTTTATCTGTTCTACTTATACGACTCTAGAAGAAATGCTCTTAACTGCTGATCCATGTGGACACAGAAAAGAACCTTGAGAGTGTTCACAAGGCCATGTCCATGCAGAAAAGAAGAATCCCTCAAAAGCTATTCATTTATTCCCTTAATACTGTGAATTTTGTCCTGTGAATGGCCTGCGCAGGAAACAAGCACACCAGCTTTTCCTCAATGCATCCCATGGATGGAGACATTTAAGATGGAATAGTCTTATGGTGTACCATAATTATTATTGCATTTTTGCGAGGTCAGTTTCTATGTAAAGCTCTATACCTGTATTCACGAAACACTTCAGCATTCTGACAACCCAAGAACAAAATTGCTGTGAAAAATCCTCATTTTTACATGATATCCACAAGATAGATAAGTAGCTCAAAGTCACAGAGTGGGAAGTCACAGAGCTTCCATTTCTGGGTCACCTTGTTTGCTGGACCACTGCTTCACCCTGTGCATATGTCTCGGGGGTCTGCAGAAACCTAGACATTGCACTAGGTACTTAGGACTTTGCCAGTATAAGGAGAACCATTGCTCCTGTGGACCTCACTCTGGAAGCAGAACCAAGTTCTAAATTAAAGTTCTGTGACATAGTTTAATGTGTGTCATACCCAAAGCAGTGAGATAACATGATGTTCAGTCTTGAAGAAAGAAGGGGAATACCAATTCTATCGAAGGGAACAAAGAGATCTAAATAGGAAAAGGGATATTTGCTGAATAACATTGGTTCTGGAAAGAGGGAGGAATAGAAAAGGGAGAGGGAAAAGGAGAGGGATTGGGAGAAAATGCCTATGGCCCTTTCACCTCCTCAGACTTTTAGGCTCTGTACTTTATTTTAGCTCTGTTGTTTTAAGAAAAAAATTTGGTGCCCTGAAACCTATACATATTGACATCTACTTACAAGGTTTATACAGTGTATGAGTCAGTTTTCAGACAGAATTCAATGAACATAAAAAGTAACTCCTAGAAGTCTGAAGGTTTTCCTTTTCTTTAAGTTGGAAGTTCCCATGAGAGACCAACATTTCCCAGTTTCTTCTTTTCTTCAGTGGGAGAAATGGAGAGAGCTCCCTCAGGGAGTGTGTCCTCTACTCTCACTTAAGTACACATGCTCCCATGTGTGCACTATGGAACAAAATGGTTGAAGATCACTGCGATGAAGAGATTGATTCATAGTGACAAAGCACATACCTGATGAAGCAGAAATAAATAAAAGGAAGGGGTCATAGCCCAACTAGGGTGGTAGTTGTCTCTGAGTGAGGGAAGAACATAGAGTGGGAATAGAGGGGACTTTAAACAGTATTGTCATCTTGTAGAAGCCACATGAGTTTGGTCCCAGGACCCCTAAAAATGCTTAGATCTCTTATTTGCAATGTGAATTGCATCTCTAATTCTAAGTATCAGAATATTTTGATACAACACATCTTCTCTATAATTAATCATACTTAAATCTCTGCCTATCTTTCTAACAGGCATACTGTGATGCTCCCAATGAGCACAACCTCTTGTTCCCCTATTTCTGTAAAAGAATAAATCTCTATGACTACAACTTCCCATTTGTGGTCACTTGTTGAAGCATCCTCTTGATGACTAATACATGTGTTAACAATTTCATTTAACTTATTATTGAGGAGACTTGTGAGGTGTTGAAATCAATCCAAAGGCAAAGTCCAAAAATAAAAGCAAAACAAACAAACAAGAAAAAAAAACCCAAACATCTCACGTTTATATTGATCAAAGGCAACTAAACTTATTTGGTTTCTTCCACAGTACAGCTGGGAAGTCTACTAGAAAAATCATAATTTTCACGTATGTAGACAAAAGTCATTTTGCGCTGCTCTAATTTTACCACAATTGACCATTGTAAAAGAGATCCTGGTGCATTTGTGACAGATTACCTTGAAGGGTGTCCTCCTGACCTTCAGACCATGAATGATTTTCCACTGAGCCACAAAATTCTTTCTGTATGGCCAAACCAAACTATTTTAAGATCCTCAATACAAATGCCCTGCAAAGAAGGAACAAAGAAAAGTACTCAAAATTATAATTAAGGCATGCTATACTTCATAAATCTGTGATATTATATTGAGCTTAACAGTTTTGCAACCCGTTTTCCTAGTAGGAAAGAGGAGTGACACAAAAAATGACTGGGTTGTATTCAGGATTATGTGACAGAATGCATGCAAAGCACTGGACAATGACTAGCTCAGAGTATTCAGTAAACAACTGCTCATATTGTTGTTTTCATTTTAGAGAATGCTGGGAGAACTAACGAAAAGAATCACCAGGGGTTACATGAAGTGTAATATTACCATGATCACATATCACATAATCATATTACTGACTCTAAAAAAAGCTTGGCTTTAAGATGAAGATGGTGCATGTAGAGTCTATAAAGTCATGACACTTGTGTGAGGAGGGGTAAAGTAAAAGAGAGGCAAGGGGCTTAGAGGGAGGAGACAGGGATGAGAGACAGAACCAAGGCTAATGGATGAATACTCTGTGCTGTTGTACCACTCGCTAACTCTCCTGCTGATTGTTTGCTTGGTGTAATGACTACCATGATAGATGTGTCTCCATTAATGGCCCAGCTTCTAAATTTTTCGAAAGGTTCTGCAGAAAGTACCTCAATCAACTTCAACTCCATCCATTTACCCTGTGACCTCACTTTTGAGGGCAGGCGGGGGAGGATAGGGGCATCATTCAGGTGCCCAGGAAAAATTAAAGAGAGGCTCACTTGTAATTAGATCCCTGAACGATCCAATTTAGGAGGGCAGCCCACTAGGTTCATTATCTCCTTCAAAAGAGCACTTCTGCTCAAAAAAGCAACACCGACTTGCTTTTCCAGTTGTGCTTTGAAGCCCATGTGTGTGTCATTTTCTCTCGCCTGAAATTGTTCCTCAGATTTCCTCCCCGAAGGAGTTTGCAGACACTGTACAAAGAAATTAATTAAGTAGATTTTCCATTTGCATGGTTTTAATGAATAAATGATGTTCCTATTTGTTTATCTGCTTTCTAATTATAACACCAATTCAAAACATCTTGGTTTCTTGCGTTCCAACAATGTTATTGTGATGGTGTTATTGCTGTCTTCATGGTGCAGGTAATATTTTTTTTAGATGAACACCAGGTGCAGTATTCCATATTTATTAAAGTAATCTGCATATTTTTCTCTTTTCCCGAGCCACATATCTGTGCAAGTGTAGATAGTTAAACATAGAACCGAACTTCAAAGAACCTGGAAAGGTGTCACAGATAGCCTGCAGATTTGTGGTCTTCACTGAGTATCAGGCTTGGATAATACAGCTAATGGCCTGTGGAGCAGGTACAGGCCAGAAACTCAGTGGTCAAGACCACTCCTTACTAATCCAAATGGCACATGTTCCAGGAAGGAGGAGTAACAAATGGAATTTGGGAAAGTGCATAGATGTCAGAAGCCCAAAAGCCAGTGGGAATAAAACACCTGGGAGCCGCACAGAGACAGCATAAAGAAGACCCTGGCAGGAAAAAGAATATTTTTTCCTCTTGTCTTAGTGTTCTCTATGAAGTGAAAAATCCAAAAGTCACAAATGTTTGTCACAGCCCAAGTTCAAAGTTCTGCAGGGATTCCCTGGTCTGACTTGCATGTGGGGTGAGCAGGTGGACTTCCCTCCTCTTGCTCTCTGGTTCAGGAGAGAACACCTATACGCTTTAGCCAAAGGGGAGTGAGTTGTCTACCCTAACTTCAGGTTGACTTCTAAGATCGTCCTGTTTAACTGCTCATTATTGGCTTCCTGTGCATGTCATTCATAAATTAGGTGCTGTAAGACACTCTTGCCCTCCTGGAACTTGCAGCTTAGTCTCAGAAAACTTCATTTGACGCTTGCCCAAGAAATAATATGGTTTCCTGGAAGAGGTCTGTTCTCCAGTCAAATACTTTGAGCATGTCTCATAGTCTTGGAAACAGACTGCATTATTTTAATGTCGTTTTCATGTGTACATGGATAGGAGGGTAGTGATATAGGTATTCTCACAGTCTATCTTCATTTTTGAGTCTTATAACTGGGTAAAAGATAACATGATACATACAAAGGAGGATTTTGAAAGAGCAATCTAGAATATGAATTTAGCCCTTCCTTTCCTTGTAGTCATTCATCCTCAACTCTGCATCCTCTATGTGAAATGGAGAGGTGTCCCTTGCTTTTTCATAAGACAGCTATAACATTCATATAAAAGAACAGCCAGGAAGTCGCTAGGGAGAGCCTGGAGCTACACAGATGGAAGTTCTTGGTACACAGACCTAAAATGGAACTTATACAGTTGTTCAGGATCTTGGGAACTTTGTTCATACTAAGACAGGCTCCTAATTCTGTTTGTTAGTTAGTAAGTCCTTATGACCAATCAACCCCTAAAAGCCATACTTCCTTAAATTGTTGGTCTAAATATCATGATTGTTACAAATTATACAACAAAAAGATATTCAAATTATAGGAAGTCCTTCCTGAGAAAAATTATTTGAACAATTCTTTACCTGGGTCATTCATTGCCAGAGATAAATTGGTTTCTTCCTGAGAATATGCAATGTGCCCTCCTGTGAGTTCTGCCTTCCCTCCAGTCCCCAATTCTGGTCCCTCTTGTTGTTTTCTCTAGTTCCTGAGTCACCATTAATCTCCACAACTAAATTTCCTTATGTTGACTTCTGATTCTGGGTTTTTTTTTCTTCTTAGAGATTTTTCAACTGTGGGAATTTCTAAAAATATATGATACTTCAAATTTCATTCCTTTTTTAGCCTTTTGAAGGTGTGAATGATGATCTCTGTACCCTCTCATTTTATTTCTCTTCACAGTGTCGATTAAATTGTCATGGGCCACACATCATGTTTAGTAATGAAGCCACTATTTAAGCGTCAATAAACTGGAATATAAATAGTTTTCTTGTTTCTTCTCAACATCATTGCTGTGGATAATAAGCCTGATAGACCCATGTTCATCTCTTAGAGATGATGAGATGATGACTCCCCACTTTCCCTGCACACAGGTGGCTTTTTCACATTTTACTGCATTTTATGCCATACTTACTTTATCTTTACTTTAGCTTGTTTTCTCTTGTCAACGGCCATTGAAGATGTGCTCCAAGTACAATAAGTATGAAGTGCCTAATGTGCCCAGGAATTGAGCCAGATGTTAAAGTTTCAGAGTAATAGGAGATGTTCCTTGTCCCTGAGAAGTGTGGAGTTTACTCAGAAAGCCCTCAGGGAGCTACATGTAGCCTGAGTTCTTGCCTGATGAGGAGAAAAGACTTGGAGTTTCCACAAAGTTCAAGGCAACTGAATTATAACTTAGTATAAATATCTTGATACTAGGTGGCCATATTCATAGATTGGAGGTCTGACTCCTAGCTGATGGCAAGTTTAGAGGGAGGGAAGTGGGAAATGACATAGTTATATTATTACCTCAAAAGAATTTTTTAAAAGTGAAAACAAAATAAAAATGGGATGGCAGCCAGGTGGTGGTGGCACATGTCTTTAATCCCAAGAGAGAGGCAGAGACAGCTGGATTTCTGAGTTCGAGGACAGCCTGGTCAATAGGGTGAGTTCCAGGACATCCATGGCTACACAGAAAATTCCTGTCTTGAAAAAACGTGGGGATGGGGTGGCAAGAAGACATAGCAAGAGCTAGAGAATTGAATGTTCCATTTATATGCTAGGAGTCCTTGGAGTGTGTTATGTGCCTTTGATGTACAGGAACACCAAGGCCAGAGTAGCATAGCATAGTGTTATTGGACAGTCTTCTAGATGCCTCAACAGGATTATGTATGCTTAATAGAACCTACTTCTCCATCCCACCATCTTTGATCCTTGGTGACAATGGTAAATGAATGGGAAAGTTTCCTATGCACTTGAGATAAAAAGTTCAAATGTCCTTCCTAAGAAGTTCAGGAACTTTCCTTGAGAATTCTTCTGGTCTTCCCACATACACACACACACACACACACACACACAGAGAGAGACACACACGCACGCACACACATACAACATATGCACACATACACCGCATACACACACACAACATATGCACATATACACCACACTCATGCACATACAACATATACACACATATACCACATACACACAACATATACATATATAACACACACACATACAACATATGCACACATACACCACACACACATATACACACATATACCACACACACACACACACACACACAGAGAGAGAGAGAGAGAGAGAGAGAGAGAGAGAGAGAGAGAGAGAGA
>CAJQZJ010033615.1:485605-596770 GCA_907164525.1 Lophiomys imhausi | reverse complement strand
AGAGAGAGAGAGAGAGAGAGAGAGAGAGAGAGAGAGAGAGAGAGAGAGAGAGGGAGAGAGAGAGATACCACACACAATTTGGATTTGGAGTAGAAAAAATTTTCATGAACTCATATATATTTCACTCTTACATGACTCTTTCAAAAAGAAGCAGGCACTAAACAAGAATAGAAACATCAAAGGTACCACACTCCTGAGTATAATGTGAAGCCACTTGGGGAAAGGGAGAGGAAGGATGTCATAATTACAGTGAGAAGTTCTATACTGTCAAGTACTTGGGTTGAAAAATCAATTTTAAATACCCAGGAACTTACTTGTCAAAACATTACTTCCTACTTTGCTTGATGGAAAGAATTTAGATTTTTGAAGTGTCCTGGCAGGATACTTAAATCAGCCACATCACTGACTTTAGTAGTTGTTATGAAGTGTCTAGGGCTGGAGGTCTTGCCCATGACTGAAAGATGAAGAGTCTGAAGTCAAAGGGCTCTAGTTCTGTGTTCTTTCCATCTTTAACATAGACTCTTCAGATGTCTGTTATTTTTGTGCCGTCTCACAGGTTTTATCTGTAAATCATATATTTCATACATGAACAAATAGTAGAAATCTTGATATATGTAGACATAGTATGATGGTAGTGACGTCGACTCAGTCTATTAGAGCTGTATTCACCAAACATAATAAAATTTGAGAAGTTCAACATGTATGATTGAAATGAGTCAAAGGATTTATAACTGGGTCCCAGGGGAGCATCAAAAGTGGCTCATAGCATCCTCCACCCTAACACCACCAAGAAGGAGCTGTAAACCTGTGAGTTAATGATAATTTGAAAGGGTTGGTCCCCATCTAAATGCATACCATAAAACTAACTAGAAGTAAGCTGTTAATAGACTAATTCAAGTCCAAATGCAAGCTATAACAGTCTGTGAGTCCTACAGTTTTATAGCTGTGTAACTTTGGATCTGCTTGTCAGTGATTGCTTCCTAAGTCCTCTACAATGCTTAAATAGGAGCATTAATCATCATGTCCCGGTTCTAACAGTCTATATTCTTAATCTGTCTTAATTTCTTAGTTATTTTTTAAAATTCTATTGTTAGTTTTACCTAGGTAATGACTTACTAGCTGAGTTTGTATATCTGTCTACAGTTTGTCAGCAGTCCTGATATATTTTGGTCACAGTCTCCATAGGTTTTATCATGACTTTCTTTTTTTCTTTCTTTCTTACTTCCCTCCTTCCTTCCTTCTTTATTTCATTCATTCTTTCTTTCTCATTTATTCATCCTGAAAAAGTGTAGAATGCTTACTCTAGGTTAACTTTGGCCTCCTTTCTGCACTCTTGTTTTCTCATGGGAAATGCCCTGAATATTAGTTGTGTAAGAGCATCCCTTTTCCCTAGTTACTAGGTGCAAGTAGTAGATTTTATCCATCAGTAATGAGAAAAAATATCTTAAAGCATTGCAAAACATCACTCCTACTCTAAATTAATCACTGTTCTAAAAGCTGTGGCTACACAAGTGAAGAAAATCTTGAAACTATATAGATGCATGCAACATGAAACACTGATAGAAGAAAAATACTTTTTCCAGTAATTCATGTCCCTGATTTAATATGAAGAATTATATCAAATCAAATGAATGCTGGGACATTTATAGAATCAGATGGTTTCTGGATTGAGTTATCCCTAGAAGGTCATTCTAACCTATCAATGCTCTTTTTCCCCAGCCACACATCCATTTATACAAATAATATCAATTGGAAGTCCACTGTATACCAGGGAAATTACTGTTTGATTCCTTCTCTAGCTTGCTTGCTCTATGTATAGCCTGCATCACTAATCACTAGCCACTCTAAAATAGTTTTTAAAGTTTTCATTTAGGAGACCATATTGCCTTCCCTACCATCTACATTTAACTATCATGTGTCTGGTTCATACAGAATATTAGAGATCTTAAAATTCTTGGTTCAGTTAACAGTGATCAGTGTCTATTCTTGGTGAGGTAGATGGAGAAGCATAACCTGAGACATGTCCTTCACTTAACCAAGAATCTTTTGAAAGTTGGAACATCTTTTTTCAAATGCCTTGAGAACCTTTTCCCTGAAAATCCAGGTCAGCAACAGAGTGCTACTCTTCATAGTAATTACTACAGTGACTCATACTGTCAATCATTGGGTATCAAATGTATAAATAACTTTGCATAAAGGTGTCACTTATCTTCTCTAACAAAAAAAAATTTATGTTCAACTCACACACTCTTAACTGCTTCTTGATTGTTGCTGTGTCTTAAAGATGTAATCATTTCTTTATACTGCATCTTCTAGTGAGACCTGGGCCTCCTCTGAAACCTCCTGCTTACAAACAATAGAACTTGGCAGACCTATACTTCAAAGATAGACCTAAGAGATCTAGTTAAGACCAAAAACAAACAAAGGTCAGAGATATAGCTCAGTGGTTTGCCTAGCAGTTACATGAGTCAAGATTCAATCCCAGAAATATCCTCCAAATACACACCAGAATACAAAAAGCTACAAGTAACTTCTCTACCTCTAGAATCTACCTGCCATACTGTGACTTCCAGAGGTACAGAATTAAATAAAGCACTCTGATTGACCACACTGACTGGATCCTCCAACAGCTCTGAATCTTACCTAGAAGTCATGTGAATGGGGCCATTTTGGACCTATTTGCCCTGCAGCTCAGGCAATACCATTTAGCTTATAAGTGATCAAGCTCTGCTGAGCTCTCCCTAAATTGAGGAACTGTCAGCAGAAAAACAATGTTTTTTTTTTTTAAACCACATGGTCATTGGGTAGATTTTAGTCATCTATCCATTAAAGATGACAAGATTTGCTCTTCTCTGAGCTCTCTGTTAACTGATTTTCTAGTTATGCAATCAATTTCTAATAATTTTTAAAGAGATGTTGTCTTTGTTTTTAATCACAGAGGTGTGTGGTCAAGGTCCAAGGTAAAAATGGTGAATAAATGTCAATATCTCTCAGGGGAATGGTGGTCCTGACTCTGGAACACTCAGGGTCACCAGGAGCAAAAAAGCAGCCTGTAAGCCCCTGCAAGTTCTTGACACCAATCATACTTTCAAACAAAATGTCTGTTGTAAGTCATTTTTAGGTGCCTCTGAATCCTCAGCTTTCAGTGGAGTCCTGTGAGATGTTGTACTTGCTCTTCTTATATATAACATTTAATGGTCAAACCAAGGCACTTGTAGCAGGCTAATGCATTTGCTCCCCTGTTTTATGGACAGTGCTTTGCAGTATAATCATTTATATCATGTGGTGGACTTCTGAGCCCCTTCTCACTCACCCACCCACCCACCCACTCTGTTTTTTTCAGAATATTCAGTTGCCATGTGCAGCCTTGCGTGGTTCTGTAGAGAAATACGATTGATAAGATATAAAATTGTTCCTGACAGGGTGGTTTTAAAAGCTTTTAGGGCAGATGTATAGAGGGAAATTTTCTCTTCATGGAGTCAGGGTGGCTCATCTGTCTATATTAAATGTCTAACAGTTACACTGAACAAGAATGACATTTTAAATAAGAGTGAGTACTGCTTAACTTTTTAACGTCATTCTTCACAGCCAAAGACTTGATTCTTCTGGGCGAGGGTGGTGGCTAATGTAAACAGTTCAATTTGCAATATCGGCTTTCCTTCTTGCTTTATTCCACTTTTGCTAATGTGTGTCTCTATTTTTGCTGTAATTGAAAAAATCTCCATCTCTTGTGACCGTGAGGTCTGTACTGAAGAATCCTGGCAGATCTCATTCTGCACAGGATTAATGGCAGCCAATTTGCAGGAGTCAGAAGCTCAGAAGTGGCCTCAAAAACAAAGACTGCTGAGTAAGGGGGACTGAGAAGGGCCCCCTTCTTGTAATATAAAAAACGAATATTAATAATCAGTAGGCAGGTGAGTAGTAGAGTCCTAAAGCATACAAGAGGTGACAAATGACAACTGATCCAGGAACTGCTAGAATCTAAAGAGATGGCTGTACAGGATGAGGCAAATGGCTCCTTTTCAGCTTGTACATCCTAGGATGGAGTAATGAACGTGAGCAAACAGCGGATCCACATCACAAATGAGTGAGCCTTACCACCATGGCCACTTCCCATCACAGGGTTTTCTTGTTCTTAAATCATCTGGTTTGGACTCATCAGTATGACTCATCAGGTAAAGGTACTAGCTGCCAATTATGGTGCCCTGAGTTAGAGTCCCAGAGTTAGAGTCCTATACAGTGAAAGGGTAGAACTAAACTGAGTCGTACAAGTTGTCCTCAGTCCTGCACATATGTGTACATATGCACACATGCACACACACACACACACACACACACACGACAGGATATAGACAGACCTAATCTCATATTTGTCTGTTCTTATCTTCACACCTGCTGTGAGTTCAAGGTATAACTACCATGCCCATACCTAGAACAGAGCACGTCACAACACTCCATGTCTTCCTCCAGTTCTCCCAGTGTTCCTTTCCCCCTCTTCTCCAGTGTTTTCTGGGCTTTGTAGGGGGTGATATGATTTCCCATTTATGACCAAGCATTCAACACTCTGATCAGTCATGAATCTCCACTGTTCACGACAAAAAGATACTTTTATGACGAAAACGGAAAACAGAATTAATCTAGATTAATTGACACAAAAACATATGTCATTTACTAAAATAACAATAGTGGTGTCGTTAGCTGGGACCTATGCCCTCTGCAGCCATAGGCTCCTGCCTTCATTTATAGTACCAGACATAAATGTCTTCCACATATTCCATAAATGAGGCGTAAGCCTCAAGTCCAAGCAGAAAACATTTGGTTACCTCCCGCAACAGTTTTGCTAATATTCCATCAGGAGGGCATATCTTGCCTGGCAGGTCAGTAATGTTTCAGAGTTCCTTGTCTACATCAGGATGTTAAAGATAATGCTTTCCAGGCAGCCTGCACAGGACCCACAGCACTGAGGGCTAGCCTGAATGGAGGTAACTTCCATCTCATTTCTAGTTTAGTTTCCCTATATTCTGTGACCAAAACATGTGGTGTTTCAGCCATAGGGCCTTACTACCTTGTTTTGAGCAATTGCTAACCTGTTCTGTCCTGTGGGTGTCCCTGGCCTCCCTCACCAACAGCTTATAGAGTATCCTTATCCTCTGAGGATTTCATTGAATAATCTATGGTTTCAGGCAGCAAAGTTGTCTGCATCAAGTCTTTTATACTGTGAAATGTGTTTTCTGTCAGTCATGTTTTTCACAAGTATTTTGACAGACATAAGTTCTTTTTCCTCAGGGCTTGGGAAGTTGTGAAGGTGCACCATCCAGACTGCAGTTTCCTCTTGGTTCCATGAGGGACACCTGCGTCTATTTTCAAAAAAAGGAACATCTTCACAAGAGCAAGGGAAGCTGACACTGCCTTTTTTTTTTACTATGCCCAAAAGTGACTCTTTCCATGAAAGATCTGCCCATCTGATGATACTTCCCCAAAGGGTTAGCGGAGCTCTGTTGAGCAGACATCTCTTCCACCTGTTGCCACCCGAACACTCCCAGCAAGCTGAAATTTACAATAGTCTGACCTTACAATCCAGTCTTACTTCTGTTACAAGTAGCTCCTTGTAGGACCCACAGTCTGTAGAGAATGTCAATTGCCTTCTCCCTAGTGTGTTTCTCTATCTGTGGGCAAAGGCGTGTGTGCTCCATATCTGCTGCACAAGATTGAACTCGCAGCTCCACACTCCTGCTTTCCAACCTTCCTTTGTCTCTGTCTGCACTTGACTACACTCCAAGCTGTGTTGTGCTGCAGACCTGAAGATACTGGCATATCCTTTCACCGTCGTTGTTTGGATGGCTGGCCTATGAACTACAGGCCCGCCAGAACATACAAAAAGAGCAAACACCTCTGTGGGCTCTGCGGTTTCAAGCAGCTAATGTTCACCTAAATTACATTGATTGATTCAGACTAAATATCTTCTCCCATTAAGGGATAATTATCCAGACTACATAAGCAGAATTAAGTACACATGCACATGCCGACATGCACTTCTCACAATATATTTCTCTTTTTTACTTCTCTCTCTCTCTCTCTTTTTTGTTATTTTTGGACAGGCTTTACATCTGCTCGGGTTGTTAGCTCAGATAACTCAAGCTAGCCTTTAATTTTTGGCCAGCCTCTTGCCTCAGCCTCTCTAAGTGCTGTGATTATAACAAGAACCACTATATGTGAATTTCATTTCCTTTTTAAATTTAATTATTTTATTGTTATATGTATGGTTGCCTACATAAATGTTTGTGCACTGCATGCATGCCTGTTTCCCTGAGAGACCAGAAGAGAGCATCAAATAGGATCCCCTGAAACTTGATTTACAAATAGTAGCAAACCAACATGTGAGAGCTGGAAACTGAACATGAGTCCCTGCAAGGACAGCAAGTGCTCTTAACTGTTGGGCTAGCTCCCAGAGACACTATTTTCCAGGTTTAATTATAGAAATAGAAGGACCAAAGATGCAAATTATCTTCCAAGACACAATCAGGATCTTGTCAAAAATTAGAAACATGATTGAAGGATGAGTCTTCCTGCCCCAGCCAGGCTTGTTCAACACTGTAGGTACCCCTGCTCATTCTGTTGCTTGTTGGGTCTTATGCTGGCCATTGCCAGACTCTACAGATTTTTTGGAACACTCTCTCATGACCAGACCATACAGTACAGTACTTTCTATGCACATCCAGAACTATTTATCAGATGACCCCACCTGCTTTTCTCCTACCACCACAGTATGCCTTCATTTAGCTTCTACCCTGGGACATTATGTCCACATTTCTACCTCCCTCTCCCTCTTCCTCTACCTTCCTTCCCACTCCTGTCAAATCTCTCTTTGCTGACTTTTGAGTTCCATGTCAAAATCGCTGTCTTCTCAGGCTCCGCAGCTACAGAGTAGCAATCTCGCCACACCTTCCCCACTTCACTGAAGTCCTTTCTGACTGTGCAGTACGAACTTATGTGGCTGCTGCACAGCTCCTCTGTAGGAAATATGGAAACTGAGGCTCTGGGGAAGATCATTGGGATCTCACTGGAGAAATCCTGGATTGCTGTACCTAGGAGTGATAGTTCCTGGCAGGCAGTGCACATTTTCTGCTATCTGGGTTTCAATTCCTATCTGCATCTTTGAGAATTTCTTTGTGATTTATAGAAGGGTTTACGGTCTCTCGAGGGACTATTTGGGGAGAAAATCTACAAGATGTGATCACTGCATTTAAATCAACACTAGCCTTGGATGAGAACATGATACTCCATAATTGCCTACTTATCAGAATGTGAGGCAGGGAAAAAAAAAAAGAAAACCAAAAAACAAAACGTCACCTGTTTTCCCTGCTTCTGAAAATGGATATTTATGCTGACACAGTACATTTTTACCCCTCTTAGAAAACATGCCTGCCTTTCATTTACATGCAGACCACATAGACATTTTAGCACTGATTGTGTTGCCAGCTAAGTAGTCTGTCTGACACTATGGGGGAACGAGACTCCCCACTTTCTCTTCTCAAAGGCAAAACTGAAAGCTCATTTCCCCCCACATACTTAACTGGAATACACAAGGGCTAACCCTGATATTAGAGATATTAGATAAGTGGATTTCTCAACGGTCCCTCATCACTTTTCCTCTTTCTATACCTCAATGTAGGCAGTTCTCTACCAAGCTCTGTGCCTTCAGGCAGGCCAGGAGTCCATTACATCTTTCTACTGTGTCTACATATACTTTCTCTTCAAGTTAACATACACAAAGTCTTGCACTTGTGATGCTTTTAATCTAATTATCTACCTGGATTCAAGTTCCTAACAATCCTCAGCACACCTATGAATGAAGTTCAGTTCTTCTGAATGCATGGACATGGAGTTTGGAGTCAAAAGTTTGGTCATGTGTGACTTCTCCTAAGGAAACATGAACAACCATCTATTGACCCTAAACAAAGCAGCAGGAAAAGGCCAAAGAAACTATGCCATCCAAGACTAACTTGGTGACGCTGTGACTTCAATGGAGCTTCTTAAAAGCACATGGGTGAGTTAATGGCAGCTGCCCCAGTGAAAATCCCACCTCACAATCAAGACAGCCACATCCCTAAAACTCTCTACCTAACTTTCAAGCAACTCCACCGAATAGTATCCTCCTCTAAAAAGGAATGCTTAAAGTTAGGGGGCATAGCAATGCGATAGACCAGACTTCTAGAATAAAAAAAAAAAATACAGTCATTATTCACTATAAGGGTTAATTTCTATTGTTGGGAAACATATAGTAAAAACCACAAAAATGATGGTCTCTCATATACACCACTCTTCAAGACACGAATATGACCCAAAATAATACAAAAAAAATCCTTATTTTGGAAACATGGGAGATCTATTCCTTGCTTGTTGCTTCTGTAATCTTAGCAAATTCTACCCTGGAAGCCATGTCTCCAGCATCTATGCCCTGCACTGCCACTGGTGGTTTAGCTTTTTCCAAGTCTCACAATTTTTTATGGTCTGGTTTTGTGTAATAGCTTACAGTTCCTGGAGTTTGGTCAGGACTTGTGGGGCTCATGTCAGATGTGCGGGTGTCGCAGCCAGCACTGCCTCTTCTGTCACCATCTCCCCTCCCTTCATCCACTTGCTGCTTCCACCAAAATTGCTGTTCCCACCTTCACAGTCATTCTGCTGCTGGCACTGCAGCATTACTTCCCCCTGCCTACTCTGTCATTGCTGCACAAGCCTGGGCATCAGACAAGTGTCCAGAGAGCTGCTCCAGATGGCAATGCAACAACTCTATGTCTCACTCTCTGGAAAATCACAGGCTACCCATTAAGGGGGAACACGATGAAAGTCAATGATCATATGATCAAAAGAATCTGGGCTTTTTTTTGGCTTTCTAGATTAATTATAGTTTTGCAGGGTTAATGAAGACTTCTTGATCCTCAGCATGCTTTCAAATCTACATTGTCTATGTGGGTCTCTTTAGAGGAGACACAGGACTTCCTCTAAAGTGGATGTGGCCAATCCTAGAGCATATCAAGTCTGGAATTTAGCTTCCTGGCATTCTATTTGTGAACATAGCAGACAGGCACATATATGCATGAGTGAACCTTTGTATATGTGTGTATATATGAGTTATGTGAGTTTAACTAGGGACATGTGGGCAAGTGTCTCTTCTAACTAGGGACATGTGAACAAGTGTCTTCTCATTCCAGACAAGGTAACGCCTACAAAGGAAAAATTTGCATGTTATGCAAGATGAACCGAGTAGCTTATTAAAGTTATTTACAAGGGAATGTTATTTACAGGAATAGGGGTGACTCAAAGACAGTATGGATGATGGCTCACAAAACCTGGATTTCTAGAGCTGCCTATAAAACTTACAGGCAAGTTCTCCAGAAATTCTCCTCTCCCCAACAACTGTTGATTGTTTCTATAACTTTATGGGAGGCCTTGTGAACTGTGTGACTTGGTGAGTGTCTTAATATTGGAGATTTTTTACCTTCCTGAGGCTTAGAAACTTCCCTCCTCCATCTAGGCAGAAGTGTTTCAATTTTGAGGATACAGTTACACAACAATGTGCGTGTGGGGGTGCATGTGTGCACATGTGTGTGTACATATATGTGCTATATCTCTCAGAACTGCTGTAAGCTTTACAGAGAAAGAGCTGGTTTTCACTGTAATTACATAAAGCCCCAAGCAGGAACTATGCTGTCAAGCTGTGGGATTTCATAAGTGTTTGATGGAGGAAATTTAAAAACCAAAACAATCAAACAAAAACCTTTCCCTTTCAGAGTACTTTTTATTATTAGAAACTACAAGTCATTAGGAGACAAACACTGACTGCTCTGCAGCAAACTACCCAGTCAACATATCAAAAGCTACCAATATGACAAGGGAGACCAAAGAAACACAAATGGTTATCGCGCCATATCCTTGCTTTTATGTGCTCAACAGAAAAAATTGACAATGAAAAAAAAAAAAAGTTCCACCTGAGACAAATGTAGTTTATTGTTCTCAAAATACCAACAGGGCATACAGGAAGCTGGGAAAATTTGAATCTATGCAACGTCCAAGCTCAAACTTATACCCCTTAGATTCCAGAGTTTAGGAATACCTGAGCATGAGGTGAGAATTTTGTAGTAATAAACCCAAAATAATTTGATTCTCCTTGTTATTTATTTTTATTTTTATTTTTTGGTCTGGATGTTTCCTTAACAAATCCAGCACTAATACTTTTTTTTCAAATAGCTTTTAAAAACCTCAGCGGACCTAAGCTGTGCTTCTAAACCAGCCTTTTGAATACCTTTTTATGTCTTTGGCCTTTTCTACTTGCTTGCTCAGACCTTTGTGGTAGAATTTCCAAAAAGATCTGGGGCTGCATTTAGTAGCCAGCCCTCTGGTACCCAGTGATCTGCTGTTGCTGCTGCTATGCCTGGAGTCAGGGAAGGTAACACTTCTGTCTCCTTTCCTTTGCATTTCCACCTGGAGATTCTCATACCCACTGGTGCTGGACCTGTCTGTCAGTGCCCTCACGGGGTCATTGAGATGTCTCTGCTTCAGGATATCAGCCAATGTGCCTGCCTATCCTTCCTCAGTATTTGTCATCCAGCCTTGCCTAGGTGCTGTTCATGGCTAAGATTAAAAATAAAAATTAAAAATAAAAAAAACAGTTACTGTTTTCTTTTCCCAGTTTTTATATTTGTTTGTGAACATCACAAAAATCTTTGTCTTGTACATGTACACAAGGCCAACCAGAAGTGAGTTGATTTCATCCAAACTCACTTTGTGTTAGTGTTCCTATTAGTATATATTATTAGCCATCAGTTTTTACTATTCATACACTGTAATAAATTTGTTGTGACGTATTGGTACATATACATAATATATTTTGATCATATTTGTTCCTGTCCCTCCTCACATCTTATTCTCTGTCTTGTCTCCTCTGTGCTGGGTAGTTTTTGTCAACTTAACACCACCTGGAGTTACCTGGGAACAGAAACACCAATTGAGGAACTGTTTCCATAAGACTTGCTTATATGCATAACTGTGAGGCTTTTCTTGAAGTGATTAATGTGGGAAGACCCCGCCCACTATGAACATTGCCTTGCCCCCCCTTTTAAAAAAGCAGGCTGAACAAGCCACAGGAAGCAAGCCAGTAAGTAGAATTCCTCTATGGCCTCTGCTTCAGTTCTTGACCTGTTTCAGTCCAAATACCAGCTCTGACTCCCCTTGATGATACATTGTAAGCTGTAAGCTGAAACAAACCCTTCTTCTCCCTTTGCTTTTGGTTGTGGTGTTTACCTCAGTACCGAAAGCAAACTAAGATAATGGGCCTTAAAGGGAAGCAGTGATTGTATCAGGTGTTGTCCTAGTTGGGAAGGAAGGAACTCTCTGGTCCTTCCTGGGAAGGATGCTGCCCTGTTTCTCCTCTGTATCAGACCAGCTTCTCTTTCAATTTCCTCTTCCTCCTTACTTCCTTTCTTCCAACTTCCATTCCTATAAAAGAAATAATTAGCATACCACATCCCCCAGTAATGAAACAGCACACCAAATGTAACGTTTAAAAGATGGAGAAGGGTATGGCTAATTTTGTAAAAAATCAGCACTAGTTTCTGATTCTGAAGAGAAGAATTAATGTGTGGAACAGGCTGATATGTGGGTAGTGTTGATGGCAGAAATGCACAATTGCATAACTCCATGCACATTGTATAGTGCTTTCTGAAATGCAAGAGTGCATGCAATATGATAACAGGAACAGAAATTTCCATTGCCCAGCTCTGCAACCTTGAACCAATTATTTACTGTCCCTTGGTGGTCTCACTTTCCTTATGCAAAATCTAGACAACATATTAGTGTCTCCCTCATAGGAATGTTGCAGAATTTTAATAATGAAACCTTTGAGTGTCCCTGCAAACAGCATTGGTGCTATGTAGCTATTAACAATGATTCTGAGGTTTGCATTTATTATTTGGTTCCTGCCACCTACGTGCCACTCTGCAATATGTTTGGTCTGGTGGCTTTTCCCTGAAGAATATGTTTGACTTCTTGGCTATGAGTTTTCCCCCATTTATATTTTTGAAGGATATATAATGGAGTCTCAGAATACCTCTTCTATTTAAAAGGTGAACCACCATTGTCTTAACCAGAAGACAAGCTCAGGTCGAGCCTGGAAGAATGAGTCAGTCTTTTGAAGAACAGATGCTGAAAGAAAACTAAGTTACTGTCTATGACTTTCTATGAGCCTACGGTCAAGAATAAGTTGAGCTAGGAGATACATGCTGAGTATCAAATGTGGTTAGGAAAGGAAGGGTGCCTGATATTTCACCTGGGAGAGAAAGTCATGTTCTATGATGCTCTTCTGGTCACACAATTTATGTTAGACCTCTATGGTATTTTTCTGCTTGTTAAGAGTCTTTTCTGCCTCCATGTTGATAGAGAGCATCAGGGGATAGACCATCATCTACCTGCATCTCTTGACTCTCTCTCAACAGAGTCCACCTTGTTGAGATGGGTTGATGGATCCACCATTAATAATAATCACTCTCAACTTGTATTTCCAGGATCTCTTGGCACCTGAGTTTTAAGTGAGTTTTATCTGTAGATTTGACTATGTTAAGCATTAGAATTTAGATTTTAAAAATACCAATTCCACCATGCATGATGGTCTACACCATTAATATCAGTCAGCAAACAGAGGAAGACAAGACAGGAAAATTGGTTATTTAGTTCAAGACTAGCCTGGGCTACATAGAAAACAAAAAAAGACAAAAATCTAATCTAAACAAAACAAAGCAAGCAAACAAAAAAAACTAACACACCTAAAACTAAAGATGTACTGATTACACAGCATATAAATAATACTTTGTGGAAAACAGTCATACTCTACAAAGCGAAATAAATAGGGAAAACAGTGTTTTGGTTTGCTTTTCTCATATCACAACAAGGCCTTTAAATGTATATCTTAATAAAGGACAGCTGTATTCTCGTGTTTTGCATTCAGTCTGTTGTAATATATTGATTTTTAGATATACAGAGAGAAAAAAGAACCTGAAATTGCAGACATCTTTTTTATTAATTTATTTTATATTCCAATCAGCATTCCCTACCTCCTCCCAATTCCATCCTACTTCCCCCATATCCCCACCCCCCCCAACTTGGTACCAACCCACTCTAGGATATAAAATCTCATCAGGACTAATTACCTCCCCTTCCACTGAGGCAAGACAAGGCAGTTCTTCTAGGAACATGGTATCTAGAGGGATACTACTTTATCCAAGTCAGAGATAGACCCTGTTCCAATTGTTAGGGGATTTACTTCAGTACCAAAGCAGTGCACCTGCTTCATATGTGTAGTGTGCCTAGGACCAGTTCATGCATATTCTTTGGTTTTTGGTTCAGTCTCTATGGACCCCCATTGTATCTCAGTTAATTGGCTATGAGGGTCTCCTTATGGTGTCCTTGATCTCTCCAGCTCCCTCAAACTTCCCCTGACTCTCCCTCAAGACTTCCTGATTTTCACCTAATGTTTGACTGTGAGTCTCTTCGTCTGTTTCCATTTTCTGCTGGGGAAGGCTTCTTGGATGACATTAATGTTGAGTTCATGTATGGATCCCTCTCCCCATCTACTTCTGAAGTACATTTTATTTCCCCTACTTAGAGGGATTCAAGGATCATCCCTTGTGCCCTCCTTGTTACTTTCTTTGGGACTGTGAAGTGTAGCATTGTTGCCCTGTACTTAATGGCTAATATCTGCTTATGAGTGAGTAGATACCATGAGTGTCTTTTTGAATCTGCAATAGCTCACTCAGGATGATCTTTTCTGATTCCATTCATTTGCCTTCAAATTTCATGATATCCTTGTTTCTGACTGTGGAGTAGTACTCCACTGTGTAGATGTACCACAATTTCTTTATCCATTCCTTGGTTGAGGGACATCAGGGTTGTTTCCAGTTTCTGGATATTACAAATAAAGCTTCTATTAACATAGTTGAAGAAATGTCCATGTGATTTGGTGACACATATTTGGGGAATATGCTCAGGAGTGGTATAGCTGGGTTTTGAGTTTGAGTTATTTCCAATCTTCTTAGAAAGCTCCAGATTGATTTTCAAAATGGTTGTACAAGTTTACACTCCCATCAGCAATTGAGGAGTAGTCTCCTTTCTCCATTTCCTCACCAGCATGTGCTATCACTTGAGTTTTTGATTTTAGACATTTTGATAGGTTTGGGATAGAGTCTCAGAGTAGTTTTGATTCGCATTTCCCTTATGATTAAGGATATTGAGCATTTCTTTAAGTGCTTCTCAGCTGTTAGAGAGTCCTCTGTAGTGAATTCTCAGCTTAACTCTATACCCCATTTTTTAATTGGATTATTTGGTTTCTTGGTATTTAATTTCTTGAGTTACTTATATATTTTGGATATTAGCCCTCTGTCTGCTGTGAGATTAGTGAAGGTTCTTTCTCGATTTGTGGGCTGTTGTTTTGTTCTATTGACAGTGTCTGAGGCCTTACAGAAACCGTTAAAGACTAGGCTCACAACCAAAAATTGCCAGCATCTTAATACCCAAACTCCGAAGAGATCTGGTGGTTTTGACCGTAATCCACGGCTTAGAATTCACTGCATGGGGGAAAGAAACTTCAATTTAGGCTAGGAAGCACAGGAAAACAGATGGGAGATTTGAAGAGCACCACATTTAGAGCCACAAAATTAAATGCTTGATATAATTTGTTGATGTCCTCTCTCAGAGAATTGATTGCAGAGGACTCCCAACCCTTTGGGCTGTGACTGGTGTTTGAGGTATGTTCAGGTTCCTAGCCTCTTATTCAAGAGTGAAGTCAAGATCCACATAGATTGCTAGATATCCAGGAAGCTTTAATGAAAGCAAAGTGATAAAACAGGTCAGATCCACTGCTGGGATTGATAGTAGGATCCATGAGTAAGCCTCCTGAAGGCTGTAACATGAGACCCTTTGTTATGGGGTCCAAAAGAGGAAAGGATGGTTACCAAAGCACATAGGTTGGGTCACTCTGTTTTTATTTGTAGATTAGGTTGTAAGATCAAGATCGTTCCTCTTCAGCACATGTTCCTTCCCACAAGGAATCTGATTATAATCATATGCACACCCAGTTATGCATATGCATTTGATGGTAAATAGGAGATGCTCCCTAAAAAGTTCAGTTTGAGGACATAGTTTGCCTTATTGCTCTCATGTACCTCAAAACAGTTTCATCCCATCTGTCTTTTCATTCTTCTGCCTGGGCATAAGCAGAGTGCAGTTGAATAGGTTATGTCTAAATCCGATGGTTGTTAAAGGGAAAAGAAGCTCAGAGGTGGGTATATACAGCTCAGTGTTGCTAACAAGCTCCTAGGTATGCTACTAGGAGTAGGGCGGTTTGTTCATAGTACTTGCAGCCTAAACTGCTGAGTCCATTACCATTAGAAAAGGAGTGGGGTCCCAGGTTGCTAAGCAATGTCATGATGCTTGCCTGCATCTATACTGATGTATAAGGCAGGTAGTAAAAAATCAGTGGAACTCAGTTCAGGAAATGATACTGAAAAACCTGAAGCAAACTGGAAAGCTCAAGGTCCTTTGTTTGCCAGTATGTGGCACCCTGCTCTTATTAGGTGTGTTTATGTGACTTACCATCTGCTGATGCACCTTCCTAGGCCTGTATAGATTTTAAATATGAAGCAGTACCAATATTTTCTGTCTGCTCAGTTCTAAATCCATACTTTGCTATTTCATCTATTCACATTAAGTGTTTCATGAAAGTGATTCTTGGTTACCAAGTAGAGATGGTTTGCCTATGGCTTCTGTAGCATTCAGCATCCATGATGCCTGGGAGCTTTGCCACCTCAGTTCTCTCATTCAACGTGTTCCTTTGCACAACAATGGCTTAATTTCTTATCAATGCAGATTCCAATTCAGAGGGTCTGCACTGAGATTGAAATTCTGTATCTAACGTGTTTTGAAAACAATCCCATTCACAATAGGTTCCAAAAAAGAAAAAGAAGAAAGAGGAACAGATAGATCAGACCTTGGGATAAACTTAACCAAGGAAATGAAATACCTCTACAATAAAAACATTGAAGCATGGAGGAAAGAAGCTAAGGAAGATACTAGAACGTGGAAAGACTTCTTGTGCTTATAAATCAGAAGAATGAATCTTGTAAAAATGGCCATCCTACCAAAAGCAGTCTGCAGATTCAAGGCAATTCCAATAAAAAAAATCAGCTCCATTCTTTACAGTAATAGAAAAAGCAACCTTAAAATTCATATGGACACAAAAGTGACCTCAGATAACATATGGAGAGCAATCCTGAACTACTCCTATTGAAACCATACTGAATTGTAATGCCCTAAGCCCATTCTCAACATACGTCCTCTGGGGGGGATATTCCTCTCTAAGATTTATCTTTTATTCCAGAAAACCCATTAGCTGTCCTTCTACCACCAACTAACCATTCAAATATATTTTTACTAACACTGTGTGATATCATACCTGAAGATGTCCAACAACTCTTCGGGACATAAATATGATATTTTCAGATTTTTCTGGTAGCTTTCCAGAACTGGAAATAATGTACTTCTGTACATTACTGTAGCTTTAACAGAGTGTGTCTTTATTATTCAAGTGATTTTATTTATTTTTAAATAACACTACAGGTTTGAAACTCAGTCTTTCTTTGCTTCAAAGCTCATAATGGCTCTTAAGTGTTTGGACTGAATTTTCATTTGCCAGTCTAGGTTTCCAGGAGTGCTACAAATGTCTGACATTCATGTCATGCAGATGCCCAGAGAAGATGAAAAGAAGATGCGACCTTTGTACTTGAAATGGCTCAGTTTTGTTCTTTATGATTTGCAGTGACTGGTCTTCAGGTTGCCATGGCAAGACAAATGTAGATAGGTATCCCTATCACATGTATTACTGAGGATAAGTTTGTGAACCACAGCCTGGTTATGATCCTGTGACCATACCCTGTAAAGATAAAACCCTTCTTGGCTTTTGGATTAAAACATCTTGGAAACTACTAAGGCTTTCAAAATTCCCACTCAGAGATTTGAATCTGAGAAAAATCGTTTTCTGTCTTCCACTTCAGATGAAGAAACTCAAGATCAGGGAAAAGAAGTTTAGAATTTAGCCCCTTCCCGGTGTCTTCTGTGCTGAGTTCTGGTTTTCTCATTCTGGTGGAGCAAGCTCAGGTGAGCTAGAACCCTGGCTTAGCATATTCATAGCAAGAGGATGAACATGCAGATATACTTTGCCTTCCTTCTTGGTTTTAGATTCCCTTTGCTTTCAAGGTTATCCTCTTGGCTTCAGGGGCCATCTCCTCTCCATTAGAGAAGAAGAATAAAGCAGTGAACTGTTTCTAATGAAGGTTACAATATGATTCCACCTTTCTTATTGTTCTGTCATTTAGACTAAGGAGAAAGGGAGGTGGGGCATGGTTTATATCAGAGGGTTTTTCCCCCCAATTCTCAGTAAACCATGCAGGAAGGGAACTGATCCCCTATCCGCATAAGTCCTTAGATTTCCACCATGAGGGTTAGTTCCTTTATTCTCAGCTTTTGAACTCAAGCGAAATGTCAGGTAAACCCATCACATATTAAATTTGCCTTTTAGTGAGTCAGATGTGATCACTGAATGAATGAATAAAGTTTGATGACATTATTTTTTTTTCATTTTTTTATTAAAACCATCAAGTGGAGCTTGGGTAAATGAATGGTTCCCATTATCTCTGCTGATTCTGTGTATACTGTCTGAATTAGGGCAAGAGAAAGTAGTTACTCTAATTTGTGAACACCTGCTGTGTCCGGGAATGTTTTGACGCCACTAAAGGGGGAAGCAGACAGATTTGAAAAGGTGTGGATCATACTTCAGATATTTGTTTCACAGATGTAGACTTACAATTTCCTGGGTTCTTTCACCTAATTATTTCAGCTGTCCAACATGGTAAGCAGAGCAGGATATAGGCGAACTTGGCCCAGGTGGGGCAGCACACTCCAGCCATAAATCAAACATAAAGCTAGGCTGAACTGTCTCATGTTTGGTTCAATTCAAGCTCTCTTTTCATACTTTTTTTTTCTTTGTATAGTTTGTGACTCTCTGAACCTCTCATGAAACTATAACTAATATAAAATTGACCCATCAATCAATTAGGCAAAAAGCAGCTTCACTATTTTACTTGTATGCAGTCCTTCTCTATCACAGGTAGATATCACTTCACTGTGATGCTTTAGGATTCAAATATGGAAAATAACCCCTCCTGCATTGAAAAGGTGGCTCACCTTCAGAAGGCTTCATGCTCTCCCAGAGGATATAATTTTGATCCTTAACATCTTCAATGGCCAGCTCACAAACTGTAACTCCAACACCAGGGAATCTGATGCCCTCTTCTGGCTTCCATAAGTATCCACACGTACATCACACACACACACACACACACACACACACACACACACACACACACATACACACACACAAATAATAATAATAATAAAACTTGCTTTAAAAAGAAAAAAAATAGCCCCATCCACCTAGCCAATACTGACTCTGGTATCTCCCTTATGTTTCTCTGTAAGTCTTCTGGGTCAGAGTTCTTGAAACTTGTTAAATGTATCACCCCAGATGATTCCCCAATACCATGTTGAAGCCTAGCTTTTGAAATTTATTTAATTATTTCTTTGAGTGTGTGTGTGTGTGTGTGTGTGTGTGAATGTGTACACATGAAAGTAAGCAGTTACCCCCAGAATCTTCTGGAACTGGAGTTATAGGAATATATGAGCTGCATGCTGTGGGTACCAGGAACCAAACTTGGGTCCTCCATAAGAGCAGCAAACACTATTAACTGTTGAGCTATTTCTCTTGCCCATCATATACCAGATTTAAAAATTATATATAATCTTTATATGCATTTGACATTCAAGAAATACCATAAAACTGTGGCACAGTATTCCAACCAAGATACCATTGCTATACAAATTAAGATAAGGAATATTTCCATCAGGGTTAATAACATTCATTGTACTCTAATGTCACCTAGTTCGTGTTCCTCAGAAATGGAGCAAGGTCCTAGCATCCTCCTGGCTTTCTGATACCAAGCTTCAGTGGGTATTGAAACAGCCCACTGCAGTCTTCCAGGGTGGAAGTCACCATTTTCTACTTGGCCATTGCTGTCCTACAGGAGGATGGAAACAGATATTTTAACATTTTTCCCCTAAAGTAACTAGAATCCAAAAATGCCCCTGCACTAGGAGGTTTTATTTTTTTTCTAAACTATTGATTAGAGATTGTAAGCTTTAGTCTTATGACCTTGTGATATAATAAGAAATCTGCATTTGATCTTTATCCATAGTCCATAGCAGGGAACTTCTAAATGCCTGAAGATTTACTGAGGAGTGTGAGAGATAAGGCATCCTTTGGCATTTGTAAGTAGCCCCACCTTTTCTTCAAGCACTTCCAAGTTTATGCTAATAATGTCTCTTATTATTAGTAGTAATCCGGTTGTCAGGGGAACCAAACTTGTAACTAGAAGGTTGGAGCTCTCAGTGACAATCCTAGCTTCACCCAAGTGCAGATTGGCACAATCTATGATGGTCAAAGTTTAAATCAACAATATTTGTTGTGTGATCACCCATAGCCATCCAAAGGGAGATTGGAGAACTTCTAGACATAAGAGCAGATGGGTCCTAGAAGGGTTGGAATGGGGGACACACTGGGGTCTTTGATAGTAAAGAAGACCTTGTAGCCTCAGGTGGAATGAACTGAGCAGTCACCCTATCAGTCCCTCATTGTCACACACAGTGGCTCTGGGTTCTTACCTTATGAATTTGAAGAATTAATTCCACAGACCATTGGGAAGGTATGTTAAAAAGAGAGAGAGAGAGACATTTATTCAGCCTCACAGTTTTGACACATGAAAGACCAAAGCTTGTGGTCCTATCACTTGACCTCTAAAGAGGCTGCTGGGTGTGACATGGCATGGGGAGAATGTGTAGGGAACAAATTGTCACATCTCCAACTAGAACAGAAAGAGAACGGTGACTGAGGTTTGCTCCTTTTACAGCAGTCCTCTCAAAAGAGTTCAAGAAAGTTGAAGAACTAGCAGGAAGTCACATGTGGAACATCTCAAATATGTCCCCAGTGACCTGATGACCTCTCTCTAGCCCCCACCTCCCTGAATTTTTTTTTAACCACTTCCCCGTAGTGATACCCTGGTGTCCAAGTCCTTTTAGAAGAAAGAAAGTTGAGCTCCTATGCAGCAGGGTTGGGCCCCAGTGACAGGCTGCCATTGAACTACTAGTGTGAGGACTTTTATAGAAACTGCAGCAGAGAGGGAGATGGAACACCGGTGGGTAAGCTGATAAAACCAGTTGTCCTATCAATAAGTTGTCCATTTGGCTCCCCATCCCAGGCATCTGGACTAGAGTTTTTATGACTCCTTCATGTATCACCTCCAAGCAGTTGGATAACAAAAGGATTATTTAAAAAAAAAAAAAACAGACAAGGACCTGGAGCCCCCAAACACTATTATAATTTCTAGCCTCTGGCCAGGGCCAAGTCAATAATATTCCCAGTTTCTTGTCAAGGATAGGAATTCAGATTCCTTTCCCTAAACTACTAAATAAGTTTCTGTCTCCTGATCTCATCAGTGGGGTGTCCTTTGAGTTGACACATAAACCCCACCCCAACTCAAAGTCCCTATATTTTAGGCCCTCTAGATCTTTGATTTAGCTGTTCTGAGTTGGAGCCTTGTTGAATGATTTTTCAGGGGGGATGTGAGCAAAGCTCTATTTACTCTGCTCAGCATACTGACAATAGCCCACAGAAGCCAGGGATTCCACCTAAGTCTCACTTAGTGAGTCAGAGGGTCTATATTCATAGGAGATTGGCTGAAGGGTTGCTTACAGGAACCTGGGTATTCACTATGATTTTGCATTATCAAACATTCAACCCATCTCAGGAACCAGCCTATAATCTCATCTAATGAAAAGGACAAAAAAAATAGTGGTATGCATGCATAGTGGTCTTCCACTGGAACATGGTCAGACATGGGATTACATAGTCAACCAGGGACCAGTTGTAGAGAAAACTGATTCTCTCTCCCCTAGTCAGTATCAATTACCAAAAGCTCTCCCACTAGAAGTGGGACTTTGTGTCCATGTCCCTTCTCTATGCTGTTGTTATGTGGTCTGTCTTGGGTTGGCATAGGTCTTGTAATGCTGTCATAAACACTGTGAGTTCACATGTGCAGCTTCCCCCAGAAGACACTGTTCCTGTTCCCTTGCTCCCTGTTGTTCTACTGGCTCTGACTATTAAACTCTTTCTGCCTTCTCTTCTTCAATGATCCCTGCGCTTTTAGAGGAGGGGTTCAAGACATATGCAATCTTCCTCCTGTCATCCACTTATCCTTGCCTGGCAGGAGCCAACTTCAGATACAGCATGAGGACTTCCCCTGTGGTGACTAGGAGTCTTTTCTGCTCTGGTGTGCTTTGATAAATAGTGATAGAATAGAGTCCAACATGCATGGGTTTTGTTGAGAGCTGGACATGATTTCTAGACCTGACTTTTCCACATGCCATTTGTGTGACTCAAGGTAACACTTATTTTGCCAAGTTTGGGCTTCATTATCTGTTAGTCATTTTTAGCGGTTCCTACTCTGCATTATAGCCCAGAAAACTCAAGGAGGAGATGAGGAAACACGCAAAGGCACCTGGCACAGGGCCCAGAGAGAGAGCAAGAACTCAGGAAATAATTGCTTCCCTTTCTCAAGTGAAGCCAATTCATTTGAAAATAACAGCTCTCCTTTACCCCCTCATTTACATTTTCTGTACTAAATAACTGAATAGTTTCCAATTTTTTATATTGTAGTGAGTCTTCAGCTCTGTCTAGGTCTGCCCCCCAATCAAGTTCTCTGTCTCTTTGTCTCTCTGTTTGTGTGTGCACATTTGTGTTTGTGTGTGTGTGTGTGTGTGTGTGTGTGTGTGTACATTTGTGTGTGTAGACTACAGTGTGTGGCTTTATTTTGTTCTGGGGATTTGAACTCACTTTCTTATGCTTTACTCACTGAGTTGTTTCCCTCTCCACTACTTTGATATTTTTTATAAGGAGAAAGCCATTCAGGGTTTTGTTTTGTGTGGTTTTTTGTTTTGTTTTGTTTTATTTTGTTGTCTTATTCAACTACCACCTTCTCTATTTTTTTTTTTTTTTTGCAGTGAAAATAGTAGTGAGAAACTAAGAGTTAGACACACCCTCAGGTATGCATACAGATAGGGCCGAGTTCATGGCTAGGTAATAAAGATGGAGCAGTTTCAAAATGGCTGGCTTCTTACCCACATTCCTTGCTTGAGAAAAAAATTTCCTGGAATCTTAAAACAAAAGCTTTGCTGGCTTTTATCTCCCACCTGAAAACCCCCTATTGGTGGACTAGCTTAACAAATTCAAGGTTGAATTAAGACAATTTACACAATCAACCATCCCATCTTTCTTTAAGTATCCAAATCCTAAATTAGGGGAAGAAAAATCTCCAGTAGCTTTAAAACTCCAGTCCTCAAGAAGAGACTGGATTTTTTGTCTTTCTCAGTCCTACCTCTGCTTTGAAGAGGGTTTTGTTTTTCTCTGTCCTTTACGTATATCACAGTGCTATGGGGAGCTCAACAGAGAGGGCCTCACAGACCCAGATTTTTTAAATCTTTTAACTGGCAGAGAAAATGAACCAAATTAAGACCCCTAGACTGTATTAGGACTCCTAGACTGTATTAGGACTCCTAGACTCCTAGGACTGATTTGTGAGTAAAGCTTGGTCATTAGTATCACTCAATATATGCTGTTAAATTGAGTCAGGATTCATCCTAGTGTGATGGAATTAAATATGTCCTATTACAGCCTGTGTTAATGTTCCTCAGTAAAGCTGTGAGCCCCCTGTTTAATACTTTGTCTTATGTATAAAAAGGCTACACATAGTAAAAGCTTGTTAAATGCTTTTCAGCTGAAAGACTAAATGACAACATTGTGACTACTATTAAAGCCCTGTGCATGCCACCAGTTTGCTTTTTGTCCCTTAACTTGTTAGCTATGTATATTTGCATATTTTATGAACTGAATGAATAAATGGGTGAATGGTAAAGAAATAACAGTTGGATAGAGAGTGTTTTAAACAGAGACTTCTTCTGTATTGAACTCTACATACATACATTCTGACTGCTCTGTCCATAGAAAGGCTCCAGCTTTGTAGTCTGCCAATTTTCTTATCTATAAGATTAGCCAGTGATATCTGCTAGAATAAGAGATGGTATTTACTAACCTTAGGAGCTCTGAGTGCTCTGGGATCTTGGGGATTGTCCCACATTCAATGAATAGATTAGCAACAGATATGACAGGAAATAAAAGTACTCTTTGATTTCAGATGCAGTTTCATCCAACACTCGTCTGTACACTAGTCCTTTACTTATATCACAGTGCTATGGGGAGCTCAACAGAGAGGGCCTCACGGACCCAGTTTAAAGCCAGTTGAAATCTTTAGTTCAGCCATCTGGGACCACACTGAGGTATATGAGACCCAAGGACTCAGAGTAAGAGTTTTATAAAGGCAAAAAACACATCCTGGCATCTTGTTTGGTAGCTGCTGGGGGCGGTTTCCACAAGTAAGCAGTTTAACAGAAGCTGAGTTCGTGGGAGCATCTTGACCTTAGGCTCCTAGAATACAGTTGGGTAATTTTCTACAAGATTCTCCTTGAAGGAGATCAAAGTCTGATTAAACTTAAAATGACCTAAGCAAGAATACAAGATGGAAAAATCTCTGCACTCATCCTATCGCATCAATAAAGGCAGTACAAGTTAGGTACATAGATAATTTGAAATTGTTTATTGAACAGACCCAGCCCACTGAATGCCACTTGGTTGTACTCACATATATCATCAGTTACATTTCCTCATGGTGTTGCTGCTGACCATACACTAAGAGTCCTTGTTACTACCCAGTTTTGGTAGAGAATGTGCTACTGTATATAGCTAGTCTGGGAAGATATCTAAAGTCAAAGTATACTTTCTATAAATGTTTATTTCTCTCACACCATGATAAAGGGGAAAAAATAAAAAGAAAAGAAAAAAGGGAAGTTAGGGTCATAGTAAGTTAAAGACTGTTTATTAGTCTATATATGTTATTTCATATTCTCCTTACATCTGTATTTGTTTGTTTTTCTAATGATCTGACATTTCCTTTAGTGTTCTAGCCCAAGCACACTTGGAAATATTTGAACTATAAATGAAGATTTGTGCATGAACAATGCCTAATGGCTACAAGGAGCTCTGTAGTCTCAACCAAAGACAAAGACTGTATACCTCTCTATCATTGTCAAACTCTGTGTATCTCATATTAAAACAATACCATAGCTTAAAATTGGAAACAGACCACAGGGTTCTATAAATATAAGGCATTGGTAGAAAGTTTTGAGGGGAACACATTCCTCAGCATACACATTTAATATGCTGTAACAAAGAAACTCCAAACTATCCAAACTTAGTACTCATTCAAGAACAGGGATGCCAGTACACTCAAGCATCCTTGACTATTACTTATGGTGTTCTTTCACATTGCAGCACCCATATGTGCCCCACAGCTGCTGCTCCTGCTTTAGACTGGAAGGTGGTGATAATGGGGAGAAGGATACATAAATCAAGCTTTTCCTCTAAAGACAGGGTATGATAATTTCCCACACAGTCTCAACATATATTTCATTGCTCAAAACCTGGTCACATGATCACGTCTAGGTTTGGAGGAAATTAGGGAACAATATCTGCCGTCAAGATCATCTACTTTGGTAAAATTCAATAACCGGTAAAGAAAATCAAGTTTTTATAATCTCTTAGCATGAGATAAATTAGCATCTTGAATTCTTTTCATATTATACTAGAACACTCATTATAATCAATAAGGGAAGAAAAAAAGGAGATACTAAGAAGGAATATAACATATAAAGTGGAAAAGGAGATGCATAAACATTGAAAATCTTGATTCAGGCTGGAGCGATGGCTCAGTGGTTAAGAATCTGTACTGTGCCCACAGAGGATGTTAATTAAGTTCCCATTAGTCACCTCACAACTATCTGTAACTCCAGCTTCAAGGACTCTGATGCTCTCTACTTGTCTCTGTGAATATCTTCATGTACAAGTGCACATACTTCCACATATACACATAATTAAAATATAAAATAAGTTTTAAAAAGTGTTGGCATTGCAGGTTAGGACTCAGAGAGACATGATGGGAAGCTCTTCTGGGTTTAAAACTATTCAAGGGTCATTGATATAACAGCTTCTTTAGCCAAAGAAATGTGTTTTTTTTTTCCATCTCTCAAATACTGTTTATGTTTGTTTCACTAAATTTACCCTACTAGATGAGCTCCTTGGGCCTCACTCCTCTTAATAACAACAAGAAGTCCTCTTCTACTGACACCTAGAAAGCTATTTCATTGTTTTCAGTAATATCACATTGGTTCTGTGTCACTGGCCTGGCTGTAGAGTAAGCCTTTAGCTCATCCTCTCAGAGACATATCTAGTATTAGCATCTCTTATATACTAAGACCTTCATGTGTGATCCAAAGACCAAGAGTGTCTGTATTATCTGGGAGTTGATGGTAATTTTGAATGTTAAGCCATAGCTCAGAGGTGCAATGTGAGTTTCCCAGAATTGCCATCATAAAGTAGCATAGGCCGAGTGGCTTCCACAACAGAGATATCTTGTCAGGTTCTGGAGGATAGAAGTCTAATGTCAAAGTGTCATGAGCATAGACGTGCCTTTCTTGTCTGTTTGAATGGAGCTGAGATCCTGAGTCGGTATGTAGGACGACTTCACACCCTATACCATGTGTAACTCTGCAAAAGGCAGGGGCAAAAGGGTTTCAGAAGCCAACCAATCAGAACCAGCACCAAGGAGACATTTTTTTCTTCAGTGCCCCTCCATCACCCTTTACTGACATAACTCACCATTGTGTCTGTTGCAAGTAATTGTTAAAGTAGCTAACCCAATATGGTTCAGGAAGTAACCGGGGATATGTTGTATGGCTGGGAGGCATGGACACTGTGCATTATCTGCACAGTGTGTTTCAATCAATACTAGTATCATTTTTAATGAACAAGAGGGAAAATGTGGAATTGTTAGCCCCTTGCCAGATATATAAGGAGGAAAATCTCCCTAGGGCTTACTCAAATTCTCCCCCACACATGTGTTTTTTCGAACTAGTAATTTCATGATATTTTAAAGAACAGGAGATAAATGTTGAAGGGGGAAGTTGTTAACAAGATTTTGAACTGAAAAGAAAAATCTTGTAGATGGCACTCCTCTGCCCAAACTATGGAGATATATGTGTAGAAATCCCAGATTCTCCCCTGCCCCACCTCCCACAATTCTCTAAGATCCACTTCAAATGTCACTTTCGTTGGTTTATTCTTTTAGGGCTCTGAACTATTTTTCCTGTTATGATTTGAATAAGAAAAGTTGTCCATAGTCTCATATGTTTGAAAGTCTCATCCCCAGTAGTTTGGGATGTTTTGTAGCAGTTAGGAGGTGGAGTCTTACTAGAGAAAGTACCTCACTGATAGGACAGACATAGTAGCTTACAATCTGACCGACTTCTTGTCCTTTCCTGATTCCTGAATGCTGATGTAGTGTCACCTACCAGCTCCTAGCTCCTGTTCCCAGGACATTGCTGTCTCTTTTGTGTCTTCCCTAAGATTCTATCCCATGGAATTGTAAACCAAGTTATGCCTTTTCTTTCTTAAAGTGGATGTGTAAAGATATTTTATCTCCACAACAGAAAGAAAACAAACAGAGTCACATAATTGAGCTCATCCACACACTCTATGTCCCTGACTTTAATGAATGACTCATGAGCACAGCCAACTGCATAAGTTGCTATTCTGAGTTCTTTATAGTCACAGAATTGCCTGGCTCTTTATAGTACCCTAGCTTTCTGCTCTCTCTCTAAAATGGTGTCTTTTGTTTATAATGCCTTTCTCCCTTCTCCTTTGACTTCTGTATTTCTTCCCCCTCAAAGATCCCAGAAAGTATCTCTTAATATCTCTGAATTTTATGAACTTCCTTCCAACAACATCAACCCCAAGTAACTAGGAGGTACCTTCCCTATGGCTCATGGAATCCATTGGTACCCACCCACTCTGCCCTCTTTCCTAACAAGAATCTGGCCATGCTACCCTCACCCTCATATATCTCACTGACTAGAATTCTTCACTGGCTCTGCCTTACTCTTGAGACAAAGACAAAACCTCCAGGCATACTTTCTAAAGCCTAGCTCCCTCTACCTCTCAAAAACAATTTCCCGTCTAGCTTTCCATGGCTGCCTCTGCATCAGCTGCACCAGCTTTATTGCCCAGACTTATGCTACTCCTTTAGGACACAGGGCCTTTCAAGAAACTCTCATGAAATGCTCTTTGACTCTCATCTGATCCACTCTTTGGTTACTCTCGCAAACTCAAAGACTCACATTTCAGTCCTTCATGGAGGGAATATATATGTTGACTTAATTACCTTGCTAATGTCTAACAATTCCTAATAAGACATCCTTAAACAAGATACATCATACTATTTTCTGAGTACTTTAATCTCAGTCTAGTCAAATACCTTTCATGGAAGCAAAATTAGCAATCTAAATGTTTGGATTCATGTGCTAAAATTTCTTGTTCCCATTAACTCACTAACCCAACCCTTCAGTAGTATTTATTGAAGCTTTTCCATGTGTTTGCCTCTATGTTTGAAACTATTCTTACAGAACTGAATTGAACAAAGTTCCTACTCACTTGGTATATTTGTTCCCATGAAAATAATATAGGGGAAAATAAACCTTTACAAACACACATCATAGAAATTGCTGATTGTGATACGTTTAATGAAGCTAATAAAAAAGTTAGGGTGATAGAAAATGGATTTTTACTGTTATGAGCTGTTGTTAGAGAAAAGGTCTCACTGTAGCCCAAGCTGGTCTTGATTTCTAGATCCTCTGGCCTTTAGCATCCCAAATGCTGTCAGTACAATTGTGTGCCCCTACACCCAACACTGAGGAGGTGCTTTTGAATTGTACTTCCCTGGTAAATGAGTATGATACAAGAGGATTTCAGTGAGAATAATCAGCATGTAAAAATTTCTAAGGTAGGCAAGAACTTTCTGTGTTGGAGAAAATGAGAAAAAATCAATATGTTGGCATTTCTATGATTAACAAAAATACATGTCTGAACTAAAGCCTTGAATCTTAGAATCACTGTTTGTAACACTGGAAGGTGACATGGGGAAAATATGATACATATACATCCATTTACAATACATATAAATATATATTATACATTATCAATATTTGAGTCCAGGGTCTCATGTATTCCAGGCTGACCTCAAACTTTTACATTATAATGATCTTGAATTTTTAATTCTTCTACCTACTAAGTGTTGGGATTATAGTCATAAACCACTGTGCCCGGCTTGCGTGGCACTACAGACATGAACCAACTAGGTCTTCATACATGCTGGGTAAGCACTCTACCAACTAAGTTACATCCTCAATCTTAGCAAATTATATTTTTCAAAGGGAGAAGGCAGTAGCATTTTCATTGGGATAGTGACCTTTCTTTCTGAAAAGTACCTGTGCTTACTGGTTCCTCTCTGCTGCCCTTCAGCACCCCTGAGGGCACCATTCTCAGGGAACACACTGTGAGTGGTTCTCCTGGGACTGTGCAGAGATCTTGCATGCTTTCCATAGCTGAATTCCCACAGCTCCCTACCAGACATCCATCAAAAATGTAGCCTGTGCCTGTACCCCATATGCACTGCTACAAATGCTTTCCCACATGCCAGGAATGGATAGTATTGATCTTGTGCAGAATGCCTGGGGTCTTCTCACTTTGCAGATATGGAAACAAAGCTCCAGCATGCAGAAATAAACAAATGACAGAACCAGAACCATCTTCTTTGACTCAGTGCTCAGTGTTTGCTGGACTATAGCATAACCATCACCCATCTTTTTCCCACAGTCATGGTGGTTTTTGGCAGGTGTACAGCAACCTAAACCAAAAGCATTAAAATGCTATGTTAAAAAATAAAGTCGATTAAATATTCTACTCTAGCCCTGCGTGGGGGTCGTGACTCCTAGCCCTGCGTGGGATACGAGTGGCGTCCCTCAGTGCACTGAGCCCCCCCCTTTCCCCCTTTTCCCCCCGAAATAAACCTCTTGTGATTGCATCAAAAAAAAAGTCATCCCACCCTAATTTCCTTCTTGATAAATACAGATATTTATGGATGACATTTTCTTTTAATGATCCCTATCTGTGCATGACGGGAAGGTAAGCTTGGAAGCCCACCTTCTGTTCAGTGCTGCTTCAGACAAGTGATTTTAATTTAATGCAGTAAACATTCTGCAGTTGCTCATTGCAGCCAGTGCTGTTGGTAATATTTAATCTGCCAAAAAAAAATCTCATTGTGTATTACCATTGAGATGCAAAATAATTTATGGCTCCAACTCCCTCTGCTTTTGCATTCATAAATCACTTGATATTTGTAAGAAGATATGATTGTTGCTTAATCCTTTCCATTCTTAACTTTTGATATCAATAAAATTTAATTCTGTATTGTTCTATATTAACTTTGCAATTAGAAAATGAGAAAGAGAAATCTGAGCCTATCGGTGTTCATGTGTTTGGGCTTAATTATTGAATGCAGCAATTTTCAGGAGATTTTTGTGTATGTGTGTGAATGATGTATGTGCATGGATACTCCTATGGTGTATATGCATGTACATGAATGTGCATGTGTGTGCATGTTTGTGTGTGAGTTGAGTAAGCATGCCACAGTGCATACGTGGAGGTCAGAAGATAATTCTGAGTGTCAGACTTTATCTTCCACCTTGTTTAGGACAGGCTCCCTTTCACCTTTTGCCATCGGGTTAAGTGGCCCACACATTTTCAGGCTTCTTTCTCCATTTCCCATCTTTCAATAGGAATAGTGGTGCAATAGAAGTGCACCATAATGTCTGGCAGATTCTTGGGATCTGAACTCAGATCCTCAGGCTTGTGGAACAAGCACTTTACCCCATTAGCCATCTCCCTAGCCCCCCAATCACTTTTTAAATATCCCTTCTTTTTGGCTGTGCCAGAGATCAAACACAGGACCTGTCACATGGGAGGCAGTACTCTACTCCCTCTCAACACACCAAGTCCTGGTGATATCTTCAGTCCCAAAAAGTCATCAATCATCCAGTGAGCTTGTGCCTTACTTTTTGAGTATGTGTAAGTTACTAAAAGCAAATTGTGATTAAAGAAATGAATAATACAATTGGATTTTTTCACCAATGGAAAACTACTACTACTACTACTAATGTATGCTTTTAAAAATTCATCCAAAAGGGGGCTGAAATGGCTCAGTAATTAAGAGCACTTACTGCTGATATATATGCATATAGATAGATAGATAGATAGATAGATAGATAGATAGATAGATCTCCAGGTTGGGTTAGTTCCCACATGGCAGCTCATAACCAACTGTAGCTTTAATTTAAGGGGATTTGGCACCCTCTTCTGGCCTTCTTGGGCCCTCATATATACTTAGGACACATAAACTCACACAGGCATACACAAAACACATACATAAAAATAACAAATAAAAAAGTGATTATTTAAAACTGGCCCAAAAGTGAATTATGAAAAGAGCAAAACACTTTACAGGTGACTGCATTATGAGAATTCCTGGTCCTTGGGATTGATTTACTTGAAGAAGACAATGTCCATTTGTTTTTTTCTGTATATTAAGTATTAAATAGTTTATTTACTTGAAAATACTATTAACAGACAAGTTTATATTTATAGTGGTTTGCTTGTTTATCTATTTGTTAAGTGTGAGAAACAGGTAAATGGTATTGATGATAACATCCGTGAAAACTGAGCACCCTCAGAGCTCTGTGGGCTGAATTCCTTTTTGTATGCTTCACACAGTTAAGACAACAGCGATGGAATTGTAACTTCATTGTGACAGAACAGTTTTGACGCTTTAGACCATGCTTGAATCAGGAAGCTATTGAAAGGAATAGCAATACATATGAAGTGATATATCATTTTAATACTATGAACCTTATATCAAGACTAAGCTTTCTCATTTAAAATGACACAGTCAAGGGGTGGTGTATGCCTTTAAACCCAGCACTCCTGAGGCAGAGGCATGAATATCTCTGAGTTCAAAACCAAGCTGATCTATGAAGCAAGTTCCCGGACAGCTCAAGCTACACAGAGAAACCTTGCCCACCCTCCAAAAAAAAAAATGAGTGGTCTTTTGAATATTTGACTCAGTGGATAGGATTTAGTTTGCAGAAAGCATTGCAAAATATCAAAAAGTTCAATATGCTTTAAAAATTTGGGCTTATCTTTCTTATATCCAGCTTGTTTTTTAGACTCTTTGTCATAGTGATATGGCAAGCCTCAGCTCACTTGCTCAAATTGAATGACAATTAATTTATAATTTGTTTTCTATTGTCATTAATAGAATCTGATTTCCAGCAATATGCCTTATCTTGCATATTTATTTTAATTTTTTAAAAATGTATTTATTTATTGTTTCAGGTTACATCTCCATTATAGTGTCCTCTTTCAACCCTTCCCAGTCCTGCCCTCCCACCTTCTACCCCCTAACCCTTCCATCCCACTCCTTTGGAGTGGAGTGTTTAATTTCAATTTTATTTAATTCATTCAACTTTTAGGGTCTTGCTGTGTAGCCCTGGCTATCCTGAAATTAAGTACATAGCCCAGATAGGGTACCCACACATTTAAGGGATACATAGTATATGGGGATAGAACTGACTGACTGCATGACTGGGCAAGTCCCTGAGTTCCATCCCCAGAACAAGAGAGAGAATCATGGGGGAATTGGAACAGGTAGATAGGAAAAAGGAAGGATAGAAGGAATAGGGAGGAAAACATACCACAAGTAATCTTAAATATTATTGGCCAGCACTTCCCAAGGTGAGTTTTCCAATATAAGAAACTACCAGGAAACTCAATTCTTTATAATCAATGAGATTATAGAGCTATATAAACTATGTTTTTTGTTTCTCAATGTCTTTTCTTCTTATTATTTTGTTTCTGATTTTTCTGTTTAGATTTATTTATTTATATTTGTTACTGTTTTTGTTGTTGTTGTTGTTGTTGTTGTTGTTGGTTGTAGAGTGTCAGGTAGTCCAGGCTGGCCTTGAACACACTCCGCAGCTGAATGTGACTTGGAATGCATAGTCTTTCTGTCTCTACCTCCCAAATGCCAGATGACATTTTTGAGTACTTCTGTGACATACTTCTCACACTTCTGAGTGACACACTTCTGTGACATAAGCTGGGGTTGAGTAGAATGTCTTGAGAATTAGAACATGCACAGGTGTTGTTATCTTATATTTGAATTTCTGAATGCATTAGATGTTCTTTAGAGTTTAATCCTGACACCCATGGAAATTATTTTGTGTGCCTCCAGTCAGAGAATTAGAGGACAGTTTAGACGTCTCATATTTCTCTGATTTTAAGACCTGTTTCTTGATAGTACGTGGAAGTTACGTTACACCAGTGTTCATGTGTGCATGTGTATTTCATCTCTCTATATTCCTATGCCTCTTTCTTCATGGCTTTTTATTTTCATTGCATTTTCTTTTAGGAAAGCAGGGGAAAGACATCTCATAAACCAAGTCCTGAAAATAGACAAAGTATTATTTCTTTAAATTTTCTATTTTTTTATGTTTATTTGTTACTTCAGGTTACATCTCCAACACAGTGCCCTCTTTCCACCCATGAATGGGACACATAAATGTGAGTATGCAGGCATGTGCCACAGCACAGAAGTGGAGGACAAGTTTTAGAAGTCAGTTCTCCCCTTCCACCGTGGGTTTCAGGAATTGAACTCTGGTTATCAGGCTTGCATGGCAGGTCATTATCCACTGAACAATCCTACCAGCCCCCGAATAGTGTTTCTTGGTTGCATTTTCACTAGTTGCTGGATTGTTGAAGAACCTATACCCTAACACTGGGCAAGATATTAAAAATTGCGGTTTGTGATGGTGCCTGGTGCAGCTGCTCTTGCAAAATTCTTGATTCTTTCACAGCTTTCTGAAGGTGAGATGTTTCCATTTGCTCACTTTTGTCAGTGGCCCACTCAGCAGCTCATATTGTCCCCATATCTGTGTTGAATATATATTGCATGTAGTCTGATACATTAGAAAAAGAGAGAAAGTTATAATAACAACATCGACCTCCTGGCAGCATACACTGTGCCTGGAGCTCGTGGTGACTTCAGCATTATCAGAATGTGGATGGCATTACATCTGTTATGTCTGAAAAGTGCTAGGCGATGGTGCTAATTTATAATGCAGGAGGAGGGAGGTGAAGAAAGATGGGGCGATGAAAAATAGCACACAGTAGGAGAGAGTCAACTAAATGGTAATTTGTTAAGTTTTATTCATACCATGCAACAAAGTGCTGTCACAGGTTTCTGGTTTGCTTTATAAATCAACAGTGTTTGTAGCTCATCTAGATATTTGGACACAGGATAGCTCTAAAAAGCCCCCTTTCTTGTAGAAAGCATTTCTCCAAGGATTATGTGGCATGGAGTGAGCATGGCTGTGGAGTGACTGAAGGCCTCTGGCTGTCACTGAACTTTATAAGACAAAGGGCACAGGCAGGAGGCAGGAAGCCCATAAGAACAGAACATTATATCATTTGCCATTCACAGAGGAAGAGCAGAGAAAAACCAAGGCAGATGGTGGGGAACCACACAGAGAACGGTGCTGAGAGTGAGCACAGATACTGCTCAGACTTTGAAGCTTTGAGAGCTTGTGTCTTTCCGAAAGTTCAGCAAACACAGCATTGTCTGTTCCTTGCCTTTATTTCCATCTTTTGCCTGTGCCCTGCCACCAGTGTGTACTTCACCTATCTATGTATTTTCATTATATAGTGTATGATTAGTGCCCGAGGTTGGAAAGAGTCCACTTCTCAATAACAAAAGTTTACAAGATGTCTAGACAGAGCCTTAAGGACAGAGAATTTATAACTGCTAATAGAATTTCTAAGCAGGTATAAACTTGGCATCCATGGGGACCTTCTTTAGGACTCTAGCTGATTGCAACCTCTAGCTACTCAAGTGCCTTTTGTGAAATGGGGTCCTGTTTTCCTGCAGTCCACAAAAATCCCCTATGTGCTTTAATTCATCCTCTCTAGATGAAATATTATCTAATATATTGCAAATAAGTGTATTGTTATGACATATTTGAGAAATAATTTACACAAAAACATCTATGCATTTCATACAAATACAACTTAAAAATATTTTTGCTTCTTGGTTGATTGAATCAATGCACCCATACCTCAAAGATTCAAAACTAAATGTCCCTATAATATCTTGGGGGAGAGTCTGGGCCACCACCTCATCCTTTTATTTTCCATGGCTTCTCCATGAAAAACAAATTTTTGATATTTTTTTCCTTATCTTAAAGCCACTGGGGATGGCTTCAGTAAGCTCTGAAACTGAAATTTCGTAAACAGAAGAAGTTCATGTGAGATTATTGCAAAAAAAAAAAAGAGTTAAAATATAAGATTTGACTTGGGCTTTCATTTGTAATTTTTAAAAATATCTCTGTAGCTGGGCATGGTAGCACAGTCTATAATCCCAGAACTCTAGAAATTGAAATGAGAAGAGGATGAGTTCCAGGTCAACCTCGCCTACATGGCAAGATCATGGCTCCAAACAGCTACAATACAAACACAGTAACAATGAAACCTCCAGTCATTGCTTGTAAGTACTTTAAGGCATTTTTCAGCTGGACACTTTTTATCAATGATACTGAGTAAGTTTAACAAATCAGAATCATAGACTCCATGGTTGAAACAAGGCAAATTTAATAACTTATAGTTTGATGGTGAAAGGTCACACATAAACTCATTGGACTAAAATAGGAACACTGTAATTATTGGAGTCTCTCAGACTTTTCTTCTAATTAAAGACCATCTACCGCCCTTGGATCATGACCCCTCTTTCATCCTCAAGGCCAGCAGGAGAAAGGCAGGCCTTGGCATGAATCTATATGTCTTGTTCTTCATTGATGAGGTTAGGTTCTCCCCTTCTAAAGACTTGTGATTGAACTGGAGACTATCTAGATAAAGAAAACAACCTCCCCATCTCAAAAAATTTACCCCATCATATCTGCAAAGTTTTTTTTTTCACTCTGCAAGGTGACTTGCATATATTCAAACATTTGCTGTAGACCACTTCAGGGCAGGGCCTATTACTGGCACTAAGTATAACAAATTCTGACACATGCTCTGTACCTTTGATCACTTTTTCCTAAGCTCAGTTTCCAGCACAACCAAAACTGGTCAGATATTTCTACCAAAACCAACTGTTGATTCTCTTTTGTGATCACTTTCAGTCAGTAGCCTGGTAAGCCTTGCTATACATAGGGAGACTTCTGAACCACAGTTTTGATTCTTGCATGATACTTACTTACATGATTCCTTGCACCTGACTCTGAGTTCCCACAAAGTCTTCAGATTTTCCAAGCCATTATCAAGGCTTTCTTTTCATGTCTGGAGTACTGAATACTTAAGAAATCTTTAGTAGAAAATTTCTTAAGACCTTCATTTTAAGCCAGGCGTGGTGGCGCACTTCTTTAATCCCAATACTCAGGAGGCAGAGGCAGGGGAATCTCTCTGAGTTTAAGGCCACCATGATCTGCAAAGTGAGTCCAGGACAGCCAAGGCTATTACACAGAGAAACTCTTTCTTAAAAAAAAAATTACTGTCACCTTTACAAAGGATCAAACTATTTACAAAGGAACAAAGTAGTACTCAGAGAGGGAAAATAAAATAAATTTTGAAAGACTATGTAGAATATAGAGCCACAGACTGACAGGTCCACTCCTGGACCAAGTGGTATAACCTCATACTGAAATGTCTAACTAGAGAGGATGAAGTATGGACGGAAGCAGAAGAACTGATTCCCATGACTTGGATGGCAAGTTGTCCTGACCTCCTTAAAGTGCACTGCAGCTGTTCTCACATTGACTCTAAAGTCTTAGAAGCACAGGAATCCTCCCCTGATAAAAACCTTCTCATCCATGCTTACAGTCAAAACTATTCAGAACGTTAAATCAAATAGCATTTTTCTGGACCACGTTGCCAGGAGATACTCACCACAGCAGTGCTCTTCTTGTCTGAGAATATCTCACATTTGGCCAACAGTTTTCAAGAAGAGACAAATCCATAAAAAGAGAAATGGAGATTCTAGTTTGGAAAACCAAACTTAGCTTTTACTCACATGCCTGATTGATATTGCAGGCAATCCCAGCACTAAGTAACTTCTCTCTGCCTTATTGGCTCGATGTTCAGACTTACTAGCTCTCCTTCCCATCTCAAGTATTTATTGAGTACTTCCTATGTATTCAATTGTAGCTGAGGATAGATGAACTGTGATCCCTGTAAGTCCTATTGAGTTGCTGAGTTCAATCTGGATGAAGAACTGAATCTCACATCTTCTGATTCAACTGTCTGCCTTCTACCCTCTTCTACAATTTCACTGGTTTCAAATGGAAAAAAAAAATAGTTCCAGTACATTCTGAACTTCAGCCACCATCTCCTCATTCATGTTAGAGTTAAGAAGGAGACATCATGTGCTATTTAGATAAACTCTGCGATATGAAAAGTAAACAATACAGTTTTTGAGAAGTTAAAAAAAATGGTTTATTGACTGTTTGGAGAGTAAGATTTATCTTCTATATGTTTCAAAACTTTGACATCCCAATGAACAGTGGAGTGACTAGCCAGACACTCGAATTACAGTATTTTATTTGCAAATAGTATGTAGTATGGTTTATTGAGAACCCTCAGAGTTTGAAGTGTGGGTCAATATAATGACACAAGAACATCTTTTACTTCTCTAGAGCCAGAGATAAAGTCAAGGCAAGACGAGGGCCTGATTAATTAGCTACTTAAGACCCCTTCTATGGGAATATAATTCAGCACTGAGCACTTTCTTACCATGTGCAGATTCCTGTTTTTCAATAGCCTATGCTGGAGAGAGAAAGGAGAAAGGAAAGTATTTCTGGACAAAGGGAGTTCAGAGCACTGGGACCCACTGAAAGCTTTACTGTAATCCAATATGGTCATTGAAAACATGGAATTGTCTTTGTGAGGAATTTATCTCCAGGATCCACAGTTGTGAATATTGAGTCAGGAAATTTCAGAGGTTGCTTTGGAGGTAATCTAAATGCTTCTCTCATTTTCACACAGCCCAAGACATCTCCTCATTTTTATGATAGAAAGATTTGGTAAGTTAATATAAATCATGTCTCACTTGACTACATACAAGCAGGACTGAAGTAACAAGGGAGAAGTCTGCCCTCTAACTCAGGATCTCTTTCTATTGTACCATTACCTTGCCTTAGTCAAGGGACCTTGTTTCAATGGGGGATCCTATCTCTTAAGGATAGTGGGACTCAACTCCTTGTTTTTCTGTCTTTCCTCTTTAATTCTTTATTCCTCTTCTGTCTCTCTAATGAGAATAAACTAAAAGTAGTCCCTCATAAAACCATGACTGTACCTTATTTTGCTAGTGGAAACTTTCAATGGGGTGCTGCGGTGCCCCACTTAAGGGGGCAGCCTTCTTTTGCTGTGTTCTTGGAAAACTCATTTAGCTTTTCTGCCTTGGGTTTTCTACTAAATGAAATGGTGGAGTTGAGGTTTTATTATTTGTAAGGTTCCTGATGGCTCTGAGTTTTGCAGAAGGTCATTTTCCTTTCCCTCTCCCAGCTTTTTTGGCACTTGCATGTCCCGTAACCAGCTGTTAATCATTAAAAATGAAGACGCTACTCCAAGTAATGTCTGGCTGTGAGGACACGATCTGAATACTTCCATTCTGACCTCCAAATCAGTCTGAACATCTTGCCTTTAGAACAGAATAAAAAAGCATAAGGGGAGGGACTAGAGGCTTTAATTATATTTTTAACAATGACTTCACATTAATTGTATTTTTTCTACACCTCTGGAAAATTACATTGTAGATGAGATAAATGCAGCCTCTTATTTAAATTAAGGTTATCTTTTGGCTGCTAATCTCATTTATTGTTTAGCAATTTTAATTCAAGTCAAAGCCATGTAATTAGCGCCCTCAGCCAATTGCAGTTCCATGCAGCTTTGTAGCTGTATTTACTGCTGTTAAGACAAGGCTACTCATGTGGGAAGTGTAAGTCAACATACTAAATTATTAAAGATGGCATACATCAACAGAGACTCCTCATGCATGCTGATGCTTCTAAAAGAAAGGCTGTACACCACGCCCAGTGAATATTGCCACCATGGAAGGCCAGTATGAGCTATTGATATATTTTTTAATTATGTACTTTTATTTTATGTGCATTGTTGTTTTGCCTGCATGTATGTCTGTGTAAGGGTGTCAGATCTTACATTTGTGCAGTTGTGAGCTGCTGTGTGGGTGCTGGGATTTGAGCCAGCGTCCTCTGGAAGAGCAGTCTGTGCTCTTAACCACTGAGCCATCTCTCCAGCCCAAGTTATTGATATTCTTTTCTTTTTTTATTATTGTTTATTTATTATTTCAATTTGCATCTCCATCACAGTTCCCTCCCTCCACACCCCCATGGAACCACCCTCTCACCTTCCTACCTTCTCCCCATTCTCCCACCTATCCTGTCCCCTCCACCCCCCGTGTAGAGTACCCTACATATTAGCACCCTTCATTCAGCAGCCATATGAGGGCTAAGATTTTCCTTCCTCTTGAACCGAGGGCCTACGTGGCAGCTGCACTAGGGCAAAGTGTCCCATCAACAAGTAACAAAGTCTATGTTCCTGTTCCTTTCAATCTGTTGGTTGTAGGATAGTTTCCTGTACTATTTGGCTAAAATCCAGTTATAAGTGAATAGATGCCATGCACATCTTTCTAAGTCTGGGTTAGCTCACTCAGGATGAGCTTTTCTAGTTCCATCCATTTGGCTGCATATTGCATGACTTCCTTGTTTCTGATGGCTGAGTAGTATTCCATTGTGTAGATGTACCACAGCCTTTTTAAATCCGTTCCTCAGTTGAGGGACATCTGGGTTGTTTTTACTTTCTAGCTATTACAAATAAAGCTGCTATGAACATTGTTGAGGAGATGTCCTTGTGGATTGGTGAGGAGTCATACCCAGGAGTGGTATGGCTGGGTACTGAGGCAAAGCTATTCCAAGTTTTCTAAGATATTGTCAGACTGACCTCCATAGTGGTTGTACAAGTTTGCACTCCCACCAGCAATGAAGGAGTGTTCCCCTTTCTCCACAACCTTGCCAGCATGTGCTGTCATTTGAAGTTATTGATATTTTTAAGCACAGAGAAATTAAATGGATATCTTATTCTTATAGCAAGCATAGTAAGGAGAGTACGTAAGAGAAGCAAATAGCGTAGAGTCTGGACATTGGTGTTTTGATGTTGGAAAGTCATTAGAATATAGTCCAAGATTGACCGTAATACTGAACAACTGTATAAATGAGACATTGTGCACATTCTAGCTGACCTCAGAAGTAAGACCTTGGCCATCACCATATTAAAGGTGCAACCATTAAGCCCCAGAGACAATAAGTTAGTCTTTCACCCACTAATAAGTAAAGTCCATAAGAATGTTAGGTTTTCTGAGTCTGAATCCCAGTACTTTAAGAAACTTGAGACAAGCTGAACACAATTTAACTTAACACACAAAATGTAAGGTGTCCTATGAATATGTATGTAGAGGGGATGTTGGAAGTGTGTGTGAGCATAAATATCTGTGTATATTAGTCATCACTTGAAACAAAATTTCTGAAATTGGTAAAATAAAATTAATAAGAAATATACAGGTGAAAGATCTGCACCTCTCTCTGTCTCTCAGTTTGCTTGACTTGTCCTGTTTAGTCATTTTCTTCTACCTCGTATGTTTATGTTCTGATTGTGATGTGACTTTCTTCCCTATACTTTCCTGGGATATTATAAAACAAATAGTGGGATATTTTTCTGCCCACTACATGAAGACATCTTTGTCCAGAAATTCATCTGGCCCAGAGACTTAGAGAATGACATTGTGGAGAAATCACTCTACATTTCTGATAACAGAGCTTACAATCCAACAACAAATGTTTTAGATGTACTCTTGAGATGCCAAACAATCTTTTATTTGCTTGTGGGAAGAAAATATGCATTAATGTCTACTTACAATTGGTGTTAATGATATAAGTTCATAATATTAATGGATAGTTGTAATCCACAAACTGGGCTACATATCTCTATGTATATGTGGATGTAGACATGTGTGTGAGTGACATACTTTTGACTCCTTCTCTGGAAAGAAGGCTATATTCAGGATATAAATTAAAACATCTCTCCTTCTAGCACCCATCAGCACCTTTAATGAAGCACTTCTGTGACCCATCATGGTTTGTGTACATTAAGTTCCTTGAGAACCACAGCTTTATCTACTTTTTATTTTCCTGAGCCACAGAAGACTTTTTACTTAAAGCCTCTCCAATCTGTGAACTTAGTTTCATAAAAGACTGGGTAACAATGTCTTATATACAAATGTCCTTCTACATTTATGCCCCTTATATTGAATTCATTTCATCTACTTTTCTCTATCCCATCAGGAATGTGAGCCTATTTACAGACAAATCCATTGCCTATTTGGAGAAAAATGTACTACTCAGAATACTTCTGAGAAAACATTAGCATTGTAAACTTGGCTTTTATGTCTGGGGTTAGGGGTATGGTGGGGAATCAAATAGCATATAGAACATACCCATTCAATATTTTGGTTTGTAAATCTTTATTTTTCTTTGTTTTGGCTTTTGGGTTTTGTTATGTTGTTGTTGTTGCTGCCGGTTTTTTGTTTGTTTGTTTGTTTGTTTATGTCAGTACAGAGTTTCTCCATGTAGGCCTGACTGTCCTGGAACTCACTCTGTAGATCTGGCTGTCCTGGAACTCACAGAGATCCACCTGTCTCTGCTTTCCAAGTGCTGGGATTAAAGGTGTGTGTCACTATCGCCTGGCTTGGTTTGTGAATCTTGCTCTATCAAATTTGAAAGGTAAAGAAAATGGTTGCATTTGGCCAAGGAAAGGACTTATTTACTCTGGCATTGTGAGTTAAAACATGGTGTCTTTGTCCCTATGATCAACTCAGCATGGCTTATAGAGATAACTAGATTAGGGAGTGCATCTCAACCTGTAATGAAGAACATAAAACATATAATAAATCTATAGAATATGATGCCATAGAAGATTTTGAATTGGAGAGTGTGTCCAAACAGAAGTCACTTGTGTTTGTAAACAAGACCTTGTAAAGCTAGGACATCTAAGTGGCTTCTCCTGACACCCTTTGTATATCATGGAGTATGTCGTCACTGCTTTGCTTAGCAGCGCAGATGTTATGTTGCACTGGGTACCACGTGTCACAAAATAACATGTGTTGAAAATGAGGTCTGCACATTTATATCAAGACCTCTTTATGATTTCCACCACAAAAGGCAGAAATTTATCTTTATAAAACAGCAAATAAAAAACAACTGTTCTCTTGAATATTAGAATATGGCTTTTTTTGCACATGTAACAGAATGCTGAAATTAAATATTTGAGCACATATTTTAACCAATCTTAATCTTTTTAGTAAAAGGAATGTAATTATAACCCTTCCTAACTGGGATACTGTTAAAAAGATACATTCAAATTAAGTTTATAAAGCCTACTGATCTTCATTGATAGCTGCCTGGGGACAACTGGGTCCTTCATTTTGGGGTTTGGGCGTCTTATACTTTTCATCTCCTGATTCATTTACTTGCCATGTCTTAGGCTATAGGATTTCAGTGGGTCCTATGTCATTGTTTTCGACATTTGGTCAACCATGATATTTCCTCTGTGTCTTTACTCTAATAATGGCTAATGACCATGCTACAGCGTATATTAAATCACAGAAATTTGTATTACATGCCAGATACCCTAATCTCTTGTCACTAAAAACACACTTTGTAGAAAAATTAATCCTGGTTTGTTGCTGCCTGTGTCATGTTGCCACTGCCAGTTTTCCACAACCATAGTTCCTACCAACTCCTACTGTGCTCTTCATTTTGGTGATTAATATTGAGTTTCCTAGTGGAGATTTTTTCACTCAGTCTCTGAAACAACTAAGGTCACTCCTTTCTGGATGTTTCAGACCACCTGCTTCCACATCTGCCCAAGAAAACACCATCACTCTCTGAATGACTACTGCAATCTCACCCTACTTCCTCTTGTGCCTCCCACACCAGCACATTTTCCAGTTTCCAGAAAGGTTATTTTAATGAGTAAATTGGACTATGTGGCATCCGTGTGCAAATGACCTTCTGTGGCTTCCCAGCTCAGGTTCTGAATAGCCTGGCCAAGATCTCACACTCTCAGATCATTTTCTCTCTTAGTGTCTGTAGTGGTAAAGCCCAATGCCTCCCACTGAATGTTCAAATTTTACCAAATTGCCGCATCTGTACAGTAGCTTTGTTGGTAGAACTCATGTTTAACTGATTAGATGATCAGATTGCTGATGGGAACTTAATGCATTGTATCTTGTTTCTCTTTAGCAATAATAATTATTTATGATAGTCAAACTTTATGTAAATCAGTCAAACCAATATGAATTGCCATGAATCCTCACAGTGCTACTAAAAGATTAATGTTGAAGCCAGAACTCTATTCTTAGACTGACCCCAAAGTCTCTGCTCTTCTCCACTTGCTTCCTTTCTTTCAGAAGCCCATCTTCTACTGACCAAGCCTGCATATTATCAGCATAAATCAACTGTGGAGGCCTAGGCAAGCAGTAGCCTGACTCTTGGTGTGATATAGCCCTTCTGAGTCTTGTTTGCCTCACATCTAGGTTCTCACTCCAGCATAGAACTGTCTAATTTAATGACAGTTCAGTGACTATGACTCATAAGCTAATGGATAAGAGCAATTTTTGTATTGTAGAGATGGGGTAACATTTATTTATTTGGATAGAGTCCAAAACTTCCTTATTTGGAATGTGACAACTGCCTAAATTATTTGACATAAGATCCAAGAGAGAATATATTCTGAGATGATAGATAGATAGAGCTAGATAGATAGATAGATAGATAGATAGATAGATAGATAGATAGGTAGGTAGATGATATATAGATGACAGGTAGGTAAATAGATATAGATAGATGAGTGAGTCCACACATATGTATGTATGTTTGTGCGTGTGTGTGTGTGTGTGTGTGTGTGTGTGTGTGTGTGTGTGTGTGTGTACTCATAATCATTCCATTCCTACATGCATCTTACTGGATGATTATTTCTTATTGTGGTGATTGTCACCATGAAATGCTGGCCACATTCACAATATGCGAAAATGTTTGCCAAAGAATTGGTTGATCTTTAAACTTTGATGTGTATAATAACCCTTTCCCACTTACTACCACTCATGCATATGGATTGAGCTAATTGAAAACAACAATCTCTCCTAGAGGAGGAACTGGGGTAGAGTCCACAAAAGACTCACCATTGTTAAAATTCAATTTTGGTAGGAGAGCCTCTAACATACCCCGGGAAGTGAGTCCGCCAGTTACATCATGACTGTCTCCCTTCATACCCTTGTTTGAGGTCTTTACTCTTTCAGATTTATAGGAATATGGAGACTTCAGAAAAGGTACTTGCTTTCAAACTGATTAAATTATGTATAATAATGTACATGAGATGGTGAAAGAAAGTTATACCAAGGAGGCTAAATTAGTGAAATGAGTAAAAGCTGAGCCCTGATAAAATGTAAAGTCTCATCATCCAGAATGTGTCTTTGTTGAGGAGATTTCAATTATTCCTAGCAAGTCATAGCACTCACCCCCTCTTATGATGCCTTTTACTCTGATTCTTTTTAACATTTTAGCAGTTTAACATTTCAATTCCCAGTGTAAGAGATTGTTTTTAACCAATGAAATTAGAATCAAATTTCTAAGGGAAATGCTACAATATAACACAAGATCTCTCTTGCAGTTGAAATATGAGGCATCTCTCATTGATGAACTCACTAATTTTATGACCCCATCCCAAAGTGCTTGGGAGAGGATTTATGTCTACTGTATTCATGAGGCTTATTGTCCATGATGTCATTGCTCAACACCTTTTTTGGTTCCTTCTTTCCCTTGGATAAGTGATTCTGTCCTTCATATCTTCAAACTTCACAGTAACAGTTCTAAGCTCCTTAACTAGCTAATGTCAGGGCAGTTATGACTATGATCTTGTGACTGCCTGCTGTAGCTATTGCCTAGTAGTAACTTGATGCTTGAAATGAAAGGCAGAATTAAGACCAAGGTACATTTAAAGGGACATCATGATTTTGTGTGCTATGCTATACCTACTCGTTGATATATCAATGTAGCTATTGTTTCAAAAGTCACCATCCAGCCAGAATAATTGCAATGATTCCTGGTGTCTGTGATCTGCTGTTATACCCAGTTCATCCAGAATAAGGAATGCATCAGTAGTCATTGCATATGAGATCCAGAATGAAGGGGTGGGCAGATCATTTCAAGGAAGAAAAGAGTATGAAAACATTTGAATTCCAGATGCCTTAATGTGTTGGGAAATCATTGGTACTATTAATTCTTGTCAGATTGGGCTGTAGGCTTAGACTTGGTCCTGGGATAAGGGTATAGACTTGGTCTTTCCTGCAACAATTTGCTGCTGATTGGGAAGGTAAAGGAAAGGGTCATTGACCGTAATTAGATATAGCCTCATTAGGCTGTCATGTTATCAGAAGGAAATAGGGCTCTTTCCTCCTAAACTACTTACAAAAGATATAGTCTAAGTGAGGCTAAGACCTGTGAGTGATCTGACTTGGTCCTCTTGCCTCTGTCTGAAATCTCTATCTCTACCAGGAATTCACCCAGCCTCTCTCTAAGCACCTATGGAACTAAGTGTCACTGTCATCTCTCTTTGGTACTTGAGGAAATAAGCTGCTATTTCTGACTTCCCTTAGCTATACCCAGGCAATTAACGTATTTCGATGCCTACAGATATTTCAAGTGTTTTAAGCAACTCAGTGTGATTTCTCTATTTATGATTACTAACAGGTTTTGGATATAAGAAGTTTCCAGAATAAAAATTAATCAGCATTTTCCCATGTTGACTTCTGGAAGAAGAAAGGCCATCATTGTTTATTAATTTAGCTTATGCCAGACAATGCACCATGTAATTTGCACAAAGTATCTCCTAAACCCACTCTATTATTCTCTTTCTACAGAGAAGTTCATTGAATGGTACTGCATGACAATTGGCTTAATTTTGTGGGGCTTAGGAAGCTGTGAAATTCTTTAATCCCCATGTCTACAGTTTTATCACTAGTCAATATGCTGTGTTGCATAATGAATATAGTTCACAGTAGCCATTAGAATGTATTCCATATTATATTAGCACATGTGTTGCATGTAAACACATGCAAGAATATTTTGAATAAGATAATGCTTCTCAACCTCATAGCTTTCTTTCTGGATGGGAGCCATTAAACTGGAGGAAACCACTAAGAAAAAAAATCCCAAAGAAGGAGAAGGAGGAAGACATTTCTGTTCAAAACATAGATTTTACAGCTTTTGCATTTAGGAATATTTTGTCATATTTTTCAAGACTCAGATTTTTCTTGAAAAAGCATTCTGCAAACATGCCAAGGTCCTGCATATCTCAAGTTCAAAATTGATGGTTTAGGTGTGCTCTTTCTCCTTCTGTGTTATTTTCAAGAGTTGTTTTTGCAGAGTCGATGTTATTTTCCTAATTGCCCAATTTTCTTTTCTCTGTTAAACACTAATTAAAGAATGAGCCCAGAACTGCCACCTTTTGGGAGACAACATTAATCTCCTGCCCTCTGAATACCTTAATGGGGCTAATTCATCCCTATTATCTATTCTCTTCACCACTCCAGCTAAGTATGGAAATATTCTTTGTCCCTTCCTCCTTCATCCCTCTATTGTCTCTCTGCATCCTGTCATCTGTAGGTCTTGCATGAGTTTGTTGACATCTCTTTTCAATAAGATCATGGTACCTGTAATGCTGAAATTGTTATTTCTCCTTCTGCTTCCTCTCCTAATTTAATCACTCAATATTGCTTCCTTCTGCCTATCACTAATGCTCTATATTCCTCTGACCAGGTGAGAGATTCATGTTTCATCCAACATCCAACATGAAATAAGGCTCCAGATGTTGACATCAATCTTGGTCTCAAAACTAACAAACAAACCACAGAAAGCAAAGAATCAGCAGTCCTGAAGAGAAACCCCCCTCAAATAGACAATTATGTTTAAATGTGGTACCACAACCATGTAGACTGTAAGATGATGCCAGAGAAGCACAGAGGCGTAACGTCCATCATACCCTGAGTTTGCAGTGATTTGATCATTAGTTAGACCGATGTATGGAATCACAGAGCTCATTTGAATCCATAGAAAATTTCATAGTGATATCGACTCTCCTCACATCTCCATTATACATTCTCCAACTCCCATGTACTCTCCCCATGAGGAAACTATTGCAGGGTACTTTAAAATATTCCTATTGAAAATAGTCATTAATTAAAATAGAGCAAAGTCCAAATAATAAACCCAGACACAAGCTCTGGAGCAAAGAACCTAGAAACTAAGGCACTAAATAAAAGCTGCCTACAAGATTTGAGCTGCTTGCATTGGCTCTGAAAGACTTCTTACAGCCTCTCATAAAAGTCTATCATACCCAATAATGATATGGCAATGATATTTTTAGTTTTATAACATTCTACATTATTGGATTAGAAAGAGCCAAACCTGAAGGGCTTGGTAGTTCTTTGAAGAAGCACAACTTTAACCTTAGGAGGAAAAAATGTTTCCTTAACACTTGAATAATGAAAAGAAAATACATAAATCTAATGTAGAAGGCTAATTAACAAATCAGCTATGGAGAGAAACGGAACCAGCAAGTAAGAATTATCAGAGGTCCCCAGCTGCCTTACTGTCTCCCACTGTTACCTGTTTGCTAAAGGATACCACTGTTGTCATTACTAATAAAGTGTCAGTTAGCACAGAAAGGTATACTTCCATTAAAGGAATGCACATCCCAGAAACTGAGAAAGTTGGGTCACCGGTGGTGGGAGAATAGCCACAAAAGTTGTAATAAATTGAACATAACCATCTGCTTAGCAGGAATAAATTTCAACCAGAAAATGCTAGAGTTCCACTTGCAGTTTCTCAGAAAGAGAAACTCACTATTGAAATTCTCTCTGGATGTGTTAAGACACTCCTCACACAGAAGTTGACTCTGTTTCTAAGGTGAAAATATGGGAGTTTGTGGGGAAGGAAGGATCATGTGTTATTTGTGTACGTGTAGTGTGTGTATGATGTATATGTATCTATATTGGTGTGTGTGTGTATGCATGCATGTTATCATTTGTGTGTGGTATACTATTTGTGTAAGTATATGGGGAGGGCTGATATATATATATATATATATATATACACACATAATATACATATATATTGTGTGTGTTTGCAGTATTTTCTTAAAACTAGAGACGACTTTTTTTGTAATTGTCCAAGAAAAAAGAAATGCTTATTTAAAAACCCACAGTTCTAATAACCTTCATATGAATAATAATCAACACCAGGAGGCTTTTTCACTAATTGATGCATAACAGTTCATTTAAAACATATTTATAAAGTACTTTATTTGGATCAAGTGGCTTTTGATACAGACTTTCATGTTCCAATGAATTATATTGTGTTCACCTTTCTTGTCATGGTAATCCATTTTAAGTGTTTCCTTTTCATACTTACCATAATAATCTGACTCACAATTGCTTTTTCCCATAATAATCAGCATACATGTCTTAGTCACACTGAGCCCTATTATTTTCCTGCTCAGAGCATGAACAAATATAGACCTGAAGATTCACCACCATATCATCACAAAGGAAGACAAGGACTCTTCAGAGGCCTATGTGTGTTTTTAGAAAGTGACTGTGAACCCCCAACCCTGATCTAAGTAACCTTTGTTCTTTCACATACCCTTAGAAATCTGTTTCTCTGAGTAGTCTAAATGGAGAGGAAAATTCATACTATTGAACAGTTTGAATCCTGTGCCTTACTGTGAACTACACGTATTATGTGACTGTTGTATATATATATGTAACATCACATTGGATGATATTTAATAAAAGATGATCAGTTTTCACATTGAAATATTTGATGTGCTTCCATGGTGACATGAGAGAGGTGTAAAGCAGTTTATGGTTAATAGAGAGAATGCAGTTATGGTAAATAAGGAGAGGGGTGTCTATATACAAAGTGGGACTGAGGAGAAGCCTATGCTGGCAATGTCTGTGCTTCTTCCTGTGATGTTGGGACATATAGTCCATTGTCACTTCAGTAGCCCCTCCATCCTCTAAAGATTCCACTATGGGTGGTGATTTGAATGTTCTTAATTATCATATTTCTACCTGACATCATTGTAATTGATAAGCCAATTAGTTTTCTACTAATCCCTTATGAAGCTTGCATTGTTGCTTATCTCTAAATATAGAATTTAGTCTTCCTTGGTCATCAGATTCAGAATCTGGTCTGGAGAAAGGCTTCTCTTTGAATGTATGTTTATTGCTGACTGATAAGCAATCAGTACAAGTAGTATTGATATCTGAAGGCTCCTATGTTCTAGATAAGAGAGTCTCATGTTCTGACTTTTACTTCACCATATGTATTTCAGTGGGCCTTGTAACCCACTTAGTTTCTGGAACCCAGTTTTACCTCCTGTTAAGTAAGGACTTGGAAAAAATTTTACAGGACTGTCCTAAAATGACCTTGTAACATGGGTAAGGGAATATTTTAATACACTCTAATCCACCAAATTGTAGTATTATAAATCCATTAATTGTAGTATTCATTGCTTCATTGCAGAGAAATTTATTAAAGAGTATTGTAGGATCTGTTGATAAGAAAGAAAAGAAATGGGGTAGGGAAAGAGATCCAGACAAACTGATGTGTCTGTGATGGCTACATGAAGGCTAGCCAAATTCAAGGCTTTTGTGCCAAGAAGATGCTGAAGGTCAAGGTGAGATCAGATGTGATGTATTCTAAATCTATAAATATAAATAGAGTAGTAAACAGTGGCAAAAATCAGGGGGCCGTGGAAGACTACTTAGTAGAGATTCAGTGGGAAGAAGGGGAGTGTCTGGAACAAGCTTGTGCTCTTAAAATTCTGGTCCTTCCTAGAGTTATGTCCTTCAGATTCTTTCTCTTCTTGGGGGATCTTATCAAATCAGGGACCATTATGTTCCAATTCTGCAGCCCCACCCCTCTGTTCTTCTACACACCACACATTTACATGACATCATTTACATAACCTACCAACATGACTTCCAGCTCAACTTGTCCCAAACCAAACTCAGTGTCTTCTAGCTTCTTCACCATTCACATCACGTAGTTTCCAAGTCATACTAATTCTACTCCTTAGCCAGTCCTCACATCTCTGTATTTGATCATGTGATAACTACAGATGTGTCAACATACCCACCCAGTATGCAAAGCGATTTCAGGGGACTCTTAATCTAATCCTCCACTTGTGCTGTAGATACTTTAACCACTGAGTATCCTCTCTACCCTAGAGGTGACTGTTTAAATGGTGATAGTTTTCAACCTGATATGTAACTCAAACTACCCTTTCCAGTAATATCCTGGGTGCATTATTTTGCAGCTTCTTAAATAATAAGTAAAACAAACGTAAACAAGAATTAAGACAAATTAAATGAAAAAGAAATGAATCTCCCTAAATTTGTGTGTTGAAACTCTATTAATGCATCATGATGGCAGCAGAAAATGGGATGTGGAGAGTAGTGATGCCATAGGGGGGAGTCTTTATGAGTGACGTCTCTACTCATAGAAGAAGCCACAGAGCCAGGTCGCTCTTTTCTACCATGTGATGGCTCAGCGAAAAAATGGTTACAGCCCAGGACAAGGCTCTCATCAGAATTCATCACATTTGCTCCTTGATCTTAGTTTTACAGCATCTGGAATTTGCTATTGTTTATAAACTATCCAGTCTGTGGTGCTTTCTTACAGCATCCCTGATGTAGACTAACAATAGTCAGAGAAGCCTTCACAGACATCATCACAATGGACACATTTTGAGAAGGTCTGGCTTAGCCTGAGCAATTCTATTTCTCAGTGGTTCCACAAAATGATAATGACCAATCTAGTTTCTAAGTAGCTTTGGAGGCAAATCCAACAACATTAGCTAACATATGCATAAACATATAAGTAGCCAAAACTTAGTTTAATGTCTTGAAATGCTCATTTTATGAGTCTTCAAATCCATAACTGTGGTTATTTCAGGAATTTACTGTTTTAGGGACAATAGACCACTCTGGTTGAGTGCCCCGCTGTGACATATGGCTAGTGCAATTCTGCAAATTGTCTAACGTCTCTACATGTAGGTTTGGTCACCTGTAAACTGTACATAATGTGTGCCTTGCAGAGAATTAAACAATAAACTGATATTGAGAGCCCTTTCCCACTCCCTAAGTTGTTCAGCGGCTCTGAAAGCCAACGGCCTTAAAGAAATGCTCCTTGCTTACTTCCCAAGCCCTGTTGTACTTTGGAAGAGGGTGCCTGGTTTTTTAGGCATGAGTTGTATCAAGTGTTGATGACCCGTTGTAATTTTTCCTCTCAAAGTGTTTTCATTTGCCCTGTGACTTCATCCCCAGAATAAAATATTTTTTCTAAATATGAATGTTCCCACATGACACTATTATCTTGAGGTTGTTTATTTTCTTTGCCTAATTTTGGAATGGATTCAAAGAGAAAGTGGATTGAGGGACTAACAGAGATCTCCTCTATCAAGTCTACTCATCCTTCAGGTTCTTCCCACAATGAGATGAACTGCTTTGGATTTTGGGATTGAAAAAGGAAAGAGAAAAGACTGTTTGTGTCTGTTTGTGCTGTTTGTGGGAAGAGGCTAAGGGATGAGGGAGAAACAGGTGCTCAATGAACAAGATGTCAGGGCTTTTAGTACGTGAAGGCAGTTGGGTCTTTAGGAAATCCTGTGCTAATTGACAGCAATTTGAGGATTAATGAAAGACTGTCCAGTCTATATTAAAAAGAAACTGCCTTAGGCACACCTGTGAGTATGAATCAACACAATGAAAGTGAATAGGAAGGAGCTACAGCAAAGTCTTTGGAAGAAAGAGCTTAGATTCCTTACCCTCTATTAGACTCAGGTCTCTTAACCATAAAACAAGAAGAATCACAGTATTAGCTCCCAGGGATGGAGTGAGGTTCAGAAGGCATAAGATATATAAATCCCTTAGCCCAGTGTTTGACCCATAATAAGGAATCAATAAGTCTCTTAGTATTCATGTTGGCTTGCTTGAGTTCTCTTTCCATTTGAAAAGGTGAAATACGCTTGAAAGTATTTATGGTCATTGAATTGATACTATAATTTCCTTAATGCTTAGACTCACCTGAGATATAGAAATATATTTATCAGGAGAAATATTTAATTGTGTAGTTTTGTAATGGATGATTACACCCATTGAAATTTCAAGTTCACAGTTTGTAGAATCATATGCTAATGATGAAATATGCTCCCCAGTGTATACTGCTCTAAGATTACCTGGCCATAGTGATAGTTCATAGCAGAAATTATAAAATGTATTTACAGGAAATAAAAAGGGGAAAATATGATTTAACTCTTTTTGGTCTTCTATTACAGTATCATTTTTAAAATTTATTTATTTATTACTTCAGATTACATCTCCATCACAGTATCCTCTTTCCACCCCTCCCAGTCCTGCCCTCCCACCCTCTACCCCCATCTCTTCCATCCCACTCTTCTGGAGTGGAGTGTCCCTACATCATTTGGAGCTCATACTTTGCATTTATTTTTAGTAATTCTTAGAATAAACATTGCTTAATGTCCCATTATGTTCCCGGGACTCTTTCTGTTAACAGGTATGCCAGAAATGAAGATATTCCAAGGAAGCACTCAATCTTTCAATCTATCAAATTATTGAAAGAATGAATCACAATAAAATGTGAATTTTCCCCAAGAATTTCATACTGACAAAAGGAAATAGGCTCCTGACAGAAGGGAAACTTGTCTCACGTAAAAGAAATTTCACATAGTTGTATGATTTGTCAAGCCAGGTCAATAGGGGGCAGAAAACATCAAGACCAGACTGCTTAGATGTGTAAATCCTTAGCACTCTACCTTTTAATTTCAATTCAAAAGACTGACCTGAGGGGTTCACTGTGTCACTTTTATCCTCTCCCACATTGAATAAATCTCACCTTTCTGTTAACAACTGTTAATTTGATACTTGTAATTGGCTTACTGAGGACAGGTGAATAAATCCGGTTTGGAGTCCAACTCTGAGCCTGAGTTTGATAGCATCCTTGGTGGGAAATGTTTAGCCTCATCTACTTAATTCAACCAAGTTAGGGAGAACATGCTAACCTTGAGTCACTTTTAGACATGTGTCATGTCTTCTCATTTGATTCGGCTTTATTGATTCCTTTAGACTTATTTAGGCAATGACCAAGATATTTACTTTGGATGATGTGTACTACCTAACATGAATTCCAATTTACTACTCTAAGTCAAAGCCGCACATTAATCAACTGTTTACACAACAATATAGCACTTACCTCAAAAGAAACAAGAGGCAGATTATTCTGAAACAAATTTGAGTAACCATGACCTGGGAACATATATTTAGGTCTCCCCAAATACATTGGTGCAAAGTCGAAACAATTTCATAGAGATTTTATAGTACTACAACAATTAAAGTTAGACCTTTGAGTATTTTTTTTGCCCATGAGGATATTTTTTTTAATATTTATTTGTTACTTCAAGTTACATCTTCATCCCAGTGCCCTCTTTCCACCCCTCCAAATCCTGCCCTCCCACCCTCTACCCCCTATCCCGTCCATCCCACTTCTCTGGAGTGAAATGTCCCTACATAACAGTCCCTCACCCCAGTTCAGCAGTCATATGAGGACCAAGAGCATCCTCATACACTGGGGGCCTACAAGGCAGCACCACTAGGGCAAAGTGCCTCATTGATAGGAAACAAAATCTATGTTCCTGTTCCCTTTGGTGCATTGGTTGTAGTATAGTTATCCTGTACTATATGGCTAAAATCCAATTATAAGTGAATAGATACCATGTGCATCCTTCTGAGTCTGGGTTAGCTCACTAGGATGAGCTTCTCTAGTTACATCCATTTGGCTGCAAATTGCATGATTTTGTTGTTTCTGATGGCTGAGTAGTATTCCATTGTGTAGATGTAACACATTTTTAAAATCCATTCCTTAGTTGAGGGACATCTGGGTTGTTTCCAGTTTCTAGCTATTACAAATAAGGCTGCTTTGAACATAGATGAGGAAACGTCCTTGTGCTTTGGTGAGGAGTCATTTGGATGTATACCCAGAAGTGGTGTGACTGGGCCTTGAGGTAGAGCTATTCCAAGTTTTCTAAGATATCGCCAGACTGATTTCCATAGTGCTTATACATTTTGCACTCCCACCAGCAATGAAGGAGTGTTCCTCTTTCACCAAAACCTCTCCAGCATGTGCTGTCATTTGAGTTTTTGAACTTCGCCATTCTGACAGGTGTGAGATGGAATCTCAGAGTTGTCTTGAGTTGCATTTCTCTGATGATTAAGGATGTTGAGCATTTCTTCAAGTGTCTTTCAGCCATTAGGAATTTCTCCTTTGTGAATTCTCTGTTTAGCTCTGTTCCCCATTTTTATTGGATTATTTGGTTTCTTGGCATTTAATTTCTTGAGTTCTTTGTAGATTTTGGATATTAGCCCTCTGTCAGATGTGGGGTTGGTGAAGATTTTCTCCCAGTCTGTAGGCTGCCATTTTGTTCTAATGACAGTGTCTTTTGCCTTACAGAAGCTTTTCAGTTTCGTGAGGCCTCATTTATTGATTGTTGGTTTCAGGTCCTGAGCTGTTGGTGCAGCACCCCGTGGCCTGAGTAGGTTTGTTTACCTGAGTGTCTGAAGGTCACATGAGGGACCCCCACTACTTCCTGAGTTCGCTGGGTGTGACCCTTTGGGTTCACGCTTCTCAGGATGTTGCTCAGATTGTTTATAGCTCTGCGATGTTGTAGCTATTTTCCTCGGAGCTCAAAATGTGTCCCTGCCGACTGCTGCCATCTTGGGTCTCCTCTTTTTTAAAATACATTGGAAGAAAAATCAAGTGGGCAGTTATAGCAGACAGAGGAGTCTCAACAATAGGCTTCAGATGCTATCTCTTAACATTCTTATCCCTTCCATCAGTAGAGAATAGAGCTTTGCTAAGCTAATACATGCCAAGAGTTAGTATCTGTTTGTCAGGATGCTGTGTTCTGTTTTACTTTCTAATTCCAGGATATTAGGTCTGACACAGAGGTGGGCAAGGAATGCTTCTTAGGAGGCTGAAGAATGTCCAAGATAAATCATAATTAGGTTCTGACATTTCAACATTCCCACTGCTCTACATTCTTCAAAGTTTTAATCAGTATATCAGCTTTTGTACACAGTTTCTTTCCAAGAATTTCCTTTCCTACTGCCCACCTACCCATTGCTTAGTATACCTCTATCACTGTAATGTTAAGCTCCGTGTTTTTTAAACCTCACCTTCCTATAAGTTTAATATTTGGATTAAGAAGCAGTTTGACTAAGAAAAATACCAGAGTGTAATAATGAGATTACATGTATTATAAAAATTCATTTTTAAAATATCTTTTACCCTAGCTTTCTCTGTTCTCTTAATTATCACTGTTTTCATTAGAACCCTGTTTTCTCTCACTTAACTTAAATGCACTAAGATAAGTTTGTCTTTGCAGTTTTACTTTTAATTATCTTGAATTTTATATCAACTATTTCCTTTTTATGATATAACAGATGTATGCTTATTCTTTGTCTCATAGTACATTAAATTGCAAAGAAAAAAAACAATAACCAACCAACCAAAAATAAAAGCCTCCCAAATGACATCCATTTAATATCTTGCCTTCAGTGTAACTGCAATATGCTTAAGAGCATCTGATACAACATTATTTCAACTACAATGGTAAAAGTTGGCCATGTTTTAAAGAATTCTCTTGCCCTTTTCTGCCATCAAGACACTGATAGCAAGTTCATATTTCATATCTGGAAGGACAATTCCGAATATTCCTTTTTCGACAGCCTCTAGGCATCAGATCAGACCTTCAAAAGTCCTACCTCATAGGTTCCTAATAACAAAACTAGGACTCCTATATGGAATCTCCATTTCTGCTACCTTGTGATTCCTTGATATATAAGTTATCTGGTCTTGACTTAAATTTTATCAGTGTCCCTCTGAGGAATTGCCTGGGCTCTGCTTCCTGTTAAATCTTTGGTTTTTCCCATATTTGCTGCATGTCTTGGGCATGCCTTTTAGCCTCTCTACCGAAATCTGGGAGAACACTTCTATATTCCTTTAGAGGTACACATTATCAATAGTAGTATCTAAGCATTGAACCCTTGGTTTCTTAGCCATAGCTGCTCACGGTTTTCACAGTTTTCTACCATAAGCCCATTATAACTGTGAATCAAGCTTGCAGTGCCCAAAGCTCACTCGGTGTAGAACCACGGCTCTCTTTCAGCAACTAAGACTTTTGTACTGGGACCAGAATTTGGTTTAAATTCTGTACTGTTAATTTTGGTACCTTCTAAACCATCTAGGAATCACAGATGGTTCTATCTTCAGTTCTTTTGCAAAGATATTGCTGAAGGAATTTTGTCTTTTGGCCTATCTAATGCCCAAATGAGTGAATTATTTCATCCTCATCTTAGTCTAATTTGAGTTGCTTAAATGAAGAAGTCAGAGAAAAAACAATAAATTTCTCTCATTACTATAGTCTCATAATATAAATGTGTGGGTGATTTTAATCACAAGATGGGCAAATGATGCTTTAGGAGAGCTTGAACAATTTCTCCGTTGACTTTCAAATTTCTCCACTGACTTTTCAAAGGTGACAGAAATTATGGACATCATAAAGGATGAAGAAAATTGTCATTGAAAACTGACAGGCCCAGTCCCAAGGAAGATATCTACAAAACATTCCGACATATAAAGCTCAGGGATCATTACGGAAGCGGGCACAGAAAGGATGCTAGGAAATTTTCTAGGAGGCTATATCTCCTAGGAATGCATATATGTATGTCTGTATGTGCATGTAACAACAATTAATGAAAGAGGGGGTCACAGGTTTGAAAGTGAGCAAAGGAATTGGAGGAAGAAAAGAAAAGGGTAAAATTATGTAATTATATTATAACTTCACAAAAAGCAAATAATTTAAAAAGGAATTAATGTGCAAAATTGATCTTGAAAATTATATAATGTTTCAATTTATATATATATGGGAATGGGAATAATGTACATAAATACATAAATATAAAACTGAACATCGTGTTAAAGAGAACATTAGCCCATGTTTATGCCTGAATGATGTACTATGTCCTGAAATGTAAACACTCAAGGAAAAGTTGGTCGTTAGAATAAGACAGATTGTGATATTTACTTTTATGTGATTGTGACAGGTTCTCCAGGTTGTTTTTCTCTTGAACATTCCTGAAAACCGCTATCTCTTTGCTAATGACAAAATAAAAGCTACAGCGTCTTTCTCTTTTAAATACTATTTAAAATTTGATATTATGAATATTTAATTGTGAATTTAGGTTGTCTCTTGGGATGTTTATCTGACTGTAAAGGAAATATTCACAAGCATTACTAGATCCAAGCTCTTATGCTTCCTAAACACTTTAAAGGAAAGAGCTCCTGGAGAGACACAGAGATATGGTGATGTCTCAACAACCCCAAGCTAAGGACTTAGTGCTAGTGGCTTTGCTATTGCAACAGTTTTATGGCAAGTCTGTCGATCTAGATCAATCTTTCTAGATATCCTTCAACAAATACATGTATATTAAAGCTGTGGGTTTTTATGGAAATTGTCTTTAAAGACAGATAATATGAAATGCCTCCATTCCTCTAGATTGATTGATACCTGTAATGCCTGTATGTGGAACATCCTAAAAATTTTTAAAAAGCAATCCATAGATTACTTAAAAAGTGGAATTATACTGCATTCCCTCAAATTTTTGAGCCATCAGTAAGATGGTCCTGCATATGTATAATGGCTGAGAAAATTGGAATTATTATTCATTATAATTATTATCCATCAACAATTGTATAGTAATTTTTTTCTTTAGTATCTCCCCCACACTAACTCTGTTTTCCTCATTTCTAGTTGTTCACCTTTTAGGCATCTTTTCGTTTAGGAACCATGTGGTTTTAGGGGGTTTATTGATGCTCCTTGATCATCCTGCATGCTTTTGTGTCATTGTAATAGTTGAAAGAACTATTTGTGATCAGTTTCCATCTGGTTTCCCCTTGGGTAGAAAGGGATGAGAGTGTGGTCCTAAGACCATCTCGAAAAGTAGAAAAGGAATTGCATTTCCCATGATTTTCCACACTTTGGAACGAAAGGAAGCAATTCTTTGCACTTTTGTTGTATAGTATGTTCTTTATAGGTTTGGCTAACTATATGAAGGTTAATCTGCTAAGCCCATGACTGTCTTTGATAAAGTCAGGGTGAGCATACATCTCTACTGTCATAAGTCACTTCCTGCTATGCTAGCTTCCTAGCTTTTCGCTTCCTTTCTTCCATCTGTACTTTTTCTTCTGACTAATCTCAAGGATGAATCAGGAAGGGAGAAATTGATGGTATATTACACTGTTAGCCTTGGTACCCTTTAAACTGCCTATGAATTACATAAATGAAAGCGTAAAGTCGTGTTGGATAACTAAAAAGAATGGTCATAGAATGAATGCAAGACTGGTCTTTTTACTAGGATGCCTCTTATAGGATTTTAATTTCCAAAATTAATCACCTCCAATTGTATAACTTTAAATTGAAGGCAGTTGGGTTTTGATCCAAATTTCCTTATTTTCTTGTAATAAAACCACTGCTTCTGAGACAGTTTCAATCTTTCAAGGATCAGACTTCAAAAAGGCTTTGATACTTCTCACCATTGTTACCTAGCCTTGCTCTGATGGTTTCCATTGCCAAGTCCAATCTACGGGGCCATTTAACAGTTGGACAATATGAAGTGATACTGGATGCAGGAAAATGACACTGAAAAAAACAAAATAGAAATTGAAATATTAGCTAATGCACTCCACTTGTCTACCCCCTTCTTTATAAAACATCGATTTACCAGATTTTCTAATTTTTCTTATATGCAAAGCAAAGCTCATATTTACAATAAGCCCACCTCAGCATGCTTTTAAATCTGATTTCAGATTACATCTTTAACAACTTGAACACCAGTCTCTAGTATTTTTTGGTACATAACACATGCCAACTTTCCTTAATTATTATTTTTAAATTGTTATTTTTGATCATACTTGTACACTTCTTATATGTAAACTCTATAGAATAGGTTCCCACAAACTGGATGAAGCACATTAAACCTCTAGTTCTTCTTTCCATTTCTATGACAAAACACCTGGAAAGGAAGAACTTAATAGTTCAGGAGAGTGCAGCCCCTTGTGGCAGGGAAGGTGTGGCTACAGGCAGAGGCAGCTGATTACCATGTCACTTCAGTTAAGGAGCAACAGCAGACAGTAAGTGGAATCAGGCAATAAACCTGAAGGTCCACCCTTGAGTGGTCTACTTTCTAAAGTCTTTACCTTCTAAAACTTCCACAACCTTCCACAGGCTAAGTACTAATTTCTTTTTTTTATGTATATATACTTTATTTTTTTTCTTCAAGTTACATCTCAGTCACAAACCCCTCCCTATTCCCCCTTCCTATCCCGCCCTTCCACCCTCTTCCCCCCAGAAGTTTCCCCTTTCAGTCCAACAGATGGTTCCTTCTCTTATAACAGTAAGTATTATACAAAACAACAGATATAAATAATTTCTTAAACACAGACACAGATGGGGATGGGAATAAAGCATCCTCCATTAAACATACAACAAACTCCAAGGGTTTGCAGCATCTACTTGTAGACAAAGCTCATACTCTCTATTAGGCAGTGGTAGCTTCACGCCTCAGTCTCTATGACTACACTGTCAAAGCTTGCCAGTTCACATTCTCATGTTTTCTCTACATTGTCACCTTCATGTGAATCTCAGCTTGCATGATGGGGTTACAATGTAATCAATCAATTCTAAATTAAACATATTAGATGTTTGAAAACACATTTAGTAAACCTAACCAATTTAATGTAATAGATGTGCCTAGTCTATCTGAAATCCCTTCAGAATACTTACATTAACTTGTACTTGGACAAAAACCACTTAACAGAATGTCTCTTTTATCTTAAAGCATTGGATATATTGCCTAATTTATCAAATACTGTACTGATTAGGCAAAGCAGCAGCATAATTGCCCTATATTTCTGGTCCAGGAAAAGATGAAATTCCAAATGTATGTAGAGTTTCTACTGAACATGTGTGTCACTTTCATAGCATCTCAAAGTTGGAAAAGTTGTAGGCCAGAGACAGACTTAACGTGTGTCATGGGACTTCTCAATGTTTTGCTTTTGCTATTAGTTAGTAAGTAAATAGGTGTTGAAATGTGAAAGAAAAAGAAATGATGTTGTATTCCTCTGTGGTTTCATAGAGACAGACAAGATACTTAAATGAAGGAAAATCCTTGCTTATGGACTAATGGCTAGTCCCAGCAATAAAGGCAATGTCCAGATAGTGAGGAGAAAAGAGCAGTGAGAGGAACTGTTGACAAGGTAGCTTTAACCTGTTACTCATTTTTTTTTCTCTAAACAACCATGTTCTAGAACATGTGGAGTGAGTCTGTAAGAGGTGATGCCCCACACCTATAATTCCACTACTTGGAAGGCAGAGGTAAGTGAAACAGTTAAGGCCATTTGCAGGTACATAGGGAGTTTAAGGCCAATTTGTGTTATTTGAGACTCTTCCTAAAGAACAAAAGCAAAAGCAAAAACAAAACTAACAAAAAGAACTGATAATGCTTCAATCAGCTCAGCAAAGAGAGTAATTACAATAAATTGCACTTTAGTATCTCAGTTGGCCCTATTTGTGATTCTGTAATTGGTCAACTCTTAATTCCATGTAATAGAATAAGTATTCCAATGAACCAAACAGAAAAGATTGGTTCTAAAGACAAAAGCAAGCTGGGACAAAGCTCCAAGCAGATTGGTAATTTGATGGGGAAAAGAAGACAATAGAGAAATGACTGATTGGTTAACAGCAGGCTATTTCAGCTTTCTTTGGTGGGGATAAGGATTCACATAGAATGAACTTAATTATCCTGCCTTTGAAAGAGGACAGTTTGGATAATTTAGCTATTATTTCTTTCGCCTGATTTTATTAGGTCTCTAGCCTGAAGGTCACACCACAACTTTGCTCCAGTTTGGTAATACAGAATATTACTATTTGTGACTCTGTTTGACCATTAGTCTGCTCTGTCAGGTCTCAGTGTAAGAGCTTAATTCAAAGCCATGGCCTGTTGTAATTTTCTTCCCATGTTCAGCTAGAACATAAGAGTGAATACTACTTAGGAAAAAAACTAAAAGAGACTCAGCTTTCTACAGAAGGAACAGGCGGGATGTCTGGCTTGGAGAATTTGATTCTCTTATAAAGACTTTGAATCAATCTTCATTTATGTGGATTCAGAAAAGAAAGATAATCTTAGGAAGAGATTTTTTTCCTCCTGCTTATGGTGAAGATTTCTAGCCTTAAATTCATCATACTGTTTAGGTACCACACCAGGCTTTAACATTACTAGATGACAAAGTTGACATAAGGGAACTAAGGAAGACATTATCCAAGTCCTTTCCTCATTCCTAGCATACATAACATTATTTCTTGGTGCTTTAAAACAGCTGTGTGGATGGCAAGCTTCAAGACAAAGCACCAATCTTTCCTTCTCACATCCTCAGCCTCTGGCCATAAAGCCTCCTTTTCATTCTCAAGACTTAGCATGTTTCTTTTGGCATGAGAAACACAAAAAGTGGGGTATGCTCAACTTTTTGTTTGCACAAATGAACTCTTCATCAATCCCAATTATATCACCCAACTTATCCACATTGAATCACCCCTTACTTCATCTTCTCTTCCATAATAAATAAAGATTGTGCCTCTGGTCCAGGATCAACTCCCTCACCTGAAGTCAGTGTTGTGGATGATATATGCACTCTTTCGGCTTCAGTTTCTTCTCCCAACCATATACTCAGATACGAACTTCCAACCTCAACTAGTCAAACTATCATTTCCTCCTTCATTACTTACAATGCTCAGATCCTTCACTGTAAATCTCTCCTGTACAAATTCTTAATTTGTCTAATTCAGACAAATTAAGACTGATATTTCATTTATAATGATAGCTGTTAGAATTGAAGAATCATTCACATCCAAACCCTTCTTTGCACCCTACAAGCATCCGATGCAACAGCCTGAGATACCTCATCCATTCAACTTCAATTTGAATTTCCACATTTCTCATCAACCCATTCACAATCGCCTGTGCCCTGTTTTTAGCCTGCCAATATTGCTTCTCAAAGGTGAAGCATAGTAAGATCAAAATTTGATATTTTGATAGGAATTACATTGAATCTATATATTGCTTTTGGCAGGATGGCCATTTTTATTATGTTGATCCTACCTATTCATGAGCATGGGAGATCTTTGCATCTTCTAAAGGCCTCTTCCATTTCTTTCTTCAAGGGCTTGAAGTTCTTGTTGTACAGGCCCTTTACTTGCTTGGTTAGAGTTACCTCCAGGTATTTTATATTGTTTGTGGCTATTGTGAAGGGGGTTGTTTCCCTTATTCCTTTCTCAGTCCATTTATTTGTTGTATATAGAAGGGCTTCTGATATTTTGAATTAATTTTGTATCCAGCCACCTTGCTGAAGGTGTTTATCAGCTGTAAGAGTCCTCTGGTGAAATTTTTGGGGTCGCTTATGTATACTATCATATCATCTGCAAATAGGGATTATTTGACTTCTTAGTTTCCAATATTTATCCCCTTGATCTCCTTTAGTTGTCTTATTGCTCTAGCAAGAACTTCAAGTACTATATTGAAGAGATATGGTGAAAGTGGACATCGTTGTCTTGTCCCTGAGTTTAGAGGAAATGCTTCACGTTTCTCTCCATTTAATATGATGTTGGGCACTAGCCTGCTGTATATTGCCTTTATTATTTCTAGGTACGGTCCTTGTATGCCCCTTCTCTCCAGAATTTTTAGCATGAAGGGGTGTTGGATTTTGTCAAATGCTTTTTCTGCATCTAGCAAGATTATCATGTGTTTTTTTTTCTTTCATCTTGTTTATAAGGTGAATTACGTTCATAGCCTTTCATATGTTGAACCATCCCTGCATTCCTGGGATGAAGCCTACTTGATCATGGTGTGTGATACTTTTAATGTGTTCTTGAATCGGTTTGCTAGTATTTTATTAAGTATTTTTGCATCTATGTTCATGAGGGAGATTGTTCTGAAATTCTCTTTCTTTGTTGGGTCTTTGTGTGGTTTAGAAATCAGGGTGACTGTGGCCTCATAGAATGAGTTTGGCAATGTTCTTTCTGATTCTATTTGGTGAAAGAGTTTGAAGAGTATTGGTGTTAGCTCCTTTTTGAAGGTCCGGTAGAATTCAGTGCTAAAACCATCTGGCCCTGGGCTTTTTTTTGGTTGGGAGATTTTTAATGACTGTCTCTATTTCTTTAGGGGTTATAGGGCTGTTTAATCTGTTAATCTGATCTTGATTTAGCTTTGGTAGGTGGAATCTATCAAGAAAATTGTCCATTTCACTTAAGTTTTCAAATTTGGTGGAGTATAGATTTTTAAAGTAGGATCCAAATATTCTATGGATTTCCTCAATGTCTGTTGTTATTTCTCCCTTTTCATTTCTGATTTTGTTGATTTGGGTTTTTTCCCCTCTGCTTTTAGTTAATTTGGCTAAGAGTCTGTTTATTTTGTTGATTTTCTCAAAGAACCAAGTCTTGGTTTCATTGATTCTTTGTATAGTTCTTTTTGTTTCTAAGTTGTTAATTTCAGCCCTAAGTTTTATGATCTCCTGCCTTCTGCTCCTCTTGGGAGTGTTTGCTTCTTTTTTTTTCCAATTCAGCCAGTTTAGCTGTTAATTTGCTAATATGAGATGTCACAATTTTCTTTTTGAAGGCACTTAGTGCTATAAACTTTCCTCATAGCACAGCTTTCATTGTGTCCCATAGGTTTGGGTATGTTGTGCCTTCATTTTTGTTGGATTTTAAGAAGTCTTTGATTTCCTTCTTTATTTCTTCCCTGACCCAGAATCATCTAGTAAAGAGTTGTTCAATTTCCATGTGGGTGTAGACTTTCTGTTGATTCTGTTGTGGTTGAAGTCCAGCTTTATTCCATGGTAGTCTGATAAGACACAAGGGGTTATTTCAACTTTCTTTTATCTGTTGAGGCTATCTTTGTGTCCAAGTATATGGTCGATTTTGAAGAAGGTTCCGTGAGGTGCTGAAAAGAAGGTGTATTCTTTTGTGTTTGGGTGAAACATTCTGTAGATATCTGTTAGGTCCATTTGTTTCATGATCTCTGTTAGACTCATTATTTCTCTGTTTGGCTTCTGTCTTGATGATCTGTCCATTGTTGTGAGTGGGGGGTTGAAGTCTCCCACTACTAAAGTGTTGGGATCGATGTGCGATTTAAGTTTTAGAAGCGTTTCTTTTACAAATGTAGGTGCCTTTGTATTTGGGGCATATATGTTCAATATTGAGATGTCCTCTTGATGAATATTTCCTTTAATGAGTATGTAATGCCCTACTCTCCAACATTTGCTTATTCTAATATAAGAGATAGATAGGGCCTCTTCAAAAACCTCAAGAGATCTGCAGAATAGGCATTCAAAGATGTTTTCTTAACTTTAGATTGTTTTGATATTGAGACATGTCAACTCCTGACAGCACCCCCTATTCTACTCCAAGTAGAAGATGAGCATCGAAGAATCTCCAGTGGGAGATGGTTGAATTAGTGGCAAGCCTATCTCTTGGCAAGAAAAACCCCTTGCTTCAAATGTAGACAGAATGCTGTCCAAAAAGGACAAAACTTAGAAGCAGGTAAGTCGACAGCCTATCTCTGCCAAGACAGGGTAGGCAAGTCCTTCATAACCCCTACTCTACAATCAATGTCTGTCAGAAAAACAGAAAATGGGAACTGTCCAGGCAGCCACTGGTACGTCATTTCTTAGTTTTCGAAGCTGCCGGCCCTGCACTTCTTATATAATCATATATATTTATCCCTCTCAGGTCTCTGAGGTGGTTGAAGAATAAATAGCTAGAGTCTCATAGTTAAATTTTGAGTTATTTAGGATGTTCTGGATCCAAGAAGATGTTTTTAAAATTGTGATGAAAGTTAAGATGAAAGTTGAGTAGGGTATAGAACTTTAAACTCATGGAGATGGTTAGATAGTAGAATGTTAAAGTCAGGTGCCAAATACATATGGACTGTACATTGGGAATGTACGCTAAGCCGTATAACTCTCATAATGTTGGCCTAATTTACTTTGTTGTTTTGTATTGTATTTACTATTATAAGAGAAAAAGCCATTTGTTGGACTGAAAGGGGGAGCTATTGAGGGGAAAAAGATATATCTTAAACTTAAAAAAAAAAAAAGGAAGGAGATGAGTGGGTTGAGGCGGGAAAGGGTGGGAGGGTGGGAGTAGGGATGGGATTGCGATTGAGATGTAACTTGAAGAAATTAAAAAATAAAGTAAAAAAGAAAACAAAAAACAAATACAATCTGCAAAACACTTCTTTCAAGGATCTTATATTATTCACACTTTAGTACATAATTATGAATAGATAAAATGTCTATGTATATGTTTCAAAAAAGATCAAAATCTGGGACTAGGGATATAGCTCATTTGGTAGTGAGCCTATTTGGCTTGCACGAAATACTCACTATTGTTGGGATAGTGTTAAGCATTCTAAATGTTAATTGGTCCTGCTTGCTGTCTGTTACTAACATTGACTCTGATTGGTTAAATAAAATGCTGAGGCCTGAGATTGGGCAAAGACAGAGAAAGGTGGGACTTTCTGAGATCAGAGCAGGAAGCCTGCGCTTTAGACAAAGAAGAAAAGATTCCAGCCAAGGAGGAGGAAGAAGGAAGGAGGCACACACCATGGGTTAGAAAAAGGAACCTCATTCCACATGGCCAGGAACATCGGCATGGTGTGGAGAATGGCAGTCCAAGGGGACGTATGTATATATGGGGTCATATTTGGGCAATAGAATTAAGAGCTACCTTAGATGGGCTAGGATTGCACAATTCTGGCCCAGGCTTGTTAAAATCCACGTGGAGTCTCTGTGTATTCATTTATAATGTCTGGTTAAAGAATTAACAGCTGCCAAATCAATTAAATATAACCTAAATTCTGGTTAAACAATTTAATTAGCCATATTTCTTTCTACACACCATTGCATAAACTGGGCATGGAGGTACACACCTGTGATGTTGGCACTTGGGAGATAGAAGCATGCTGAGTAGAAGTTCAAGAGCATCTTGTTGATTTTCTTGTTACTATGATAACATACTCTGACAAAAGCAGCTCAAGTAAGAGTTTATTTTGATTCCACACCTAAAGCTACTGTCCATCACTGGGGCAACAGGATCTTGAAGCAGCCAGTCACATCACATCCACAATCCAAAAGCAAGGAGGAATGGATGAAATCGTGTGTGTGTGTGTGTGGTGTTGCTTGGATCAATTTCACTATCTTCTGTATTTCTGGATCTCCTCCTGCCCAGGTAATGGTCCCAACCATAGTCAAGATGGATCTTCCTGCATCAATTAACTTAAGATAAACCACCACAAGCACAGCAAGTGACGCTCCTAAGAGATTGCATCACTAACCACCATTTTCTGAAGCCAAGCTGATTTACATGGGACATTGACTCAAAGCTTTTTTTTTTAATCAAAGTTCAATTCCACAAGAGTTCTGAGAGGTATCAAGGAGGGACAGGCTTCAGTCTTCCCATAGGGATGCTTATCACCGTTCTTGGATAAATCTCTTCCAGTGTGTTTGCTCTCAGATCTCTACTTGTTGTCACGGTTTGAAAAAATTGAAAACATTTTCTTAAATTACAATAGAAAGGTGAAGACAGCTTCCACAGTCTCATCTTTGTTCTCTTAATCAAAGCTACAAATACAAGTCACAAGTTTCTGAGAGAAATCTCATTTGTGTCTCAGGGCAGCTGCTCTGGGATTTGGAACTTAGGTCCTCAAGATTTATGACTGCCTGATGCTGTGAAATCAGTTGTTTCAGGCTGTGAATCATGAAATCAGCACCAAGTTGGTCATAAAAAATGAAGGTTTTATGGTAAGTGGTTTAAGAAAAATGCAGAATATGAGTCCTTTGTGGTGTGTATGTTTTATGGCAGCAATTCCCTGTTTTTAATTTTTAGAAAAAAAAAATCTTCCAGTATTATAGTAGGGAAGCATCTTGAAGTAACTTCAGTGAAAACAACTATGTATACAGAATATAATGGCTCTGTCAGACTTATTCTACCACTAACTGAGACATGAATTTAGAATGATGATGGGTTTTTTTCTACAGGATTAGATTTTATTAAAATAGTTACTTGGTATCCCACTCAGCCTTGAATCAAAGCAATGAAAACTTACATAAATGAAATTTGTTAAGCTAGTACACACTAGGGGAGAAATCAATTTCAATTTCCTTTGGATGCGCTATTGGCGTTTATCTGATAGTGGATTTGTGTTGTCTTTAAGTCATTTTAATAGCATCAACAACAATAAAATATTGATCTGATACTGAGAATCATTTTTTAAGTCAATTCAAAGGCACTGTGACATGATGCTTTTCCTGTACATTGAAACTTTGTCTGTATCACTGAGTGTTTTTAATTGATCAGTTTCTATGTAAAGTACATAAAATATTAATGCATTATTTTGTTCCTGTGGCAGTCACTGTTAGAGGGGGATTCCAATATCCATCTTTGTGGTGGCTGTGGGTGACTTCAGTTAATGGGACATGTTTTATACAACTTGCCTAAATTAGTAAGGCTAGGGACAAATAGCTCCTTTTTGTAATTACAATTGCCCCCTCTTGATGGGTCTGTGCCTTCAATCTGTGTCTATCGAGATACAATCTATGGTTTTGTTGGGGGAAAAAAAGAATAAAGGTATGGTTAAGAATAGAATTTCTTTGCGAGCCTTCTGTCTCATGATGGATGGATCTTGAGCACTAGAAGTTCAAGTTCATACTATTGCCCTGAAGATTTGGATGCTAGCTTTTAACTGTGCTTTTTTACAAGCAGGCCACGTATAGTCACAGGTGACTTGGAGTGCCACGGAAAATTCCAGTGGCTGCAGTTTGCACACAAGTGCTGGATATGATTCAGCAAAGTATGCAGTGCCCCACGGCTCACTATCTGAACAGCCATGTTTCACTCAGCACTCTGTTTTCTGGTGTTTATTTCCATTCTCCATTCTTCTTGTATTTGAATAAGGGTGCTCCATGAAACTAATGACCGAAGTGTCCCAAAATTCTTAAAAGTTACTGAAATGTGTGTCATAAGAACATCTCTATGTTCTTCATCCCAACTTGCACGTGTGCCTTGAACCTTCCATCTTTCAACTGGTCCTCAAAACATAGGACATCATTCTGCATAATCCTACTTCGTCTTTATTTCATTTACAGATAATGAACCCTGAAATTTTCCTGCTTATGAAAACTCAGGTATGTTATCTTGCATACTAAACTATGTTGACCAATAGCCATAGGAGTTTTCATAACAAATATAATTACTGAATCACATAGACATAGCTACAGTCAGAAGTCTTGGACTTTTTATGATGTCCTGGAGTATTTATAAATTACCTGTGACATTTAATTCTAATAGTCAAATTGACATGACATAGAAGAAAGTCTTGATGATGGACTGTCTATATTAGGTTTGCAAGTGGAGACACCTGTAAAGAATTGTCTTGATTACACATTAGTTGATGTGGGGTAACCCAGCCAACTGTGGGCAGTACAGTTTCTTGGGTTTGATTTCTAGACTTGAAAAGAGTACTAAGTTGGGTGAGTACTAACCATGCCTGCATTCATTCTCTCTGCTCTTGACTGTGGATGTGATGTAACTAGGTGTTTCAAGGTTCTGATGCTGAGAGTTCCAGTGGTGCTGGACAGTAGCCTGGAATTGTCACCTAAAACAAACCCTTTTACCCCACGTTTCTTTCTGTCAAGATATCTATCATGTCAATGGGAAAGAAAACTGGAACACTGGATGATCCACTGCATACTGCTCCTCTCCTAACTTGGTCAGGACTTATTGCTTAAATGATAGTCAATGCCTATTCTAAGCATGAACATAATTTTATAGATTACTTGCAGTGCCCATGTGCACTTATGGAAATACTGTCTACATTTGTTGTTGCTAGGCAGAAAATTAGCTTGCTTGATGATTCATAGCTGTAACATAGGATTTCACTTTATATATGATGGTGACTTTATAAAGCACCTTGTGACTGTACAATGGGATCCTGTAATAGATCCCATTTCTTTGGCATTTTGTCTTTATAAGTCAGTAAACTGCCAAACACCCAAGTTTCTCCCAGACCTTTCAGAGAAATCATAAATGTCATCTCCACTGTGTTTCTTCATCAATCAAGCCTGTCCATGTCTATGGTCCAGTGAAGCAGAATTGCTTTCGGAGATCTAGAGAGCACAGGACGCTACCCTGTCCATGTGACAAGCCTTTGAAACATTCACAGGAAGAATCATTGCCAAAGGCACAACTGGGCTCACATCTGTGGACAGGAAGAGCCATGAGCAAAGTCAGGCATCAGCTCTTGAGAGCACATCTCCTGAGAGCCATAATTATCTAACAGCATTAAGAATGCCTGGGAATGTCAAGTCAGGGGAGGAGGAGTCACAATTTGAAACAAAACACACAAATTCAAGCATCAGAATGAACTTGGACAAGTTTCCAGTGCTTCATCTATAAAATGAAGACAGTGTGATTCCCCTTTCAGTACTTAGTACTGTTTTCTAAAGTTGTATCCATTCTTGGATGCACGGGACCATAAAATTCACCTATAGTTATAAAATGAAACAAATTGTATCATTTAACTTGGGTGTTTGGCAGTTTACTGACTTATAAAGACAAAATGCCAGAGTATCTATTACAGGATCCCAATGTACAGTCTCAAGGTCCTTTATAAGGTTACTATCATATATAAAATGAAATCCTATGTTACAGCTATGAATCAAGCAAGCTAATTTTCTGCCTAGCAACAACAAATGTAGACAGTATTTCCAAAAGTGCACATGGGCACTGCAAGTATTCTGTAAAATTATGTTCATAGTTAGATTAGGCATTGACTTTATATGTTTGGGCTTCCAAAATAAAATAAGATTCTAGAAGTCTGGTATATATATATATATATATATATATATATATATATAAACATACATGTGGATACATGTCTTTCTATGATCATGGGACCAAGAGATTCGGTATCTCATGAAGATTGTCATATTTCTACACAGCCCTTCTGCATATCTTCATGGAGTAGAAGGCGTGATTTTATGATTCTGCTCCCTTGAGTCTTTTTGTGAAGTTACTATTCCTATTTATGGTTGAAGGACACTGGCCAGTTAGCTCAGTTGGTTATTTCTTCTTCTATGACAGCAGACTTGAACTCTTCACTCTATGTGAGGCATTCTCCTTTGGCTTATGTAATGTGCAAACAAAATAAGCCCAACCCAGTTTAGGAAAATAGACACAAGAATACCAGAATTCCAGATGAGAAGTAAATTCCTTTTTAAAGTTTACTCTTATCTATCTTTAAAAAGTAAATTTTCTTCTCTGTCACAGTTACAAAAAGGAGTCAGATGAGTGAGTGTGTGTAATTGAAATAAAAATCTTATTTTCTTAATGTTACATCAATATGACATTTAATACTTCACTTCTGACACATGATTCTAAAAGCACAAATTCCCACAATAAACAGTTCTCTAATTTTCTGTGGCTATCAACTGACTATCCTAATATTTAATTCAGTTGCAATCTGGAAGTAGCATCAAACCCCAGAGACTAAGGGTACAGTCCCAAAAGACTCCACTTTAGATGTGAATTGAGACCCCAAGTTCTTACTTGTGCTTCTGATTGACCCAGTAGAAATCAAATGTTCCCATGATCTTTCTTTCCATTTAATAATTTGTTTGTATAACTTATAGAACTTAGGAAATATCCCTACTTTTAGGTTACTGTTTTATTGTAATAGGGTACAGATATGGGACAGTTAGTCAAAAAGAACCATCCATTGGTAGCATATTATCTCCTCAAATTTATGGTGTAGTTTGTATTAGTAATATAACATAATTGATGCTGTCACTCTTTGGCTATTGGTAGCAATCACCAATCCCATGTGATCAAATGATTGGTTCCCCTAACAAGCAGTGCTCCTAGCTCTGCAGCAGTTTCCAAAATCACTTTCTTGAATACAGGTGTGGTGGAAAGGGATGTGTCATGAAAACAAGAACTCTCTAACTTTATTTTCCGTTGCACTTAGGAAATCTTGTGAGGTCCAGTTTTCCTCAAACACTTAGACGGCTGTACCTTCAAGTCTTTTCTGAGGAATGACTTACCTTTCTTGAACTTGAGATCAAAACTCAAATCTTCCTTAGATAGTATAAATATATAAACTAACTAATCTGCACTCAAGGAAATAAGAACATAATTTATTCTGACATAAATGAATAACAATGGCTTATGTATTCATCACCTCTTTACTATGGCAAAGTGATGAAACCAACTTAAAAAAGAAGGGGGGTTATTTTGGTTTGAGGCTCATGGTGGGGAAGCTATTGTGACAGGAGCTAGAGGCAGCTGGTCTCATTTCATCCACAGTCAGGAAGCAGAGAGGGATAAATAAGAATGATGTGCAGCTTGCTTTCCCCTTACATCCTTAGCCCAGGACTCCAGACCATGGGATGATGTCATTCACATCATTCACATTTAGGGTGAATATCCTCATCTCAACTAACCAAATGTAGACAAGCCCTCACAGACATAACCCAGGATTTTTTTTTCTCAGCCATTCGAAATCCCTTCAGAATGAGCTTTAAGCTCATCATAACCCAAAATATGAATTCGGCATTCCCCGAATGGCACATTACACTTTGGAAGCACATGCATGAGCTTTATAGTCACAGAATAAAGGATTGCAATAGGACAAGACAACTATTTGATTAGTGGGGAGCACCAAGAGAATAGGCTTCAGTATAGATGGGGTCATTTATAGGTTTCACATGGCATTTTGGGGTGTTTTTTTTTTTTTAGCTTTGGGGTTGGTAGAGGTTCTAGGTCAGCTAAACTTAATATATTTGTCTGTTAGTCAGATGTTAGTGCAGATACAAAAGTTAAGGTAATTGGCTATTAAAGGGCTTAAGATAGCACAGATAATTTTGGCTCTCAACCTACAACATTCCATCTCTCCACAATCACGATGTTCTAGTGAGCCAAGGTCAAGCTGTCTTCGGGATCTCTAATACAGATGAAGCCTGCTCAAAGAACACCAGTTCACAATGGCTTTGGAAAGTCTCTATTTCCTGCAGCTAAAGAAACTTGCCTGACACAAGGGTTACTTTGTAACTCAATTTATAGATGATACAGCCAAACATGAGGCAGGTTGACTAAAGCTGATTTGTAGCAAGCTGAGATTCAGCCTAGTTTGTCTAACTTTATAACCTATGTTTTCCATTTCACTTGCTGGTTAAGTGACCAAGAAAGATCAGTTTATCTACTTTATTCCTAAAATATTCTGTGACTGTTTCCCATCATATATCAGAGAAAAGAAAATTACTCTTCAGCTGCTTTGGAATGTCCTTGATGAAAATTAAATGGCTTACACAACTGCCAGATTGAACATCCAGATGCAAGCAGGGCAACCACGAATGTAAGGCTGGGTATACCAACAGTGACACAAACAGCATTCTTCTTAAGTGACTGAAGGAAGGAATCTGACATTTATTAACTATCATTGAGTAGGACTTAATTAGTTATCATTGACTAGGACCCTACATTGGACAGAGGGTCTTTATCTTGGTTGAGGCCTTGTTTAGATCTGGAATCAGCTAAGAGACATGCCTCTTTGTGGGTCTGTGAAGCTGTTTCCTGGACGGATTTAACTGAGCAGAGCCTTCTGGTGGTAGCCCACATATAAGGAGGACTGAGTAAAAACCAGTTCCTCTCTTACTTTCCTGCCTTCTCGTCCCACTAGTGAGTGCATCTACTCTGTTGCTCTTGCTGCTGCAGATACCCTTTGCTGACATCAGGGCCCACCTTCTTCACCTTCCATTTTGCACTGACCACAAATGACTACTGAGAATACTCCCAGGCATTAGTAGCACATTGGAACTGCTGAGGGATCCAGCCTTGTAGACTAAGCAGCTACCAAGTTCCCAGCCTCCTTCGTGGCCAGGCACCATTGCTGGAGTACCTAGGCTTTACCATGTAAGCTAATCATATAAATCCCCTTTGTCATATGTATCCATTCCACTGGTCTGCTCCTCTAGAGAGAACCCCGACTAATGTCTAGAATCTCCAAATTGAGAGGAAAAAAAAAAGCTGGAACAATTATCCCTCGGGTATCAATCTGAGACACCTCTGGAGCCATGGCTTATTTTCTCATAGCATTTAATAGCCCAGATGTCTTGACCAAGAGGCTTCCAAACCTTCATTGCAACTCTATTAGAATGTCATATGGAATAACTACATTTTTTTTAATTTGCAATTGTTTTGGGGGTTTCTTGGCAATGATTACCTCACTAGTCCCCCAGATTAATTTTGGCATATGACATATAGCCTCCAGATTTAATGAAAATGTATTCAGCTTTTTTTTTTTTTTTTTGATGTGACAGACAGACTGAAACTCAATTATATTGGCAAGGATTTGAGTTAATGCTGTGTGATACATTGCTGGAAAAGACATCTCTGTAAAGGCGATTACAATTACCAGTCAAGACTAGGGAAACACAGCTGTGGAGAAGTATCTGCACAAACAGATTTCAGCTATATCTTTAGGACAGTAGCCCTGTCGGGGGCTGAGTGTTGTCTTCAGTTATCCAGATAGTCACCCCTAGACCTTAGCATAATAACTTTGAAGAACTGCTTCATTGCATGTCAGAGCAAGAAAGACTTCTAATAATATTAAGTGGTATCCTAGTAGGAGGCCATGTCTAGTCTTTTAAGGTCTTTAAAGTTACAATAGAAGTTGTAAATAAAATATGCTGTATAGTATTTCAACATTGAACAATTGGGTTTACAATCCTCCTCCATCGCCAGGTCAGAGTAAACATAAATGTCAAGATATATTAGCTCCCTGCATCCCTTTCTCTTTGTCTGACTCCCGCTCACTTGCTTTCTTTTCTTGGTGTGCTGGGAGCACTTCTTGGCAAATGATGAAATCAATGTTTCACTAGCTTATCTCTCATTATGCTCTTGCAATCTTATTCTGAGAAGGGTTCTTTGGCTTATGACCTCTCAAAGTTAAAAGCAGAGATTCTATCATTGTGCAACTTGATTGATGCTATTGAGAGTGGTTTAGCTGATTGGGTCCTATAGAGGAGATTATCATTGGCAAAGGTCCAGGCAAGAGGCTGAGGAAAATGAATGATAGGGATGAACTAGGAGGTGCTGCATCAAGAAGAGGGCTGAATCTACCAAAGTGGAGATGGTAGGAATGAGAAAAATAGGACAGAACTATGGAAGATGGTTAATACACCCCAGAAGCTTCCAAGGTTTTCTTATAAGGCGATAAATATGAGATATCTTTATTAGCTAGTCTTGCTGGCATGGGTCCACAATCCCAGCACAGAGGAGTGCAGAAACAGGAGGATTTTTGACTCCTAAGCCACCAAGGCTTATAGTAAAACCCTCTGTCAAAATGAATGAATAAATAAATAAATAAACTCTTCAGCTTTGAGGGCTGTATTAGGGTTCCCTAGAGGAAAATAATCAATTGAATGAATATGCATTAAAAGTAGAGTCATGAGACTGGCTTACAAAATATGATCTGTATATTGCAACAATGGCTGCTTCACATTGGATAGATGAGAAGCCAGTAGCTGCTTAGTCTGCTAGACTGTGTGCCTCAGCAGTCCCAATATGGTGTCAAAAACCTTGAAGATTCTAGAAGAGTCACTGATATTTATAAATATTGGAAATCCAAAGAATCTGGGTTCTAATCCCAGTTAGGATGTCAGCAGTCACCAGCAAGAAGTGAAGGCAAACAGAAAAAGCAAAAACTTTTCCACCAGGGCCTGCTTATATCTGGGTAGATGCTCAAAGGTGCTCGCTCCATGAATTTAGGCAGGCATTTCCATTTCAGTTGACCCAATCAGGAAAACCACTCACAGGTATGCCCAGAGGCTAACCTAATCTAAATAATCACTCACAGATGTGCTCAGGGATGTATCTCATGGGTGATTCTAAAGCCTGTCAAATTGACAGTCAGTATTAAGCATGTTGTTTCACATTTCTAACTATTCAACTCTTTCATAAAGCAGCCATGGGTAAAGGAGTATGGCTGGGTTCTGATGGAATTTCCTTATAAGGAACCTGAGGACCAAGTTTGAGGCCAGCCTGGGTTTCAAAATTAGTTCAAAGCATTTACAATAGATGTTTCCTCAAACATAAAGTGAGAAAGGGCTAGCTTTTTCAGACTATACTTGTAGGGCAGACACCTATACATCCTGGCAACCAAATATCACTTCAAACTCTGAGGTATAAAATGGACAACAACTGGTCAATCTGTCTGTAGAGTTGTCTAGGGATCTGAGTTGATCTCTCTGTGCCTCTGAGTTCTCAGGTATCAGAATGCTGTTCTGAATATTGAACTTGAGAGAGTAAAATAAAATGGAGAGCGGAAGTGATCAGAACAGTAAAGATTCTGTAGTCTGGACAGAATGATGAGAAGCTCAATGTGTCTTCAACTTTCCATTTGTTTGGTACTACTACCTTGCCTTCCTTCTTTACACTTGTTCTAGACCTCCCACTGAGATCAGTATTTTGATTGTACATTTTCTGCAATGCCATTATTTTTTTTATTTGTGTGGTGTGTGTGTGTGTGTGTGTGTGTGTGTGTGTGTGTGTGTGTGTGTGGTCCTGTATATATGAGCATATTCAAGTCAGTGTGGGTGCTTCTGTCAGTCTGTGTATAGGACAAGGGACAATCTTGGGTGTCACCTTTAGGGAACTGTGTACCACTGTGAAACACAGTCCCTCATTGGTTTGGAGTTCATCAAGTAGGCTATAGGAGCTAAACCCACTGACCAAAAGCCTCAGAGATCCCTTGACCCCCTGCTCCACCTTTCCAGTGCAACATTTTAATGTGGGTTCCAGGGATCTAACTAGGTTTTTCATTCTTGAAAAGCAAATACTTTGCTGACTGGGTCATCTCCCGGCCCAAACTTGTTACTTTCCTTTCCTTGTTCTCTCTGGTCCCTCTACTCACTCTTGCTACAAACTGACCTCTTGTTACCTATGTCTTCTAAATACATATCCTGGCCTGGACACTTTCAGTGTTCTGGAATGATAAGTATTCTTATAAAACGCGACTGAAAATGAACTCCTATTTTTGTCTGTGTGTTTTTACTCAAAGATCATCTGAGGCTCTAGAGGAAAGTATGGCCACAAGGCTGCCAAGGAGGGAGCAGGCAGAAGTGTGTGTAGCCATGCAGATCCCTACACTATGTCAGCATAGAAATCTATCTGCTCTGCAGTTGCAAAGAGCTGATCTTAACAAGGAGTTGCTGATTCCCCAGAACTTAATTGATATGAAAAATAGTATTACAAGGAATTAATTAGAAACCCTCCAGTCTTGACAAGCAATTGTTACAGAGACCTGGGCTTTTGCATGATGAAGCTTGGCAAGTGGATACGGAGGAGGAGCACTGAAGGTGTTTAACGGGCAGATGTGAGACACACTGTAGATAACAGTATAATGGGGCAAGTCAGAGGCATCTGTGGGTGCTGAGCTCTCAGAGAAATCTAACGTGAGACATTTTCTGACAAGTCACGTGACTTAGCATTAAGAAATTGAGTTGTGGACCATGTCCTGGGACTCCTGTATGGTTTAAGAAAACAAACAGAGGCATGGAATGGGGAAGTAACACAGAGTAAGTAAAACTGGGTTCAGGGCTGGAAGACATTGAAGAAATAATATATGCAGAATTATCCCCAGGATTTACTCCAGAATTCACCTTAAGGGACAAATCACAGCAGTTAATACTGACCATCTAGTGGGGACAAGCAGAGTACAAGCTGATGTGTTGAGTTTCTAGGGAGCTTGCTGAAGTTTATTCACAGCAGAAGCTAATTACTGTCACATTTCTCGAGTCAAAGTAAGCTTAAGCTATTTCATACTAGGAGTAGATTCTGTGATTACAATGCAGTTTTCCCTTTGAAAGTTTAGCCTCTTCAAGAGTAGATGATCATGAGTCTAAGGATGATTGAATATAGTAGCCTCCTGTGCATCCTCAATCCGTATATGTGTTGGGAGATTCCAATTACAATGCTGTTTTAAATGCTTGTTCTGGATACAGTTCCCCTATGAAATACTATTTGGTGTAATCTGAACACACTGTTCTCATAGTAGGAGAATCATTGGTGTTCCGAAAATAATATTTGGCCAGCAGTTGTAATTTGAGTGCTAATCAGTTAAGTTGTGCAAAGATTAGTAGTAGGTGGAAAGCTAAAAACTTATGGTGTCATGGTATATGTGTGTTGAAGGAATATGTTGGTATATATATATTTTTTAATATTAATTTCATTTAATATTGTATTTGTGTGTGTGCGTACGTGCGTGTGTGTGTGTGTATGTGCATGTGTGTGTGTGTGTGTGTGTGTGTGTGAGAGAGAGAGACAGAGGAGATACACATGATACTAAACATGAGTAAATGTTTTATAACAACTTTGTGAAGTATTAGAAATTGAACTAAACTTGTCAGGCTTGCATAGCCATCCTTTTTATAAGTCTTGATTTATTATAAAGAGTACATCTTAGAAAAAAAGCTGGATTAGGCCAGCCTATCCTGGAGTGGGGAAGATGGTAAGATGGTGACAAAGGGCATCCTAGCCTTACCTAGGCATGTCATCCTCCCAGCAAGTCCGTATGTTCACCCATTAGAAGGCTTTCCTGAAGTAAAATGACGCATGATGGGCACCATGCTTGGGTTTCAGGAAATCCTGGAGGACCGCAGCCTTTAATACTAATGCCTTCAGTGAAGTGAGCCCATGCTCATGAGAGTAACAGGAGAAAACAGAACCGAACCGAGTCCTCATCCACTCTCAATGCGGCCTCTAAGACCCATGGGAGATAATGATTCCTGCAGATTATCAAGTGACTTTCGATTTGGGATTTTTTTGAAAATGCACAAAATGACTTGAACTTGTACCAAATTTGAGATCTTTTGTAGTGAGTACTTTTTGCTTCTTCAGCAGTGGTCTATACTAGTGGCTCCCCCAAGATAGCATACTCTTCTGATCTCCAGCTATCCTTAAGTGAGCTCCCTAAGCCAAATCTTAATACTGCTTTTTCATACTGTCCCTAACCATCTTATCACGGAGCCAACACTGTGGCTCACATGGTACATTACTCTATATTCTTACTCACCTTCCCGTTCCATCCACACAACACAATGTCTAAGATAATACATTCCTTCTCCTTCCCGTTATATGTATGATTTTAGTTTCTCATCTTTCCTCATCATGAATAGTAATATTCATATCAAAATACTTTCAATTATAGATTAGCTGTGTGGTGTTATTCAGGGATTGATAGTTACACAAATATTTAACTTGACCTCTTTTCAAGAAGTAGGAATAACCTGATCAAGAGGATCAGTTTACAATGAAAGAAATTGGAACATTAGGTACAGTTTCTATGGTAGCAACAAGATTTGTGCCTTCCTGCATTTTCCTTGTCTCAAATGTAATTGCAGATACAATATGAGGTATGTGCCATTGTTTGAGCTAGAGAGGCCAATGTACACTCGCCCTCCCACCCAACAGTCTTACCTGATCAAGTGACAAGGTTGACAAAAAGGGGTGTAACACCATAAGTCAATTGATCAATTTTGCCAGGGGAAGGATGCCTGATTTGATCTGACCAAAGTTACTCAGACAAAATCTTTTTTTTTCTTTGTAGGGAGACATAGTGATATCATGTGCTTCTTCAGAGAACTGAAGCTCTTATATGTATATTGCCACCAACATCTACCTGGATGAGACATCCAGTAGTAGTAGAATCAACACTCAAAAGCACAAGCATTATCTTACCCAGTCTCACTAATATTTAAAGCCCAGCTATAAAACTGTCCTATTCCTAGAAATATGTTTAACGAACTAGAAATTATTATCATTACAAATGCTATTGACTCTATGGACTTCACTGTCTTTTTCTTTTACATGAGAGTGCTTATAACTAGTGTGTCTGTTTACTCGATGAGCAGAAAAATTGAGGAATTTAAGTTAGATGAAAATTTTATTGTAAAATATTTGAGAGTTGCTTTTTTCATGGTAAACAGAATCAGAGAAGAGAAGGAGGGGGTAAGGGTGTTTCATTTGTATGAGTGTGTGTGTATGTGTATGTATGTGTATACATGTATGCATATATGAATCATATCTGTCTATATGTGACTTCAGATATATATACATGTTTGTGTAGGTTTGTGTGTGTAATATATCTACCTATATGTGGTCAATTTTATAAGGGAAGGCTCCTAAGAATAAACTTGCAATTCTGAGCTATATTACATTTGGAGCTTGAAGACAATCCCAAGCACAGAACCTGTCTTAGTCACTGTTCTATTGCTGTGAAATGATACTATGACCAAGACAACTCATATAAAGAAAGCATTTATTTGATAGCTTGCTTACTATTTCATAGGGTTAATCTAGGATAATCATGGTGGGAAGCAGGCAGGCATGGCACTGGAGCAATAGCTGAGAGCTCCAGGCAGAGAGAGAGAGAGAGAGAGAGAGAGAGAGAGAGAGAGAGAGAGGAAGAAGGACTTTTGAAATCTCAAAGACCACCCAATCTAACACACCTACTCTAATGAGGCCACATTTCATAATCCTTTCCAAATACTTCCACTAACTTGGGACAAAGCATTGAAACATATGAGCCTGTTGAGGCCATTCTTACTCAAATATCAAGGAACCTATAATGTTACCACAGATAATATAAATCATTGTTGTAGAATCAAAAATCCTTGAATGTGATCTCTTGGTAGTAGTTAAATATTTTATTAACCAAGTCCTAATTATTACAAACTCAAGACCCCTTTGTTCCAAGGGATGTTTATGATGTGATAACTATCAATGAACAAAGTTAGCCAACAATTAAAACCCACAGCAGGTGACATTACCACATGCTTCAATTGCAGAGAGTGACAATAATGTAGTGATACTGAGTGACAAACTAAAGAATGTCGAAAACAGAATCACCTCGAGACATCAGCCAGCTCATTAGATTCTGTGAATTGTATACAAGAGAGAAATAATTCCAGGTGTAATTGAGACAGGAGAGGATTTTATACTAGACATCTTTCAGACTCCTTTATTTTGGGAAAAGTCATTCTGAACTTGAGAATTGAGTGTTTTCTCTCATAGACATTGAATTTAAAGGCTATTGTATCCAAGGATGATTGCTGAGGCATAAGTCTTGCTATGTGTGCAACCTGCAAATGACTCAAAGTCCAAATTATAATTATGGACTCTGTAACACCACAAAAGAGTTTCAAATTTTAATCTGTGACAACCCACACAACACATGGGGCTTAAATACTTTATTGAACTAACTGACTCCTTTGTTGGAGCAGGTAGAGCCTTGTTTCAATTTATCTCTCCCACACTATGCATCTGTAGTCATAAATCTTTTGTAAGGCTCTCTGACACTAAAAATAGCCCAGCATCACTGACTTTGCTGGGGTACTGTGAGAGCCAAGCCATGGGGTTCAGCATTTCATGTAACTCTGTAGCAGGCCATGTTTACATCTGTCCCAGCTTGCTCACCATGTTACATCAAACAGTGGCATTTCCAGTCAAAATCATCTCTGTATTCTCAGCTGTTTTTTTTTTTTTTTTTTTTTTTTTTTTTTTTGTCCATGATGGAAGCTAAGCTTTGATGCTACAGGTCCAAGGCCAAACTTCATCTTGTCTCTTCTGTTGATGATGACCCAGGACAAGTGGATTGTCTTCATTCTCGAGCATCCCACTATATGGAGCAGAACAGTAGAATTGCTAGCAGATACCAGCCTCTAAATGTTCACTCTGGTCTCAGGTGGAGACAAGTGGGGGTGCAGCAAACACCAAGGGTTCCTTTCTGAAGGCTGAAAAGATAGTTTCAGTATCATTCCAAGAGCAGATCAGAACTACATAAGTGTGACTTCATAAGTATCTCTAAAGATGAGAGCAACAGTGGCTAGAGAAATGGTTTAGTAAGTAAGAGTATTTATTTATTCATTTGTAAGTACAAGGACCTGAGTTCAGATCCTCAACACCAACAAAACATAGTAGATGCGGCCATGCACCTATAAGCTCAGTGCTGGAGTTAGGGTGAGGGTTGCGGACAGGAGGTTCACCAAGTCTTGCTGTCCAGCCAGGATACCTGGAAAACATGAGTTCTGGTTCACTGAGAGATACTTTCTCTGGAGTAAAATGGAGAATATTATAGCAGAGCACCAGATGTCCTCTTGTCCCTGCAAAGTAGAGATGCTCCCACCTGCCATGCAATGTCATCCCTCCCACACACACACACACAATAAGAGACAGTGATGCTCTGTGTGTTCTAATGGAAATTCCTTCTTCAAGTATTACTGTTATTTGTCTGGATTTTACCCCACCACTGTTGAGTAGAAATAAATTTTATAGGCTCATCCTGCAGATACCATGGAGGATATCTGTCTCATCGTCTTTTGTCCCCAAGCTCTGATCTGAACCATCCATATTGAGGTAGAACTAATGTACATATTTTAAGTGACAAATTGATTTTCATTTCATAGGTTCTATGGCTTGTCCTCATAATCATAATAATGAATTAATGACTCTTGCAAATTTTCTTCAATGCTTCAGACTCCCTCCCGTCTACCCCTTCCCATTCTACTTCTTCCTCTAGGCAACTACATATCTATTTTCCAGTACTATAAGCTAGTTTATACTTTCTAGACTTTTGAAAGAAATGGACCATACTATGTGACCTCTTCATTTTGATTTCTTGCCCTCAACATAGTTATTTTGGATTTATCAGTGCTGGATCTATATCATTCATTCATGCTTTCTTATTGCTGAGTGACAAGTGTATGTGATACAGTCCCCTCATAATGTACGTTTCAATTTTTTCCACTTTGAGGCAATTTGAAATAAAGCTTTTTTAATATTTGTGTTTCAGATACTCCTTGTTTTATTTCTCTTAATAAATGTATAGGAGTAGAATAGCTATTCTTGAGTGGATACATAGACCTAGAATAGGGTTCTATGAAATTACCCTGAAGTTCTTAAGAATGTGTCAAGCATAATTTTACCAACTGATAACTCCAAATCCCTCTACTCCATACCTCATCCTGGTTAGTCTTGTATTTTGTTTTAGTTTGCTATTATTCCTCCTGGGATAGCTAAGGCTATCCCTCAAGACCATATACATCAAAAATGCTCTTTCATTTCTACCCACATAACCCAGTAAAATTTTGGGCTCAATAAAGAAAGAAAGCACTAGAATGAAGGATATTAATGACCTTATGTTAAAATGAGTTATAGATGTTGTGAAGTACAAAAGGAAGGAAAGAAGGAAGATAGGAGGGACAGAAGGAGGGACAGAAAAGGAGGGAAGGAGGGAAAAAAGAAGGAAAGGAGAGAGAGAAAGACAGGAAGGAAGGAAGGAAGAAAAGAAAAGTGAAAGAAGGGAAATTTTTTAAAAAAGGAACTTTTACAGATTAGCAGAATCAAGTAGCAATATATTAATATTGTATAAAATCCCTTACATCTATTCTGTAAGATAAAGTAAATGTATTTTTTCTTTTGTGGGTGGTGCATGCATGTGTGTATTTGTGTTTTGCAATGGTACATTTGTATTTGGGTATATGTGTACATATGTGAAGGCCAGATGTTGATGTCCAGAATCACCCTAGAACATTCTTACAGCATACTCATTGAAGGTCTCTCAAACTCAGAGCTCAATGATATGGCTAGTCTTCGTGGCCATATGACCCTAATTACTTCATATTTTTGCCTTCTAAATCTGGAATTATAGTCAGGTTGTCACACCCATCCAGGATTTATGTAGGATTCTGGGGATCAAAACTCTCCAGTCCTCATGCTTGCCTAGCAAGTTTTTAACCACAGAATCATGTCCAAAACCCCAAAAAAGTGAATATACATTATCCTTCATTTCACAGAAACCAGTAAATATTGCTAATAAGTTGATTAAAACATGTGTGTATATTTAAAAATATATTTTAAAACTATCTTCATACAAAGAAACACTTTGCTAGATTTCTTATTCCAAATTTCTATAGGAGAAGTGTGATTTGTACCCTCTCACAATTTGCCACAAGCTAAATTTCATCTGGAGGAGTCAATGATCTAGGTCAAGTCCTTACCAAATGACAGATTTTTTTTTTTTTTTTGCTGTTCAGTTTATATATATATATATATATATATAATCTAATTTTTATTTCTTCAAGTTAGATCTCAATCACAATCCCCTCCCTACTCCCCCCTCCTGTCCCACCCTTCCAACTTCTTCCCCCTCAACCCCCATCCTCTATTTTTTTTTAAGTTTAAGATATATCTTTTCCCCCCAACAGCTCCCCCTTTCAGTCCAACAAATGGTTCTTTCTTTTATAACAATAAGTACAATACAAAACAACAAAAATAAATAGGCCATAATTATGAGAGTTATATGGCTTAGCATACATTCCCAATGTCCAGTCCATATGTATTTGGCACCTGACTTTAACCTTCTACTATCTAACCATCTCCATGAGTTTAAAGTTCTATATCTAACTCAGCTTTCATACTAACTTGCATCACAATTTTAAAAACATCTTCTTAGATCCAGAACACCCTCTTGATTCCTAAACAACTCAAAATTTAACTATGAGACTCTAGCTATCTATTTTTCAACCACCTCAGAGACCTGAGAGGGATAAATATATATGATTATATAGGAAGTACAGGGCCCGCAGCTTCCAAAACTAAGAAATGACATACCAGTGGCTGCCTGGACAGTTCCCATTCTCTCTCCATACATTACAGAATCAATCTTCAGCTGTTTGGCCCCATTTCTCTGACAGACATTGATTGTAGAGCAGGAATTATGAAGGACTTACCTACCCTGTCTTGGCAGAGCTAGGCTGTCGACTTACCTGCTTCCAAGTTTTGTCCTTTTTGGACAGCATTCTGTCTACAGTTGAAGCAAAGGGTTTTTCTTGCCAAGAGATAGGCTTGCCACTAATTCAACCATCTCCCGCTGAGATTCTTTGATGCTCATCTTCTATTTGGAGTAGAATAGGTGGTGCTGTCAGGAGGTGACATGTCTCAATATCAAAAAATTCTTAAGTTAAGAAAACATCTTTGAATGCCATATTCTGCAGATCTCTTGAGGTTTTTGAAGATGCCCTACCTATCTCTTATATTTAGATAAGCAAATGTTGCTTGTCTCTTAGCAATTTGATTTCTGAGTAGCTTAGAAAATAACTGTGATAGACTGTCATAGTAACTAACAAAATGACACGCTTGTATGACTATTAGTTTGCATTTCTTAATTATCCTAAACAGTTTATGACAGTTGGTAGCAAAAGGCCAAAACTTCACATTTCTTTTTAAGCATTACTAGGTACAATACCTTTAAGAAGCGTTACCGTTAATTTTGTATCAATATACAAAGATCAATACCTATGTAGCCCAATAGATGATAGATTTATAAATAAAATAGATGTCTTCAAAACCCTCAGAGGCATACATAAAATGGCATTTAAAGATTTTTTATTATTTTAAGAATTGTTTGACTTAAGACGGTCAGATCCTGACAGCTCCCATTTGACTGAAAGAAGACAATGAGCATCAAAAAGAAATCTCCCATCAGGAGATGATTCCTCAAAAAGAAATCTCCCATCAGGAGATGATTCCTCAAAAAGAATTCTCCCATCAGGAGATAATTCCTATTGGGCAAAATGCCCCTGCTCTCTCAACAGACTACATACAGTCTAAAGATGGACCATAGCTTAAATGCAGGTAAGTCAATGTCCTGATTCTGCAGAGACAGAATGGGGAAATCCTTATTTCCTGCTGCACAATTTAGTCTGTGAAAAATGCTTGGCCAGAAGGCTGAAGATGATGCTTTATCAATATCAAAAGATATTTGGGACTGTCTAGGTAACAAACTGTCATATTTATTTTTGGAAGCTGTTCTCCTATGCTTCCTACTCACTCAAATAATAACTTTATCCCTTCTTATGTCTTTGATGGGGTTGAAGGCATAATAGTTATAAGATTTCAATTGAACTTGAGTTGTTTAGAATTTAAAAAGATATTTTCAAGTCTAAATAACTTCTTTAGGTTTATACATATAGGATATAATAGAAATTATTTAGGTTCAGAACTTTAGACACACCAAGATAGATGATTTTTTTCTTCTTCAAGATTGCCTAATACAAATAGGCTAAACATTATGTGCATAACTTTTATATATGGTTTTCTTGATTGTTTCATATTTGTTCTTATTGTTTTTAAAAAATTTAGCTTTTTTTTAGACAAAAGGAGGGAATTGTTGGGGTAGTGTTAAGCATTCTATATGTTAATTAATTGGTCCTGCTTGCTGTCTGTTACTTACATTGACTCTTATTGGTTAAATAAAATGCCAAGGCCTGAGATTGAGCAAAGACAGAGAAAGGTGGGACTTCCTGAGATTAGAGCAGGAAGCCTGTGCTTTAGAAAGAGGATTCAAGCATTCCTGCCAGGAGCAGGAAGGAGGCACGCACCATGGGTTAGAAAAAAGAACCTCATTCCACATGGCCAGGAACATTGGCTAGTGCGGAGAATGGCAGTTCAAGGGGACGTATGTATATATGGGGTCATATTTGGGTAATAGACTTAAGAGCTAGCTTAGTTAGGCCAGGATTGCACAACTCAGGCCAAGGCTTGTTAAAATCCATGTGGTCTCTGTGTGCTCATTTATAATGGCTGCTTAAAGATTAACAGCTACAAACAAATTAACAATAATATAAATGCTGGTTAAATAGTTTAATTAGTTATATTTATTTCTACATATTTGGCTAAATTGGTATTGATCATTGTATATTAATACAAAATTAAGATTGTATTGGACTACATCGGTATTGATCTTTGTATATTGATACAAAATTAAGATTATATTTGGCCACAATGGTATTGACCCTTGTATATTGATGCAAATGTCAGATTTTTAAAATGTATTTATTTTACTTTTGAGATTATAATATAATGACATCATCCCCCATTTTCCTTACTTCTCTCCAAACTCTCTCAGATACCCCTCCTTGTTCTCTTTCAAATTTAAAGCCTCTTTCTTCATTAATTGTTTTTACATATAAATGTAGATACATATATATATATATATATATATATATATATATATATATATATATATATATTCCTAAGTCTAACCTTGCTGGTGTATAAAATGTTACCTGTATGTATGTTTTCAGGGCTGACCTTTTGGTATTAGATAACCAGTTGATATGCTCTTCCCTGGGGAGGACTCTATCTCTCACTTTCAGGCTTCCTCAGTTGCCTGTAGTTCCCTGTGAAGGACTGAGACCTTCCTCAGTCTTTCCCAATCCATTTTAGCAAGTCTATTGTTGTTATCCTTGTTCAGCTCATGTTTAGACAGTCAGGTTGGTGAGACTTTATGTGTGTTGCTTTGGACATTGCTAGTACACACAATCTCACAGCAAGCTCTCTGCTCTTCTGTCTTTCAGAATCTTTCTGCCTTGTCATCTATAATGTCCTCTGAGCCTTAGGTGTGGAAGTTGTAATGTAGATATGTCCTCTGGGACTAAACTCCACAACCCTGTATTTTGGTTGGTTTTGGGTTTTGGTAGTGGTGTTCATCTGCTCCAAAAGGAAGTGTCCTTTGTGAGAGGTGAAGACTACACTTATCAGTGGGTATACGGGCAAATGTTTAGAGTGTAGCTAGAGATTACACTGCTTTAGCAAAGTAGCAGCTGCATGTGCTCCTCCAAGACCCATAACTTGTCCCTGAATAATTGGCTAGGTTTCTGGGTTTCTGGTGCCAGACTTGATTTCCATTTTGTTGAGCAGGCCTAAAGTCCAATTAGAGAGCTATTTGTTACCATCAAGGTATGAATGTCACTACTGCACCCTTAGGGTTATCTCGCATGGCAAGTTTTACCACATGGGCAAAAAACTGATGAATGCTGGCCTGGGTAAGTGTGAAGTGATTCAAAGCTACACTATCTACATGTACCTGCTACTTCTAGTATGTTAGAATCCCACTATGCTATCTATAGTAGCATCCCGCTGTATGTCCATAAGGCCAAATAATATCTTTTAGGTATCAGATCCAGTAACTCTCAAATTGTGTCTCTGGCAACCAGCTTTATGGTAAGGAAGAGGAACAAGAGTCTAGAAAGTGAGTTATTTGTCTAGATGCATTAAGAGAACTGTTGTCAATTCAATCAAACAAGAGTCTCTTCACTTAAAGAAAGAAATAAAGAGACAAGGTGGGAGATAGGAAAGGAAAGAATCAAGCTACTATTACAGCCTATTTCTCACTCAAATGAAGAACCTGCCATCTCCAGAGGTGTGAAGATTTACTTCTACATGAGCTCAGAGTGGTCATGGCTGGTGGGGCAGAGGCAATGTGGCACGTAGAACTGAGGCTAGTTCACCTTTTACATGTCTTCTTGTTTTCCATTTAATTCCAAAGCTAGAGAGTTACATATGATTATGTGCTGAATTGTGTGCTGTTCTGTTGTTATTGGCATGATGAGTCAAATCCTTTCTAGACCAGTAAACCTACTACAAGAGAAAAATAAAAGCACCATCTCAAATCCTCTGTTCTTCTGTAACAGTTAGATATAATTCTTTCTGTCCAGCTATGGTTTCTTCGGATACTTCCTGCTAAATAGCACAACTCCATCCCAGGGCAAATAAAGAGCCATCGCCATCTTCTCACATAGTAATTAGAGCAGTGGTTCAGAGATTTTAGGGGATTTTAGAGGTCTTATACATGTTCCATGTGGATATGTGGAAAAGATCATTGAAAGTTAGAATGAATATATCAACAAACTCATTTTTTTAAATTTAGGTGGAAGTTTCAGAGAGCAGAGGTGAGATGGAACTGGTCTTTAAAGATTTTACTTATTTTATCTCATGTGTGTGCACTATATGTATTCGGGTACCAATGGCAGCCAAAAGAAGGAGCTCAATCCCTGTGACTCCAGTTACAGGCAATTATTGTAAACTGCCCAATATGAATGCTGTGAACTAAGCCCAGATCTTCTGCAAGAGCACCAAGTGCTCTTAAGTAATAAGCCATCCCTCCAGCCCAAAGATGGGGTCTTTTAAGAGCAGAAAAGTTAAGTGAGCAGGAACTGATGGGATGTCTAGGCTCAGATATTTCACAATACAGCGTCCAGAGTGGAGTACCAGAGCCTTGTTGATGAATTCGGAGAACGTAAATGGACCTGAAGAGGGTTCACTTGAATCATCATCATTTATTACCAAATAATGTATTCATTATCTATGCATTTATGTAAACATTTGCCCAAGATGAGAAGCAAAACACTGGGTGTAAGGTTTTTGTGGAATTTCATCTGCAACTGTAACCTAGTATTAAGATATTTGCATACTATTAAATAATCAGAGGGTTTTTTTGTTTACTATTAAGAGATTGTGGGGGTTGGAAGGTGTTTCAGCAGTAAAGAGAGCTTTCTGCTCGTGCAGAAGACCCAAGTTTGGTTCCCAGCATCCACATTAGAGAAACCAATATACTCTTCTGGCCACAGCAGGCACTATTTCTCCCCCGCCCCCCTCTTGAGCGGGCACACACACACACACACACACACACACACACACACACACACACAAGTGATTTTTTTTTAATACTTTATTTTTTTTTCTTCAAGTTACATCTCAGTAATAAACCCCTCCCTATTCCCCCTTCCTAACCCGCCCTTCCACCCTCTTCCCTCCAGAGGTTTCCCCTTTCAGTCCAACAGCTGGTTCCTTCTCTTATAACAGTAAGTATTATACAAAACAATAGATATAAATATGCCACATTTATGAGAGTAAATTGGCCCAGTATACCTTCCCAATGTTCAGTTTATACCTATTTGGCCCCTGACTTTAACATTCTACTATCTAACCAACTCCATGAGTTTAAAGGTCTATATCACACAAGTGATTTTTAAAGTATAATTAAAAGAGAGTTTTCTGTCACTGTGACAAAATAAGAAACCAACTACAAAGAGGAAAGGTATATTTTACCACTTGATTTCAGATATTTCTGCCGTAGTTACTCAGTTTCATTTGTGTGGGGCGTGAGAAACATCAATGGAGGGAGACACATTGCAAAGTGAAGTCACTCATTGAATGGTAGATTGAAAGCAGAAGGAAAGAAGGACAAAGTAACTTGGCTCATGTCACACCCTTCAACATGTAAGCTGTAATAATATGATATCATTGTATACATGACTACATGTGTGAAGTTCAAATTCAGTCCACAGATACAAGAGCATCTTAGGTAAATGTCCACTGAGAAAGCTAAATCAAAATGAAGTAAATATTTTTGTAAGATATGCTGATACTGTTTTTATTTAATTTATCTCAATCTATTCTTCAATTCCAAGCTTTTTGTGAGATTCTCTTCCTTCAGCAGACATATAAAACAAATAGTTTTGGCAAAGTCATAGACCTAGGTTAGGATCTAACCGGGATCTGTCTAAAACCAAGGCTTGATGACAAAAGCTTTTAGGCATTTGATATTTATAACTGGGAAATAATGACAAAAAGAGGATGTCATAATTTCATATATAAATACTAATTCTGGCTTTTTGATGAGCTTCTCCACAATAAATTCTACTCCAGATTGTTAGCCTAGTGGTTGACTATTTGGTGGGACATAAAGAGGTTGAAACTTGGATGCATTGAATGGCATTAGACTATCTGCTGTCTGGCTTATTTATCTGCTACTCCAACCTCTGAAGCCACCAAGTGAAGAACCAACCATCCTCAGAATGGCTGGTGCTTACAGAGAAACACCTGAGTCCTATTTCCATTCCCATAGCACATCAGACATCTCAGTGAGAACAGAGGAAAGCCACACAGAGAAACTAGCACTTCTGCAGGTGAGGTGCAGGTGGGTGACACCACTCCTGTCCCTGAATCTAGTTTCCGAGCTTGCGAGAAAGCATATATTCTTACTGTGTGTGGACTAAAACAAACAGAAAATTATAAAGTGCCCAAAAGGATTTTCCACACTGCCGAGCTTTGCAAAGTGTTCACACTTGAGTTCCCCTTTTGGAATTTATTATCTCAAGGCAGTGTTTGCTTTGGAATGCCAGGGCAGCTGTGCTGAAAATGTGTGCTGTTAAGACTGGAAGTTTCTGAGGTTGGAATGCAAAGGCTGCGGCCTTCAGAACCTGTCTTGCTATTTGCAAAGTCTTTATATTAAACCCCACCTCTTACTCTAGTCTTTGGCAAACATGAGACCCAATGGAAAACACTATTTAAGGAGACCTTCCCGACCATTTGTTTTGGTTATAAGTGTATTGGAAAGCCTACTATGTCTACACTAGTCCTGGAATGCCTGACACTAGAATTTTCTCAATAATTCTTTAATCTGAAGCATCTTATTTAGGGTGTGACATCTACACAGCATCAATCAGGGTTACCTTCTTGTCCCTTCCCCTTCTATCTTCCTTATCTTTCTTACCTTATTTTATTTCTTTTGGCCATCTCAATCTTGTCATTCAGTGTCTAAATTCTTGTCCCTTCTCTAAGAATTATAAAGCCATAAAATGCCTAGAGATAAAGCTTTCCCTTTATTCTATGTGGTGATGGTTTTCTGTCCCAGTTATCTGATAGCTAATTGTATGGTCTTTATGGCATCTTTTCCATTATTAATCTAAGATTAAAATTTAAAACTGTTATCATTCTTTTTCTTTTTACCTTTGTACAGATTAGTCACTGCTTTAGATCAGGACTGTCTGCTCTTGACTTTAGTGTCTATTGTAGCAATAAATGTTCACCTTCCTGAAAGGCAGATTTCATGAAACCATTTCATTAGGTGATAGACAAATAACTGATAGAGTATCTGAGTGAATGATCACCAAAGGGAAGAAAGACACCAGCTATTTGTTCCCTTTTCTCTAGCTACTGCTTCATAATTGGCTAAACAGAACGTGTTATAAGCATTCATTCCAAGTCCTGGCTCATTCATGGTCTCACAAAAGTTTGGTGAGTGTGACTGAGAAGGGAGGAAGTGACTGGAAAGATGGAATAAATCCCTATAAACTACAACTGCTTTAATTTGTTACTGGAAGTAGTAAGGTAAATTTTAGTGCTCATATGTAGTACAATGGTATTGATTGGTCTGCCTCTTTCAATTTTATTTGTGCTGTTAAATTGATCTTTGCTAGTGTAGGAATAACTTATTTCAGGAAAAAATGAACATATGGATTGGACATAATTTGAATATAGGCAATTAAAGAGATTTATATGTAAGGCTCTATAAAAATCACCACAATGGTAAGCAGTGAACTCTTAGATATCCTTGTGCCCAGAGATAAATAGCTCTTATGAGCATCAGATTAGAAGTTGGATGTTATAATATCAAAGGGCATGCCATGAATATAATTCTTGTTTCCACAGTTTACTAGGCATCAGAGAATCCACTGGCTTAATAGTTTGGATGTCATATGAAGAATAACATTGCAAACAGTATGCAGTATACAAAGGAAAGGGTTTTTCATACAGTGTTTCTAGGTGTCAGCACATACCCTCAGTCCTTTCTTCCAGTGAGCAACATTGACTGGTTAATTATAGAATCAATAGGACTCTGGTGTAATAGGAACTGAGGCCCTTGGTACCTTTATTTACCCTCTGAAACATAGCCCCACACATCACTGTACATCTTTGCCTTCCAAATGGGAAGGAGCTCGCTGGGCAACTTAGATGTATTGCTAAGTATCTCTTTGAGAAATCATCTGTCACTGAGATCTCTACTGCACACAGTCCCACGTTGAATGAGGCAGAGAGACCTAAGGCAGACCCATTAGTCATAAGTGCATTGCCTGTGATAGCATACCACATATGCCATAGTCAAATCTTTACCCAGTAGAAGAACATATTAAAATACAGGCTTCAGGCACCTCTGGGGTTATCAGAGTCTCTAGAGGGGAAACAGTTGGAGATCAGAAATTTACATTTCAATAAGGAATCAAAGTGTTCTTCTCAAGCTGAAGTGTGAGAACTACTCTAGGGAGAGTTATAGTTTTGATACTTGGCTGTAGAGAGAACTCACCTCCAAGTCTGTGACTGCAGATGGATGTGAAGCCATCACTAGAAAGTCTAAGAAGCAAAATAATATAAGTCTGAGAACATGACAGAGGAGATCCCCAATACTAATACCTGAATTTTTTAATGTTTATTTTTTAATTCAAGTTCCTTTTTTGTTTTCTTTACATTTTTATTAACGTGTTTTTTTTTTCAAGCTACATCGCAATCAAAGTCTCCTCCCTCCTCCACTCCAGGTCCCATCATCCCTCCCTCCTTCTTCTCCATCTCTGTCCTCTCCTTCTCCTTGGATGAGGGGATCGCCCACATATCAACCCCCCTTCAGCTCTTCAGGCACATGAAGGCTAAGACCTTCCTCTTGTACTGGTGCTTGATAAGGCTACCAAGATAGAGTAAGGTGTTCCACTAACAAGCAATAGGGTCCATGACTCACTGCTGGGTGGAGTTTTTCATTGGATAGTTATGCTAGGTTCCTGTCTGTTTGGATCTGTGGGTTGTAGGATGGTTGTCCTGTCTTATATGATTGATATCCACTTATAAGAGAGTACATACCATGTGTATCTTTCTGTGTGTGAGTTATCTCACTTAGGATAAACTTTTCTAGATCCATCCAGTTGTTTGCAAATTGCATGGTTTCCTTATTTCTGATAACTGAATAGTATTCCATTGTGTAAATGTACCACAGTTTTTAAAATCCATTCTTCAGTTGAAGGACATCTGGGTTGTTTCCAGTTTCTTGCTGTTATGAATAAAGCTGCTGTGAACATTAATGGGGCAATGTCCTTGTGGTTTGGTGGAGTATCTTTTGGATATATGCCATGGAGCAGTATGCCTGGTTCTTGTGGTAGAACTATTCCCAGTTTTCTAAGATATCACCAGACTGATTTCCAAAGTGGTTGTACAAGTTTGCACACCCACCAGCAATGGAGAAGTGTTCCTCTTTCTCCACATCCTCCCCAGCATATGCTATCTCTTGAGTTTTTGTTTTAGCTATTCTGACTGGTGTGAGATGGTATCTCAGAGCTGTTTTGAATTGCATTTCTCTGATGATCAAGTTCCATCTCCATCACAGCCCCCTCACTCCTCCCCTCTCAGTCCTGCCCTCCCACCCTCTACTCCTTCATCCTCCTATCCTTCTCCTGGAGTGAGGGGAGCCCCCACATATCAGACCCCCTCAGCTCATCAGGCTCATGAAGACTAAGGGTTTCCTCTTCCTCTGGGGCCTGACATGGCAGCTCAGCTAGAGTAAAGTGTCCCACTAACAGGTAACAAAGTTCATGACTGAGACCACCCCTCCCCACACTTGCTAAGGGATCTGTATGAGGACCAAATCTCCTATCCTCTATATTTTTATGGGGGGGGATCTGGGTCTAGTCTAAGCTGTTTTCTTTTTTCTGGTTAGTATTTCAGACACTGTAAGCCTCTAGAGGCCTAGGTTAGTTGGTTCTGTTGATCTTCATGTGTTGATCTTGACCCCTCCATGTCTCTCTATTCTTTCCCCTCTCTTATATAGGGCTCCCAGAGCTCCACCTAGTGTTTTACTGTCTGTCTCAGCATCTGTTTTGATCTGCTGCTGGGTGGAATTTCTCATAGTATGTATAGTTATGTTAGGTTTCTGTTCCTTTGGGTCTCTGAGTTGTAGCATAGTTATCCTGTACTATATGGCTAAAATCCAACTATAAGTGAATAGATGCCATTTGTATCTTTCTGGGTCAGGGTTAGCTCACTCAGGATGAGCTTCTCTAGTTCCATCCATTTGGTTGCAAATTGAGTGATTTCCATGTTTCTGATAGCTGAGTAGTATTCCATTGCTATCACCTGAATTTGAGGTATAAAATAAAGGCTACTTTTTGTGCTCTGTGAATACAAAATATCAAAATTTAAATTTATTTTTAAAATATATAGATATAGATATGAGAGGACAAATAACAAGTGACTGGGAAACATGCTGCCATCATGGGCAGGTTTAGAAGGGGCAGGTATTATATATGAAATAAATGGCCAGAGTTTGAAAAAGATACATGAATCATTTTTTACCTTTTGCAAGGAGCGTATTGCAAAGGAAATGTGGAGAAGCCTATGCTATCTTGATGTTGCCAGACGCTCTGTCAAGCTGGAGACCCTGCAAATGATATAAGTATAAAAAAGACGTACATATGCTGACAGCTGACGTTCAGTGGTGAGAAAAAAAAATCACAGTGTATTTTAGACTGCTAAAGACAGAATAACTGGTGTTTAATCTTCATTATCATACTGATTGTATTTGGAATCACCTAAAAGACCAGTGAGGTGCCCTTTCCAGCATGACTATAAGGGTGTTTTTCCACAGAGATTTAACTGAGGACACAAGATCCATGCTGACTGCAGGTACCACAATATCATGGGCTGAGGGAACCCATGTCAGAATAAAAGGGATAATGTGAAAAACCAGACAGATGCCTATTTTCTCCCTTTCTCTGCTTACCAAACAACCATGAAAGACACAGCTCTCTTTTATGACAGGTTCCAACCACTGCAATGTCCTGCTTACACACATGGAATAAACTGGTGTAGACTGCATGAACTGTGACAATGGTAGCAAAAATAAACCCTTCCTCCTGTAGGTCTTTGCTGCTGGGTGCATTGTCACAGTAGCTGGGGAAGCTACTAGTATTTCACCAATGTATTTGCATTTCACCTTCTTCATCCATGAAATGTAAAGGCTGGAGGGCTTGAACTCTCTGACAAGTCAGCCTTTTACACTTCTGTATTATCAGTTATCCCAGACCTTGTGAGAACCTTCCTCCTCTGCCCAGAATGAAGTCTGCTTTCCTTCCTGAGCTCTGAGGATGTTAGCTGGTGCAGGGTATCTCGCATAGTCTCCCTGCTGAGACTGGAGAGAAAGCTTACACTTTCTTTATGTTTTCACCCGTGAGCATCTCATCAGACTCTTCTGCTCCACGGAGCTTTGCCTAACCATTCTTCAATAGTATCCTCCGTTCTACCTTTCCTGATCCTCTATAAAGGAATTCTCTTTAGCTTTTTTTTTTAAGGATTTTAAAAACAACTACAAGCAAAAACAAAACAAGAAACACTCAATCACAGGCTTACATACCTTAGATCATATGATGGAATATTCAAAATTTAATAAGGTGTGAAGTCTGGAGGAAAATAAAATTAAAGGAAGTAAATTGATTCTTATATTGTTTGGAATTCAGAAAATCAGAGAAATTATGTCAAGTGGCCTTCTTCTGTGAGTTTTGGGGAAATCAAAATTCTCCCACTGAAGTGAAACAATCTCTATGGTTATGATTCTCTCCCTCCCTTCCTCCCTTCCTCCCTTCCACCCTTCCTCCCACCCCCCCTTCCTCCCCCCCTCTCTCCCTCCCTTCTACCTTTCCTCCCACCCTCCCTCCCTCTCTCCCTCTCTTTTCTAGGGCAAATTCCTCTAAACTTTGAGTATCTGTGTTGGAAAATTTGAGCTCTTTTTCTTTTAAGTTATGAACTAATTGGCACTTCTCTCTGCTGTGATGATTCCTACAAGAGTCTGTGATCATTCCTGCTGGGGCCTCTTTGATGCTCAGTCCACAGAGCTTGGGTGTTCCCTTCAATTGCTGAGAAAACTCTTATCAAGGTAGTTGGATTTTAGACTTCTGTAGCACAGCCGCTCTCCATCTGCTTTGGAAACGGCTCACAGATCCTTCTCCATGTTTCATATGTAATCATTATTCTCCTGCCAGAGGAAATTAAAACCTGTTATTTGTTTTCTGGGGAGGTGGTTCTAGAGTTCTGACCCCTAATTTGTTCTCCATTCTTTGTGCTTCTTATCTGACTAAAGTTGTGGCAAGTCTTCCTTAATGCCTTGAGAGTTGCTGCATGAAAAATAGTTTCATTCCATTACTGTCACATTGGGTCATATTTATGAAAAACAAACACAGCTACTTTGGAGCCCAGCTTGTATCTGCCTTCTGTCTTCCAACCTGTGAGCTGTGTCCCAGCAATATCTGTTTCTCATCAACTACAGGTGAGATCCTTGAGGATTCCCCCTGGGAAGTGCCATGGACTTAGTTATAGTGAGCTGACACCTTTGCTGCCTTGGATGGTTGTACAAGCGTCTCTAGAACATAAAGGGATTGGCTCCCCACAAATGAAAAGAAAGATGGATAAAAATGGCCTGTGGAACAACCGAATAGTGAAGCCTGATGTTCTCTTTAATTAAGTTTTTGGAGCTATTCAATAACTGAAATGTCTGAACTTTACACCATACTAGAATTGATACTGAGGGGAAAAAATTATCAAAGTGAGGGAAAACTGATGAAAGTCGAAGCCTGGCTAACTCGCAGCTGAACATTGAGATCAAGAGGTCAGGGACACCAACTGAGTCTGTTTCTGCAAAGATGTCTCAGCACCTTTGGTTCCTGTAGCACCGACAGAAGTCTTCAGCAGGAAAAAAATAATGAAATCAGATTATCATTTTCTTAGCTAGGTTTCTTAGCAGGGTAAGCAGCAGTACAGACACAGAAAGTCACAGACTGTGGCAGACACCGGGATTCTTTTATTTTCCTTTTCTCAGGCTACTGTGGTAAAGTTCTATAATAATAAAACAAATTTACACTGACAGATAAAATTGTATTTATTTAGTTTGCATAACATGATGTAAAAAAGCCGGTATCATATAAGATGACTAAGTTGTAGTAATCAACATATTCATTCCCTCTCACAGTTATCTTTTCATGTGTGTATATAGTATTTTTCAGCTACGCTCAGCATTGTTTTTTAGGAATACAGCATTAGATTACCAGGTATGGTTATTATTCCTGTTATCCCACCACACAGGAGGATGAGGCAGAAGGATTTTTTTTAATTAACTTGTTTATTTTACACTCTGATCACCATTCCCCTTCCTCTTCCTAGTGCTCCCCTCCCACCTACTTCCCCCACACTCCCTCCCAACCCACTTTGGGATATCAAATCCCATCAGGACTAATTGCCTCCCCTTCCACTGAAGCAAGGCAAGGGTGTTCTGCCAGGAAAATAGGATCTAGAGGGAGGCAAACTTGTCCAAGTCAGAGATAACCCGTGTTCCAATTGTTAGGGGATCCACTTGAGTACCAAGCTGCCCATCTGCTTCTTATGTGTAGTGGAGGCAGAAGGATCTTGTTTCTAGGCAAAGATAAGATGCATAATGATTTCCAAAATATCAAGATAACAGCCCCAGTTGAAAAAAAGTCCTCCATAACTCGGCTGGTAGACGAGTCTGTGTATCATTTCCTTGATTGATGAATAAAGTAGGAGGGCCCAAGCCATTGTATGTGTGACTAGAAGTGGACAAGTAGTCCTGGGTGGATTCAGAAAGCAGGCTGAGAAAGCCATGGAGAGCAAATCTGGAAGCAGCATTCCTTCATAGCCTTTGCTTCAGTTTCTGCCTCCAGGTTCCTGTCTTGAATTCCTGCCCCGACTCTCCTTCCTGGTGGACTGTAACTTGTAGTATGAAGTAAACCATTTTCTCCACAAGTTGGTTTCAGTCATGGTGTTTATCACAGCAATAGAAAACAAACTAGGGCATTCATGAACTCCATGTGTCGCACCTGGTATGTTTCTTAAATTCTACATCTTGGCTTAGTCATCATTCAAATGCCATTTTTAAAAATAATTTCTTCAACAATCCAATTGGTACTATAGTGGGAGTTTGCACATAGATTTCAAAGATCTGACATTTGTTTCTACTTGGTGTTCTATAATACTAACCATTGTTCTCTGTTCAGAAGACTTACAATTTCCCATATTAAAAAATGGAAATTCATACAGAGAACTTCAGGTAGGCCCTACCAGTCTATGCAAGAACAAACAAGGGATACTCAAGAAGGCTGCTGTAGAACCAAAGAGGCTCTACTTCATTACATTAAAAAGTGAATGAAGCCAAACTTTCTGTTATTCCACAGATGGGCCACTTACTCCTAGAATTACCCAAGGTCTCCTGATGCAATTGGCTCCACTTTTCTTGACTGTAGAATGATTTTTCATTTCTGAATTCTTAGAAGGCAAGAAGGGGAAAAGAAAGAGGAAATAAGAAAGGGATGAGGAAGAATGAGAGGAGCAGAAGAGAGGAGAGGGAGATGAAGAAGAGGAAGAACGGAACAGAAATGAAGGGAGTGCAGTGGATAGGAGGACAGGGGTGGGAGAAGGGTGGAGAGGAGGGGGGCGAAGAGGGGATGGGAGAAGAGTGGGGGATAGAAGAGAAAAAAAGTGAGGAAAGGGAGGGACAAGGACCAGACCACCCTATTTTCAGACACTGCATCAATCTCCCTACCTGGGAAAGCCCAAACTACCTGAGAACACTGAACATTATGCAAACTAATGGCTTTCTCTCTTACAGATGCAGAGTAGCCAACTAACATTCAAAAGAAAAATGCCTTCCCGCTTTTAAATCCCTATTCTATTAATAAACGTATAGATAAGATGTCAACATATTAAATGATTGCAGTTTTAGAACTTTTTAATTAATTTAAATTCAAAAGAACTTGATTTAATCCACACCATTGCTTCTAATTTGTAAGATTTTGTTTGTGTGGTAATCAAACCTTACAAAGATTCCTGAAGAAACCCACTAGGACGGTCAACACATTGTTTGTGCTTCTGTCATATTATTTAAAGCACCTCGCCATATTGCTCGGCATTTAGGACAACTCCAAAAGGGAAAGATATAAACCTCGTTTTTCTTTTGTTCACTCTGGTTATTTTGAGAAGTACTTTCATAATAGGACCCTCTCCATAAGTGTTTTCTGGGTCAATAAACTCTGAAGACAAGATGGAGGTGGTAGCAATAGTGATGCTAGTGTGGCAATACTGGTGTTGGTGGCGGTGAGTGTGTTCATGCATGTATGTGTCTGTGTGTGTGTGTGCATGTGCATGCATGTGTGGGTGTGTGGGTGTGTGTTCCACCACTGGATTACATTCCCAGCCATTCTCTTTTATAAACAGTATCTTACAGTGTAGCTCAGAATAGCTACTCAATAACTCTCAATCCTTCTCCTGCTTCTGAAGTTATAAGCATGCACCACATCTCTTTGTTGACCTTTTCCACCATGTATGACCTAAAACTTTTTCAGAATAGATGTCTGTATGGTTACATGTTTAACTTATTTTTTCCATTTTATTTCTTCTGGGTTTTACTTTTTGAAATTATAATATAATTACAACCTTTCCACTTCCCTTTCCACCATCCAAACCCTGCCATATACCCTACCTCACTTTTATTCAAATCTGTGAACTCTAATTTCATTGTTACTGCATACATATATGTTTATGTATGTGCATATATATTCATAAACATAACTTACTCACCCTGTAAAATGTTACCTGCATATGTGTTTTCAGGGCTGACTATTTTGCTCTGGACAACCAATTGGTTTGGAAGAGCACCTGTCTGGCTCCCAGCTTTCCGCAATTGCCTATAGTTCTTTGTATGAGATTAAGACCTCAGGGGCTTTTCTTCATTCACTTTGGAAAACCCTTTTGATGTTTGTATTTGGACTATGGATACACCTTCAGCCATTCCTAGAAGACAAAATCTCACAACAAATTCCCTGTTCTTAGAATTTTTCTGACCCCTCTTCTGCAATGTTCCCTGACCTTCAGGTGTGCGAGTATTTTTCTATGTGTCCTTTGGGAATGGGATCCAAAATGTTATGTTTTGGTTGGTTGTGGTTCTCTGTAACGATCTTTGTTCCAAAGGCAAGTTTCCTTTGGAAGACTATGTTTAACTATTTATATGTAATTATAGTTTATAGTGGCATGATTCCTGTTGGCCTTGTGAAGTACTAGTTCAAATCTTTTCTTTTTTATTATTTTTTAATATTTATTTATTACTTCAGGTTCTCTTCTAATAGATTTAGTGTATCCGACCTTATGTTAAGTCCTCTTTCCACCTCTCCCAGTCCCACCTTTCCACCCTCTACCCTCATCTCTTCCATCCTACTCCTCTGAAGTGAAATGTTCCAACATAACAGTCCCCCAATCCAGTTCAGCAGCCATATGAGGTCCAATAGCCTCCTCATACACTGAGGCCTGCAAGGCTGAACCACTAGGGCAAAGTGTCTCATTGACAGAAAACAAAGTCTATGTTCATGTTCCCTTTGGTGCATTGGTTGTAGTATACTTATCCTACGCTATATGGCTAAAATCCAATTATAAGTGAATAGATGACATGTGCATCCTTCTGTATCTAGGAAAGCTCACTCAGGATGAGATTCTCTTGTTCCATCCATTTGGCGGCAAATTGCATGATTTCATTGTTTCTGGTAGCTAAATAGTATTCCATTGTTTAGCTGTACCACAGTTTTTTTATCCATTCCTTGGTTGTCAGATATCTGGTTTGTTTCCAGTTTCTAGCTATTACAAATGAGGCTGGTATGAACATAGATGAGGAAACTTCCTTGTGATTTGATGAGGAATCACTTGGATGTATACCCAGAAGTAGTATGGCTGGGTCTTGAGGTAGAGCTATTCTTTTTTTTTTCTTCAAGTTACATCTCAATTGCAATCCTCTCCCTACTCCCCCCTCCAGTCCCATCCTCCCACCCTCTTCTGCCTCAATCCACCCATCCCCTTCCTTTTTTTTTTCTAAGTTTAAGGTATATCTCCCCCCCCTTTCAGTCCAACAAGTGGCTCTTTCTCTTATAATAGTAAATACAATACAAAACAACAGAGGTAATTAGGCCACAATTAAGTTATATGGCTTAGCGTACAATCCCAGTGTCCAGTCTATACGTATTTGGCACCTGACTTTAACATTCTACTATCTGAGGTAGAGCTATTCTAAGTTTGCTAAGATATTGTGAGACTGATTTCCATAGTGGTTGTAAAAGCTTGCACTCCCACCAGCAATGGAGGAGAGTTCCCCTTTCTCCACATCCTCACCAGCATGTGCTGTCATTTGAGCTTTTGATCTTAGCCATTCTGACAGGTGTGAGATGGAATCTCAGAGTAGTCTTAAGTTGTGTTTCTTTGATGATTAAGGATGCTGAGCATTTCTTCAAGTGTCTCTCAGCCATTAGGGATTCCTCCTTTGTGAATTCTCGGTTTAGCTCTGTCCTCCATTTTTTGATTGGATAATTTTTTTCTTGGCATTTAATTTCTTGAGTTCTTTGTGAATTTTGGATGTTAGCCCTCTGTCTGATGTGGGGTTGGTGAAGATTTTTTTCCCAATCTGTAGGTTGCTGTTTTGTTTCAATGACAGTGTCTTTTGCCTTACAGAAGCTTTTCATTTTCATGAGGTCCCATTTATTGATTGTTGGTCTTAGAGCCTGACCTGTTGGTGTTCTGTTCAGGAAGTTGTCACTTTTGCCAATGAATTCGAGGGTTTCCCCCCACTTTCTCTTCTAATAGATTTAGTGTGTCTGGCCTTATGTTATGGTCTCTGATCCACTTGGACTTAAGTTTTGGACAAGGTGATAATTTTGGGTCTAATGTCATTCATTTGCATGTCAACATCCAGTTGGACTGGCACCATTTGTTGAAGATGCTGTCCTTTTTCTATTGTACATTTTTGGCTTCTTTGTCAAAAATTAAGTGACCATAGGTGTGTGGGTTCATTTCTGGGTCTTCAATTAAATTCCATTGATCCACTGGTCTGTTTCAATACCAGTACCATGCTGTTTTTATTTCTATTGCTCTGTAGTAAAGCTTGAAATCTGGGATGGTGATACCTCCAGATTTTTTTTATTGTACAGGATTGGTATTTGTAGACGATATGACAGTGTACATAAGTGACACCAATAATTCCACCAGAGAACTCTTACAGCTGATAAACACCTTCAGCAAGGTGGCTGGATACAAAATTAATTCAAAAAAATTAGAAGCCCTTCTTTATACCAGTAAATGGGATGAGAAAGAAATTATGGACACAACACCCTTCAAAATAGCCACAAACAATATAAAGTACCTGCAGGTAACTCTAACCAAACAAGTGAAAGACCTGTACAAGAAGAACTTCAAGTCCTTGAAGAAAGAAATTGAAGAGGTCATCAGAAAATGGAAAGATCTCCCATGCTCATGGATAGGTAGGATCAACATTATTAAAATGGCCATCCTGCCAAAAGGAATATACAAATTCAATGCAATTCCTATCAAAATACCACCATAATTTTTTGTAGACTTGGAAAAAGCAATTCTCAACTTCATATGGAATAACAAAAAAAAATCAGAATAGCTAAATCTTTACTTTTCAATTCTTAGTTCTTTAGAAATTCAAAATGCTTGGCTCAGCCTCTTGGATTGTCCTGCCCTTTATAGGTACAATAAATTTGATCACCATCAAGAGCTGTTAAACAACACACAGTGATAAAAATAGTTCCCTTTGCTGACATTAGGTGTTTTCTAAAATAGCTCAATAAATTCTGGTCAACAGAAACACTTTGTAATTTCAAAAGTCAAAAAGTGAACTGTTGACACAGATCTGTGCAGACAGGAAACAAATGGCCCTCTAGCTGCTCAGAAATACATGCTACGTGTTTTTGAATATGACCAGCCATTGACTCTTCCTTGGCTCTGTGCTGCTATAACAGAAGTTATGCAAACTCTTGAGGTTACAAGAGGACTTGTAGGAAGTAACTTGTTTGCAAGGTGAAATATCTGCAGGAGGCATAATGAGTAGGGGTGGGTGGGGATGGTAAATTGTAACTTTGGGGGGAAAAAGATTTGATTTTTAGTTTCATTTATCAAGTTCATTGGGAGAGGAGTACTAATGATATAAGTGATTCCAACAAAGATGCCCTGGCCACAAAAGGAGTAGCAGCTGCTGATTCATTTCTCTGCTTCCACTGATCTTCTTTTATCTGTCCTGCACACAGTAGCCAACTCCACTTCCTGAAACAATACTTCTACATCATCTTTCTTTTTGTTGTCTATTTTCTAAATCTTACCCAGGACAAAAGATGTGGAAAACATATACCAGCCTGAAAGCTGTGAAGTCAGATATGTGGTATGTCTCTTATCTACTCAGCCAGGTAAATTTGAGCAGGTTGTCCAACCTTTGTCAGTCCAGTCTCTCTTTTGGAAGCATATCATTATATATGATATCCAAGTAAATGTACTTGGATAATGTGATTCATTTTCAAGCCCTGTTATTTCTCTTAGCTAATTGGCCTCTGCAGGGTAGTCTCATTCATTCTAAAGCAGAGTGTAGAAAGATAAAGCATTTTGCACTGCATAATATTTATTAAACTAGTGTTTGAATCATTCAAACAGAACACAGGCATTCCAGTTCTACCATTTCACATCTTGCATGTATTTCCTGTCTTGCAGACCCTCAATAAGATTTAAATTTGCTTACTCATCTACCTGTGCTGCTTCATTTTGGTTCTATACTGACTTCATTTTCATGAGTATGTTTTTCTCCCCAAAACCTACATTTTCAATTATCTTCCATTCACCTCTTTTCACTGTTACCTTTAAAAAAATTAGGCTGGCGAGATGGCTCAGAGGGTAAAGGTATATGCTCACAAGACTGAATTTGATATCTGAGATCTACATGGAAGAAGGATCGAACAGACTCTTGTAAGTTGTTTAATCCCTTGATGTGTGCAATGGCACTAGCATACACACGCAGAGAGAGGGGAGTCACACGCATACATACATACATGTAATGAAAGTTGTTTCCTTCCAGATTTGATGATTTATTATTGTTTTGTTATAGATTTAGTATTCAGTAGAACAGTGAAGGTTTCTGGAAGGAACATTGTGGACTGAAAGTGGTAAAAGTTTAATCTGATTATCAAAACCAATAATCAAGAGTTGAAGTAGTCTAGTCCCAGATCTTCCACTAAAAGGATATTAATTTTTTATGACTCATTATTCTACATTTATTTAATGACTTAAAGATAGAGTAGTGATGAAGAACATCAGAAAACATGCTATTTGTTCAAGAATTTTTATGAAGTGGTAGAATGTATTAACAAATTAAACAGGTCTGGGACAAGATCATAAGTGCATTTAGGAGAAGGGTTAATAGAAGATAAATTATATCATTTCTTCTTTTTAAGTATTTTTCATGCTAAATCAATCATGCTTTGCCAGTTGAATTCAAATCCACTTCTTTGAGACTTTCAATGTGGTGAGCTCTTTCAATTCTAGATGAATGTTTAAATGCGTATTCTTCAGCTTGGGTGCTGTCTCTGTTGGAATGTGATATCATATGCACCCTAATATATCACTTTGTATGTATTTTGCTTAAACTCCTTCCTCTGTCTTGACTCATACATATTATGCTTACACTATATTCATTAGATAATCCCCAATAACATCTACCATGTGCTTCTGCCCACACTGCATCTCAGAAAAAGCTTGCTGACACTTGTGTTGAAGAACAGGAAAGACTGTGGAAAAATAAGAAGGAAGAGATGAAGGGGAAATATTTGCAAGAGAGTATGAAAGCAGAGAGAGAGAGAGAGAGAGAGAGAGAGAGAGAGAGAGAGAGAGAGAGAAGTCACTGGTCTAGAAAGAAGGTACCAGCTCTTCCTCTGTCCTGGGTCTTTGATACAGAGTGGAATGCAAGTTTCCAGAGCATGAATGAATCAGCAATTATCTAAATCAAAGCATGGAGATGGAGAGGCACTACTCACTGTCACAGCTGGGCACTTCAGTATGTGTTGAGAAATTTCCATATATTAGAGAAAGTGCTCTAATATATGTTAGAAGAAAAAAATATTCATCTTCCCTATACAAAGGTAATGAATGGGTTTTTTCTTGTTAAACGTACAAAAGGTTACTTCTTAACAGGATAGGCAGGATATGGAGATAGGGAAAAACATGAAGGTGGTATTCAGATTTGGAGAAGTCCTTTGGCTGAGAAATAGTAGACAGAGCCTGTGTGCTGTATACCACTGCACATCATGTGGACAGGTTCCACAGTCCTCCGTCTGTGTGGTTCAAAAAGGAACTTCACGGAATGTGCCACCACTGCCCGAGGCAGCCTAAATATGGCCAGAGACATGAGATAGTCCCAACCTCTGGATTTCTTTGAATTTCAGTCTTTTCCTTATGTTTCCTATCCATATTCCAATGTCACTAGTTTGTCTTCTTTTTGATTGGTCGGTGTTTCCACAGATTCCCCCATGCTTACAGGGCTAGCTGAAACTGTAGATCTGTCTCAGGTTGGTATAAGCCTTTCCAGATACTTGCCTCACAGTACCAGTTTGAATGCTCACACAATCCCAGGGGCTTGGAGCAGAAACATTTGTTATTCTTGACTCAGTGTCACAGTGAGTCAGTAAAGGCTGCTGTTAGCTCTGGCAGCTGACCACTCTTTCCTCTCCCCACCACTCTTTGGGAAGAAAGGAAAATGGAGAATGATCTGAATGAGGCATAATTGCTGGTCTTCACTCCCATATTTATGTTTTTATAATGCTGATTTCTTTCAGATTGATTTCTGAGCCTTGTCTGCATGAATTGTCTCAGAAGATAAATGACTAACTCATTTTGATGAGAAAAAATTGCCTATCACACTTCTGTGTCTTTTTTTGAGACTCAATACTTTTAGCACCCCCACTTAGTTTTCTCATGGCCAAATAAAATGCCCCACATTTCCCTGAGATAAAAATAATCCTTTTGAAAAGAATGCTGTATTGGCAAATCTAGGAGATTCTAGTGGTTCTTTGTTGTACTGGCTGGTTATAACATTCAATTTGACATAAGCTAGAATCTCATAGGATAGTGTCCATTGAGGAATTGTCTAGATAAGGTTGGACTTTTGATATGTCTGTAGTGGATCATCTTGATTCCCTTAACCGGGGTGGCATGTATTCCCTTAACTGAAGTCACCGTTTCATAGGCTAGGCCCTGCAGTGTGTGAAAATGTAGAAAGGTGGCTGAGAAAAAGCAAGCAAATGAGCAGAGATTTATGTCTTTATTCTCTTTCTGTTCTCTTCATCACTGTGTGTGATACTTTAAGTTCCTGCCTTGACTTCCCAACACCTCTTGACTGAAATCCAGAATCACATACCGTGCAACACCCTTTGTCCCCTACCTTGCTTTTGGTCAGGGTGTTTTATCACAGCAACAGATATGAAATGAGAACACTTAGGAGGGATGAAAAAGTGGATTTGTTTACCTAAGACAAGAGTGTATCCTTATGGTGCATGAGGATGCCCATGCACAGCCCATAACTGACGTTTTCTATCTATTCATATCCACTACCACTCAAAGAAATAATATACCCCCAATGCTACCTTTTAGAAAAAGTCTTTAGAGAAAGTTGCAAGGCCAGGGACTGAGATGATAGCTGACTCAGTAAAGTGCTTCCCCTCAAAGCATGAAGGCTTGTGTCCAACCCCACCATTTGTAATACCAATCCATGGAAACACAGGCAGGAAGGTCTCTGGGGCTTCCTGGTCAGTAAGCCTTGATTATTTGACGATTTCCATGCTTGTGCAGACTCTGTCTTAAAAACATGAGGTGGCCTACACCTGAGGAGCTGTAACTTAGTTTGTCATCTGGTACACACACACACACACACACACACACACACACACACGCACGCACGCACGCACGCACGCACGCACGCACGCGAACACACGTATATAATCAAACTCACATGTACTTACCTATGTACACACATGCAAACACACACACAAACACACACACACATACATACACAAAATCCACCGAGAACCACACATTCCTGTTAATCTCCCCCCAAGAAGTGCAGTGTTCTCTGAGAGCTTTAGTTCTCATTGATGACATTTATATCACCATAGTACTGCTTTATTAAATGGAACAGTTACAGTGTGGAGTGGGGTTGTATTAAGCAGCAAGCTTTCCAATCACAGGGAGCCTACATAGCCTTGCTATCTGCAATTGGTTCCCAGACACTCTCCCTTTATTAACAGGCTTCCTTTGCCAACAGACGGAAGGCAGCATTTTCAGAAACCCATTAGAGGTACAGCCTATTGTTGCTGCCCTCATCCATGCAGTGTGAATTCAGTTTCCCTCCTCTGTGTCGTAGGAGATTCCTCCTGAAGATACACATGTGGGCTTTATCTAGCTGGCACCACTCCCTCCTACACCCTGAATTTTAAGTCTTACATTAAGGCCAACTTACTTAATCCTTACTTACAAGGATGTTATAGTGGCTCTTCTCTGCTTCTTTCATCTTCCTGTACGTTAAGAAAACTATGGCACATCTGAATGCAAAAGCAGTGAAAATTAAGAGAATGTGATGAGGAAATGAGTCCTCTGTCTGAGAAATATTCAAGATCCTTTGGGAAACTCATTGGAACGTTTTGTGAATGCATGTGTCCTACCTATAAGACACCATACAGCCTCTTCAGGTTTCCTCCAACTGGGGGAGTAAGTCACAGCATCCATAGAGTCATGTGACCGCCTACTTTGAATAATATCAATGACAGATGCTAAAGGAGTCCAGCCTCATCATTGTGGAGCTTCAGAATGTCAACAACTTGCTTGTGCATTAAGAAGAAACCAAATTCTAGTTCTGCTGAGACTAGACACAAGACAGGTCCCTGCAAAATCATGAATGAATGAGTGTTACAAAAACTGAACAAGACCAGCTATGTGAAGCAAACTTCTGAATTAGTTATGGCATTCACTGGTCTCTTCTGCACTCTTAGCAGAATTTTTAAGATAGGGTGGTTGGAATGTATTGCATGAGAAAAGAATCTATGTTCAGTAAAATTAATAATTAGAAAAAGGCAGTCTCTCTAATCAGGAAACTCCTATGGAGTACGGGGACACTGGCAAAACATTTACTTGCCTGTTGTTACACTTTTACCTTCATGTCATAAATCAATTTCTACTCCATCAAGTCTCCACAATTATTGCCATTGAAAAACTATAAAACATAATATATATACATATGTAAGTACATAAGTATAAATGTATGTATATATATATATATATATATATATATATAATATGTAGTCATTTAGATCCAGGCTTCTAACCTTCTAAACCTCAATCTACCCTGCACTGGCAGCATTCTTCTTGGCAAGGTATTTAACCGATCTTAAAGTGAGTGTAATGATGATGTCTACCTAAGAACATTGTCAAAGGGGCAAGATTCAAGATGATGCATGTGTAGAAAAGGACTTCTGAAAATATAGAAAGTCCCGTGAATGCTAAAGATCCTTTTTATGCTCTGGGAAATGGCAGACAGGAAAAAGAACTATTGATCGCATTCTGTGGCCTTCACGTAGCACCTCGGTGATGAATGCAGTGCAGAGGGGACAGGCTGAAAGGTAGGTCTTCAAGGAGTTCCACTGAATGTGATTCATCAGTCCCTGACTGGGAGTTGCCGGCCCCGTGCAGCTTACTCTGTTGCCATTCATGAGGATCCATCTTCCCTGGTGTTCACACTCTGACTCACATTACAGCTCTGCCTCTGGCACTTTAGCAGGGAGGAGTAACAGTTGTACAAGGAAGCCAGAGGTTGCTGTTCATGAATACAGAGAACCCCAGGATGAAACCACACCCCGACAATCATCTCTGCCACTTTCATTCTAAATATGATTTGTACCCAGAACCAAGGCACCTCAGAGTCAGCAAATTAAATTCAACGTCTTCTTGTCCAGTTGTGGAGGCTGTATAATGCATGAGGTTAGGGTGCATTGTGTATACCACAGACATAAAAAAAAATTCTATTTATTCTGAGAAATTTCCTAAAGTGTTTTATCTTAACAGCTTGACATTTTACAACACATTCCTAGCAGATAGATGTAAAATAAAGAGCCAGGTAAAAGCATAAATTTCTCTTTCTGTTCGCCTTTAACTATTGTGTATCTGAGCTCTTACCCTGAGCACAGTCACAGCCAGTTTTTGTCAGACCAAAGCCAGCAAAACTTCCTGTTCAAACCTCTTCCAACCTTGAAAATCTTCAGGTTATTGTTTGTTTATTTATTTTTGCATTTAGAAATCTTGTAGATGTTCGTAACTAAGGATAAATTCATTATCTGAAAAGTCAACTTAATTTGGTTGACACCTGTCCGTAGATGCATGTTCTGAGAAAGGAGAAAGTAGAGTGTGAGAAGTGGAACCAGACAGCCAACATTATAAAGGAGTGTGCGAAGTGATGCTCTGTTGATGGCGCAGGAGATGAGTAGCCGGTAGAGTATGCAGATGGCAGGGAGGTAGTAATGTATGTACCAAAGTTGTGCAGGCAGTCTTAGCCAGGCAAGAAGTTCCACTGCATCATCAGCGATCCATGATGATAAATGTACTATCCTCCCTTTCCCAATGGGTACAGGGATCTTAAAGGTCTTTGTGGGTGACTCTGCTCAGGCCAGGGCACCTTCCATTGAAGCATGATCAGAAATGCGTGCACAGCCAGCGGACCTTACAGTGAAGGGAAGACAGAAGGAATGTCAGTGTTCAACATATCTCTGAATGGTAGAACATTATTGACTAAACCTGGATCATTTTCCCAGGAAAAGGGACAAATGTTGAGATAGAAATAATTGGGAATGAAAAAAAAAAACTTAGCTATGATTGCATGGTCCAGAGAAAGAGACATCTATCACAACCATTACAGATGTGATGAGTAATCCAGTTCTACCGAGAAGGAAGCTTGACACTCAGAGAAGAGATGATTGACTAGTGTGAGCAAGGCTCCTGTTCTGTACCACGGCCAGCACTGGAGAGTTTCCAGAGCTAGTGAAACCATGACCCAGCATTCACACCACTCTGGTATATACTATACTGGATCAAAGTGTGAATGACTCACGCCCTAATTATACCTTTTCCATTTGGGCATGAACTTGGTCTTGTGATTTTTGTGTGCATTAATGTCTGATAACTGCTATAATTATCATCATATACACCAAAATGATCCATTTGTAGATATTCTCCAATTCACACATCATCTGAAACATTGACTTCAATATTCTACCATTCACCAAAATGTCAGAATGTCAAGGTTTTGAGAAGATGTGAGCGCAGCATCAGAGTGAGCAGGAGACAGGAACTGTGCTGATTGTTTGGCTTTAGAGTTCTCTACAACCAAGCCTCCTGTGGTTCATTTGAGCTGCCCTGGTCACATGCCCAGACTCAGATGATTTCAATTCTGAGGGCCATCACAGTGGTATCAAGGGGTGGTCACTATGTATCCCTCTTCCTGATGGCCTTTTTCCCTGGTACTGTGCCCCATTGCTCTTCCCAGTGAGGGGTGAAATATCCAACTCTACTCCTTTATTTAAAGAACCAGACCACTCACTACACATGATGAGTCCAACATAGTGTTCTTGAGATATACTGACACCCAAAAATCTCTTTTGAGTATAATTCAGTCTCAATGAAGACTAATAGTCCAATTTTTAAACTTCCATTCTTTCTAGCCTTGTATGATAGTAGGGTTTAAATTCTAATGTAGAAGATGTGCATTTCAGGTCTCATTTCCTCATTTTTTCCAGTGGCGTTACTATAATCAAGGACAAAGGCATGTCTTTCTCTTTACTGATTTTTTTTTTCAGGTTAAGATTCAGGGCTCATACAGCATTGTATGAGATCATGACTTAGGCAAATAAAATATTTTTAAAACGTGGTTTTAGATTTGAAAATTAAAAGCTATATTTTATTTAAGTGCATAATTTATAATAGTTGAATGAAAATTGTAGTTTCTGGGAGGAGGAGAGATGGTTTAGTGATCAAGAGAAACTTGTTCTTACAAAGAACCCAGGTTTTATTCCCAGCATCCACATGGTGACACACAACCATCTATGACTCCAGTTGCTGGGGCTCTGATGTTCTCTTCTGATCAGGCACCAGACACACAGACAAGCAAAAAACACATACACATTTTATTTGTATATATAAGTCTGTGGTTTCAACACAAAAGACATGCCTCATAATATTGAATAATCATAACAATATATGGCTAAAATATAAAAAAATAAAACAATTGACAACCAGTGAGCCATTACTGAGTCCCACATACTTTATCAAGCATTTTTCTTTTCTTTCTTCCTTCCTTTTTTTTCCTCTTTAATTCTTTCAATTTTCACAAAAATCCAGTGATCCTGGCCCCTGCATAATTCTGTTATATATTGCATAATGGAGGCTATAGTTTAAAAAGTTCAAATCATCTGGCAAAGGTAGTGTTAAAATACTGACCCCATCTCTGCATCTGTACCCTTAACCACTGCAGGATGGTATTCCTCAATGATGCAGCCATTAATAACAATTGTAAAGCAGGTGCCTGAAAGATCAATGTTCTATTATTCTGACAATGGGGAAAGATGGTGGAGGGCCAGCAGCCAGTTGCTATATATTTTGTATAACTTGTTTGTGAAGCAATGGAACTGTTTCTCAAGGATTTAATACACAAATATATCTCATTTACTGGTGTCAAGGGTGCTGCATTTGCCTTGAGGCTCAGGAATGAATTGGCTGACTTAAGGTCTTGTCTTATGATTTCTAGTTAAGTGTTTGTGTAAAGCTCAGGCTACATCTATTCATTTCCATTTCTCTCTCTCTCTCTCTCTCTCTCTCTCTCTCTCTCTCTCTCTCTC
>CAJQZJ010033615.1:460278-485595 GCA_907164525.1 Lophiomys imhausi | reverse complement strand
TCTCTCTCTCTCTCTCTCTCTCTCTCTCTCTCTCTCTCTCTCTCTCCTCTCTTTAAAGTAGAAGCCACACTCCTTATTTGGATACACCAAGACAATTTATGGCCACCAGTTCTCAGAAATTGGCTAGAAGCCAGGGTATTGTTACTCTATCCTCAGAGCAGGAAGCATAATCAAAATGTACAGAGTAGCACAAAGAAGACCCAACCTGTACTGTGCCTTGAATAAGCTCCCTTGTGTCTAGTAGAGCTGCGGAAAGTTAAGAGAAAGGTTATAGGGTTGGAGGTATAGTTCAGCTGTGAGCATTTGCCTTACATGCTCAAGGAACTGGGGTCAGTCCCCAGCACAGTAATAAAAAGGGGGAGGTGTTGAAGAAATAAAAAATAAAGAAAAAAGGGGGGAGGTGGAGAGGAGTTATTGTTAATGATTGGTAATTGAACTAAGCATTTGAAAACACAGGGCTCATTTTTCTCTGGGGTCCGTTAGTGCATTCCTTCCAAAATACTTAGTTTCTAACATGTGCCTGGCCCAATATTGGCACTGCCAACAGCTAATGGACAGACATGGTACCTGTTTTCCTTGAGCGAACTGTGCAGGGGCTCACCCAAGCAACTAGTGGTGCCTCAGCTGCTGCCAGAGCACACAGCTCTAAATACCAGCTCCTTTTGTGTTTTGAAGCTCACTTGACTTGCTTGACTTTAGGTTCATTGCTCAAATGCGATGTGACATTCACGTCCCAGTTCACACATAAGTATGTAAGGCCCTCCTTACATGACACATATGTTTGTGGATTTAGCAGACAATTTAATGTCCATTTGCTCACTATTTTCCTCATGTAGCAAATGTCAGTTCTTGGGTTTTGGTGGTCAAACACACCTTATAATGAGCTTTGGTAATTTAGCTCCTAGGATGGCTTGGTTATAGAATCCCATAAAAGTTTATTGACTCCTGCTTGCTGGCTTAGGCTGTCTGTTAGAATGTACCTCAGAAATTAGCTTCATCCAGTTTAATTACTTCATTACAGAGCAGTTTGCGTGCTCTCAAGCACTTCCCAATATATTTTAACACCAGTTTGTAGCTACCTTGAGCTATTTCCATGAAGTAGGAAAGGCAGAATTGGCTTCTTTAAATTGTCAAGATAAAATGTCAGTGTCCAGATGGTTGTGGATCTTCAACTGCTCACAAGGACACATATGGCCCTTTGAATGTTCTAGTGGCCAACTCCAATGCTATAAAGAGATCACAGGGGTTGGGAGATGGCACAGTCAATAAAAGATTACAATCCAAGCATGAGAATCTGAGTTCAATTCTTAGAACCCAAATGAAAAATCTGGTCATGGTGGCTTGTGTTTGTAATCCAGCTCTGAGAACATATAGACAAATGATCACTGGGGTTCTCTGGCCAGGTATTTTAACCACATTGTGATCAAGAAGACTCTGTGTCAAAAAACAAGCTGAATGACACGTGAGGAATGAATGACACTCGAAGTTCCTCTCTGACCTCTACACATGCACACACGCATATGCATATGCACACACATACACAAAAAGAGATCACCACTATATTATCTGCTTTTTTAAGTATTTGAAAATTATATTTACAGTTTACATAAAACCAGAGACAAAAGTGAGTGATGAATATTTATAGCCATTCATTAACGTGTATGCACCATTAAAGGAACTTGAATTTTCCTCATGTCTAAAGAGGATGTAAAGGTGGCAGACAGTTGCTTCATTGTTTTCATCAGCAAGATATCCTTACTGATTTTTCAATGTTTTTTGTTTCACTTCGTGGGTTGGGGAAAGTAAATTAAAGTTTTGAAAGTTGTCAAAATGATGAGTACTACTTTGTTCAAAGTATTTTGCACATGAATTGTTAGATGAGGGACCAACCACTTTCTAATTGGATGTATAGCTCACTCCACCAGACAGAACTCATGCCTGATACTGACCTGTAGCTATCTAGGTCAGAACCCCTAGGGGAGAACTCAATACTGTGTGTTATTCTGCTAAATGGGCCCAGTAATAAATGTCTCTGAGATTTTTATCTTCACACCAATGTTTGAATGCATCCATCAACCCTCATCAGAGAAGCTTCTTATGTAATAGATGGTAGTTTACACAGAGTCCCACAAATGGCCAGAGTGCAGAGAACATGACACTATGGAGTGCTAAGTCATAAATGGACATCTGCATCAGTTCCTTCTTCCAAGGATCAGAAGTCATTATGGAGTCAGAAAGTAGGAGGACTGTAGAGAGCCAGAAGCAGTGGATATTGGTGTCAAATCAATATTGTTTACGTAGGAGATGACAGGACTGCTGCATCCATGAAATCACAGGGGTTGTGACTACCTACACCAACACAAGGACTGCCAAACTCCTGAAATGAGTAGGGAGCGGGTCATGAAGTCCCCTCACCTCTACGTGAGAAGCTGTAGACAATTGAGTGCTGCTGGGCGAGGGAGAGTAAAGTTTTTCTTCACCATGAAACTATCCATGCTTCTGTAGATGGCCCTACACACTTGAACATATAGGCAGCACTAAATAGATTCAGTGCCTTTAAAAACAAAAACAAAAGAACATGTGAAGTTGAGAGGGAAAAGTGATGAGTTGTATAGAGAGGGAATTAGAGGGACTGGATGGATTTGGTCAGAACACATTATATGCAAATATGAAATTCCAAAATGGTAACTATTTTTTGTAGACTACTTTGCAAATGAGAAAACTGAGGGATACAAAGCAAGTGACACTTTTTTCTGGTGAATTTCATATAAACGTTCAAGTTTCAATGTGGCACACACAGTTTTGTACACATCTATTTGAATTTGCCATCTGAATTAAATTTCTTAGTCACTATATCAATTGTATTCATATGTGGTCAGTGTAAGCTACCATATTGAATGGTACAGATATTCCACATTTTTTAGTAGTGCAGTAAGTCCCACTAGATAGCTCTTTTTATCCTCTAGTCTAAAACTGATTGCACTGTTCTGTGGCATTTGTCACTGAAACCCTTGACAGCACTGAGCACTTCTCCAGCAACACTTACTGTAATTCAACACATACCTTTTGAAAGAAACCCATTTTTGCATTCCAAAGCTGTACCCAGGTACATTAAAGCATATTAAAATGTCAGTGTGTTTAAATTATCCACACAGGATTCATAATTACCTTGTTAGGTCTTTTAATGCACATGTCCGTTAATTTTGCATTTTTCTTAAACATACCTAATTTGAATTTGCACTAAACCATAAATAATAGAATGCTGAGCTCACACACATCAATGATAATCCCCCTTGGAAGTGTAAGATTGCTTGCTTCATACCAAGAAATGTTTTGGAGAACATCAAATCCCTTGACAGATGCATGCCGCCACAAGGATTTATTTTCTTCGGCTCACAGCTAAAATAGCACCCATTGCATTTTGCCATTTAACAATATTGGAGGAGAAGGTTATAGCAAAATGATTTACAAGTAGCGGTTGCATTTCCCAGTTTACCTATTTCCATAAATAAGTCCACAAATTCAATCTAGATTTGAATATCAGGCCCAGCAATATCGATATTTGTCTCTACACTAATCATAAAAGAATGTGTTTGCCTTTGATCTTACTAGAAGATGACAGAAATTATCCCATGCCCTGACATTCTTATCTTTCTTTACATTTATGACTTAGCTCAATTGGCAAAAGAAACAAATGTTTAGAGGCTATGATCTCAGTATAATTGAATGCCCACCACCATTTGCTTCATTAATGATTGATGTCTGGAATTCCATTATTAAAAGTCCTTTTTTTTTTTTGCTTAGCCCAGTGATGGATGCTGAAAACTTGCACTATGAAGGCACAGACAGGAGAACTGAGACAGTTTGAGGTATTCTCTGAGCTACATCATAATGGAAATTTTCTATTTCTGCATCCTTTCTTCCTATTACGTTGAAAACACCTCTCCATTGGTGTACTGTTTGTTACAGTTGATATTTCTTATAGAAGTTAAAATAGATGTGTCTATGTGCAAGTTGGGTAGAAATAATAGAAGGGGCGAAATGAATATCTGTGGAAAAGATATGAAGAGATAAAATGACTTTTTTTTGGGGGGGAAGAGCATGAACGTACAACATTGAAAATGAAACTAAGGATGTTTGTATCTACAATAGCCATTCAAGAAAGTGTTTGCCGTTGATTCCATTAAAATATGACAGAAAGTATCTCATACCCTGGAGAAAGAATAACATTCATTCAGAAAGACCAACATAGATGGGATATGGGTATGGAGGAGTTGGGAAAGGGGTGTATCAATAATCTCTCTGTCATCAATACAAAGACTAGACTGAAGACCTGATCTCAAGAAAGGGACATCTACGAGTCAATCCAAAGAAGGGGATTTCAAATGTCAGAGGAAGGACAGTGCCACTGGTGTTGAGGATGAGAAGCACAAAGGCATTCTAATTCCTCAGTTTGACTCCCCAGTCACCTAGTCAATGTAAAAGATGCGAGACCAATTCTGGGGACATATCTCTAACCCTTAAGGTCACATAAAACACCTGTTTCTTTTTTATATGGTTAACCATAACTCCCGTTCCTGCTGTGTCCCTTTTTAGCTCAATTCTTTTCTATCATTCTGTATTGTTACTTGGTATACTTGCTGGTGTGCCTGGTCTCATCTATATGATCTTCTAGATCTCTGGATGTCTTTTTCTTACATCCTCAGAGTGTACAACAACAACCAAAATGAGACAGGATTTCATCTAGGATATAGTCTTCCAAATATGCTCTACCACCTTAAAGATTTTCAGAACTAAAGTTTCTTTGTTTATTTAGGGAACTTCTAATTAAGCTGCTTTCTTCCTTTAAAATATTTTTGGTTTTTTTTTCTCTTTTTCTTTTTTAATTTCTTCACACTACATCTCAATCACAATCCCCTCCCTACTACCCCCTCCAGTCCCATCCTTCCACCTTCTTCCCTCTCACATCCCCCAATCTGCTTCCTTTTTTTTAAGTTTAAAGTATATATTTTTTACCCCAACAGCTCCTCCTTTCAGTCCAACTAATGGATCTTTCTGTTATAACAATTCCAATACAAAACAACAAAAATAATTAGGCTGCAATTATGATAATTATAAGGCTTAGTATACATTCCCAATGTCCACTCCATACCTATTTGGCAACTGACTTTAACATTATTTTGTTGATAATTCATTTTTATATGTGAATCTGTGTGTCCATATGTGTACGACTATGTGCATTGAGGTACCTGTGGAGGCCAGAAGAAAGTGTTGGATCTCCTGAAGCTATAATTACAGGTGGTTGTGAGATGCCTGATGTGGATGCTGGGAACCAAATTCAAGTCCTGTGGAAGAGCAGCAAGAGCTCTCAACTGCAGCACTATTTCTTCAGTCCTGTCGCTTTCAATGGGATTCTGGAATTTAGAATATTTAAGCACGAATTTTTCATTTTCTTTTTCTTTTTTTTTTTTTTTGAGACAGGGTTTCTCTGTGTGTCCCTGGATGTCTTGGACTCATTTTGTAGACCACGTTGGCCTTGAACTCACAGAGATCCACCTGCCTCTGCCTCCCAAGTGCTCCAGCACACCCAGACTTTTTATTTATTTTCATATTTAATTTCCACATAACTTGATCACCAGTCAGACATGTATAACTGTGGCAGAGTGTCTAATTCCAAATGTTGGCTTTATATGACTCTGTGGCCTTATCTAGGAATGTAACATTTTTTTCACACTTCCAGTTTCCTCATCTGAGAAATTAGTGTTAAAGTTACTGGAGCCAGAAGTTATATATCAGTCATAGAATTTGCCTAGTGGAGGTTGCTTCCTGGCTTATAAATAATCTCCTATGCTCAGAGTAGTGTTTGCATTATTTACACTATGTGTGTTTTCTTGGAGTTGTTTCCACTAATATCCTTATTACTCTCTGGAGGGGTCCTCTTGCCTAGGAAGTGGTTATGTGAATAGCTTGGGTAGGCACACAGAAAGTTCTTGTCCAACGCCATCACTCACTGAGATGAGTGTTTGAGTCCGGGGTGGAACAGCAGACGGTAGTAGGTGGCTGGGGGTGGGGGACTCTCTTCAGAAGCCTGTGGACCAGCAACAGCTGTACTCTTGCTTCGTGCCAATTTTTTGCCTACGGTACCTACTTGGTGGCTGAGCCACTCCCCAGGTGTGCTGCAAGCTGAGTAACTCATTACAGGACACTGCAGAAAACTCCTCTTCAACAAATCACAATGCATGAAGGCTAATTGATGCCTGGTATTTTTAAACATCGTTTATCAGATTTTGCCTTCCTCAGAAATCCCTTATGGAGCTCAGTACCAGGAAATAAAGCCAGGAAACCATGTTCCTGGAATAAGAAACAAGAAGAAAAAGAGGTTTAATGGCCGAGTTTCCTAATCAGTGTCCCAGATGAGAATGAGGATGGGGGTGAAAGGGAATATGTGTTCTAGAATGTGATCCCAGCACAGAGCAGGTAGTTTCCCAAGCTGTCTGATGTCTTTGAGAATGGAGAAGGAGATATTTGTCTGGCTCTGCAGTCCTATGCAAGATGCCAGAGGCTTAGGATGCTGTTCTCAAGGGCTCCCTTCTTGCTTCCACTCATATGCTGGGACACTCCTCATTGACACCCCCCCATCCCCATTCCTCACTAGTTCTTAGACTCTGTAGTGTGGAAGGCACAAATAACAAACTGTTGCCTCTGAACAGTGTTCAGAGAATAAGATAGACATTCTGTGGTAGAGGAAGGAAATGGAAACAGAGTAGACAAAGGGACTGAGAAAGAATTGAGAACAGGAGAGTCTAGAATTTAAGCAGGTACAAAAAAGTAACACAGATCAGGTGGTTTATAAAGAGCAAAAACTGACTTCTCACAGACTGGGGACTACATAGCCCAGGATCAATCTGTGGGCATTTGCTCTAGCAAAGACTTTTCTGCCATAAACTCCCCACGTGGAAAGCAGAAAGGTAAGCTAACCAGATACTATGCAAGGGTCTACTTTGTAAGGCTTTTAATCCCACTCACAAAAGAAGAAGCCCTCATCATAGTTCAATCACCTCTTAAAAGCACACTATCTTAGCAGAATCATATTGAAAATACATTTTGTAAGGAGCTTACAATGATGGAGAGTATGTCTTGGATCTGATACATGGCAAGCTGCTGAAGTGGAAACTTAACCAGATTTTGGCTAGAAAGGCTATGGTTTAAGGCACGTAGCTTGTAATGCCAAGAGAAACAGATGTTCCTCTGCCCTCATGAATGATCATAATCCAGGTACATATCCACAAGTGACAATATGTGTAAGGAAGGACAGTATGCAGCATAAAACAGGGGCACCTGGGGGTGCACCTTCAGAACCTCAAAAACTCTTCTGAGGAAGGCACATTTTGGGAGAGATCTGATGGAAAACAAATGCTATCTGGGTAATGAGAGGAACAGTTGAAAACAAGGCAAAAGGAGGAGGTGGAGCTGGTAGATACTCCAAGTAGGATGAGACTAATGGTTGCCTGATTTCCTTTTGTGACAAGAAGAAACTTACCAGAGTGTCTGTCTCAGTCCCAACGATGCCTTTGCTTTGGTTTGTCCACCACTGAATCAAAAGCTTTCTCATAAAACCAGATGGAGATTCTGCTTGTCTAAAATAGCAGTTTTCAGCCCATGAAAACAGGCAGTATCTGAGGGTCAGTGAATCCCAACATATCCAGCTCTTTCTTTTGGAGGAATTTTCCATGGCTTGAGAATTGGAATGGCAGCTCCCTTGCCCTAAAGGTTGTTTGAACCTACGGCAGACATGGCTGTGCACAGCATCCTGGACCCCAGATGCATGCACACTCTGACACAGCTTTTAACCAAATTACAACCCAAATGGTCAGCAGATGAACGGCTGTGGAATACTAACACAGGCAAAGAGAGATAAGTGGATTTCTGCTTCCTTTTGTGATGTCTTAAAAATTAGTCCTGTCAGAATTGGATTTCATGTCATTTGATTTCACTTTGATTTCAAGGTGTTAAAGTCACGCCTCCCAGAAGATGACTGAATTTCCAATATCAAGGCTTAATTAGAGTCAAAACCTCCCATTTACAGACAAATGACAGGAACAAAAATCTGAATCTGTGAGAAGATAAATCTCAGAAAGATTCTGTCTAATTTCTTATATGTACTCTCCCATCTCAATTCTTATTAAATGAAAATTTATATTCCCCAAAATGATCCCATGCTGTCGTATATATCACTGAAGAAAGATTTCGTTTCATTCAGTCCCATTAGGTGTATTTATTGTTCTCTGAATCATTGGTATGGGATAGAGATAACAACTCTTAGAAGGCCAGAATATCACAATAAAAATTAAAAAAATCACTTTTCCAGGTTGTTTATGCTCAGGGGTGACCATTGTACTAGTTTAAAGCCAGACACTGATAACAGAATTCAAGGGCTCTTGGCTCTAACACTTTTCTGGAAAATGATGGTTTTTCAAGAATGGGTTTTAGTAGCTAAGTGTACCATGGGAATGGGGAAGGGCCATGCAGTAGTATAAGAAATCATTGTCTGGCTAAGGCAGAACCATCATTTGGCTTTTGAATGGCCCATGTGTTAAAGACTTGATCTTTTATGGTACTGTGGGAAGTAGGGAAACGTTTAGGCATTGGCAACTAATAGAAGGAAGTTAGGTCATTGGTTATGTGCCCTTGAAGGGAATATTGGAACGTTTTCACTCATCTTTCTGCAATTCAAATGCAGTTCTCTGATATGCACTTGACGAGAGTATACTCAGTCCCTAAGGTTGCGAAAGCAGTAGAACTAACCAGACATTGGCTGAAACCTTAAAAACCTGATTGTCATAGGTGTATTAGTTACTTTCGTATTGCTGTGATAAAACACCATGACCAAGGCAAATTATAAAAGAGTAGATATTATGAGGGTCAGAGTCGATGATGGTAGTGGTGGGAGCAGCAGTGTCTTGAAACCTTAAATCTCAACCCTGGTGACACACCTCCTTCAACAAGGTCACATTTCCTGATCTTTCCTAAATAGTTTATCAACTGGAAGCAGGTATTCGAACATATGAGCAGATATGGGCCATTCTCACTGAAACCACCACAAGAGTTACTCCTTTTGTGCAGTTATGGAAGTATTAGTAACATATTCAATAAGACCTTGTAAATGTAATGCACATGAAGATTTTAACAAATTAGATTACCTTATTGCTGAATTGGAATGCAAACTTTTATAACAAGATGATCTCCTAATTTAATTTTATCCATGCTCTCCTGTAATTTAGCTATTTCTCAAGAATGTTTCAATATTGTTCCTTATCATTTGGAAATATAAGATTAGGATTTCATTTCTTCCATCACAAATTCATTAGACTTCATTATATTTCCCTCCTTTTCAACATCAGAAACTGGCTTGTTTATAAGAACTCTATGCCTGTGTGCTCTTAAATGGCCTTATAATTATAAGTGAAAATTCTTAGCTGGGGTGATGGCTCAGTGGGTAAAGTGCTTGGTGGGAATTCAGGAAAATGACTTTGATCCTCACAACTCACATTTTTACAAAAACTAGGCATGATGATGCATGCTTACAATCCCAGTTCTGGTAAGGGAGAGAAGAGGCAAACAGATCTTTGAAACTCACTGGCCCGCCAGCCTGCTCTATTTGACCAGTTCCAGGCCAATGAAAGAACCTGTCTCAAAAAAAGAAGGTGGATGGTGCCTAAGAAATAACATCTAAGGTTGTAAAGTTGTCCTCTGCCCTCTACTTATATACATGCATGCACACACATAGACACATGCCTGAACATTCACACACACTTGCACACACACGAACACACACTCATCTCACCTCAGCACTCACATACCTGCATACACATGCAACTGAACACACAAACACACACACACATATACACACAACTGCACACATACACACCTATACACACCACACACACACTCACCTCAACACTCATGCACCTACATACACAGCATCTGCACACATACTCACCTCAACACTCATGTACCTGCATACACATGCACCTGCATGCACACACACACACACACACACACACACACACAATGACCACATATGAACTTGAATATACATACATAGCAATGTGATAATTCTGAGCAATCTTTTCATACAGCATATGGTAACTATTAGCACTTTTTAAACTAATCAGCAATGCTCTTTATGAAGTATTCAAATATCAAACTGAAGCAAAAAAAAATCCTGTTGTATTTTCTTAGAGTCTTGTGAGCTGCATCTAGGTAAAGTTGTTAGCAACAGGGACAATTTTGACTCGTTAGCCAAATTCCTTACCCAGTGAACCAAGGGTTTCATTGATGCTTCCATTAGGATCACAAACAAAGCCTTGCAAAACTGACTATGAGATGTAAGACTCAAGTATATTGTCATGACTGACATGACTAATATTCACAGGAAGGTGATCTCTTCCAGGAAAACTATGAACCAAACACCCACCCTTCCTATTGGGCACCACAGCCCTTCTTCCATTCCTTTATTCTTCTTGTTTGGGTCCTATGAACACTTGTGTTTCTATTTCTCCTAAATTCCTTTACCTTATCCAAGCTATGCTAGGCTTTCTAATTTTTGCTTGTCATTGTTTTCTTTCTGTTTTTTAGTTTCTTACCTATAATTTGTACCTTTAAAACTGGCTCAGGCCAGTTGTAGTGGTGCATGCTGGTAGGATTTGCTGAAAAAGTTGGGGGTAGGAGGATCACGAGTTTGATGCCAACCTTGCCTACACATTTTAGCCAGTGGCTCATAATGGCACACACCTTTAATCCCAGGACTTGGGGGACAGAGGCAGGAGGATCTCTGAGTTTAAGGCCACCCTGGTCTATGGAGACAGTTCCAGATCTGCTAGGACTATACAGAGAAACCCTGTCCTTGAAACACCCCCTTCAAAAACAAAACAAAAAACTCAGAAATAGAAAGGATGTTAGTTTTTTCCCAGAACCAAGAGATTTCTTTCCTGCTGGTAGAATGGAGAACTCAGTCATCTATTTTATTCACCAGGGGGCTTATTAAAACACTGGATCAAACCTAGACCAGTGTTAATGTAATGAAGAAAAAAAGTTGGGGCAGAATTCAGTCAGGCTTCAGTGGATGTCTTAACAGAGCCCCTGAAAGTTTGCTTTGACTTATGTGACAGTCTCTTCAAATCACAGTCTTTGAGACTGAGAAAAATTGGCATACCACAGTACTATAATTTTTGGAGTATCACACATTTCAATTCAGATAATGGAAACCTTAGACAACTCAGCTAACTACCAGATAAACAAATACCATAGACTTCCCTTAAGAATATGTAATTTACAATAAATTGAACACTCAGATAAACTTTGAAGGAGGTGTTCACAGGACAGTCATGTCTAGTGTGCACAAGACTGACTAAGTACATTCTGAGCTCTCTAGCACATTCAGCTGGCTATTTATAAGATGGACAGTTTAAGACTGAGAGCTTCTATGTAAGTTCAGAGCAAAGGAGAACTTTGGAAGTTACTCCTAGGGAGGATTATCTTTGAAAATATAAGTCCAACCCTCCCCCTAGAAAACAAAATAGCATGTTCCCTTGTAATGTCCCAACCCAAATTTCTCCTGTAAAGTAAAATGATCCTTTATTGATAAAAACACTTTTCTGTCAATGTGGGTGGGTTTCTATATGATAAGAAGACTAAGTCTGGGAAAATGAATTTATATCTAGTGGTATAATAGAGAGTATCTCTGCCCTGGATCCCCTTAAAATAGAGAGATGTATTTGTAATGTGTGTGGAGGGATGCTATGCCTGTTGATACTGAGATTACAAGATGTCCTTATGATGGCTAGTTGCAAATGTAAACTTGACACAACCTAGAATCACCTGGAAGGGAGGTGGCCTCTTGGAATGTCTGAGTTGGGGTATTATCTCGATTTTCTTAATTGACATGAGAAAACCCAGACTGGACATAATCAGCCCCATTCCTTGTTTTGGGGTGCTGGACTGCATAAGAACAGAGGAAGGAAGTGAGCATAGTGGCGCACACTTTTAATATCAGCTCACAGGAGGCTGAGACAGGCAGATCACTGTGAGTTCGAGGTCAGCCTGGTCTACAAAGTGAGTCCAGGACAACCAAGGATTATTAAAAATAGTAATGTTTTTTTTTTTCTCAAAAAAAACAAAAAACAAAAACAAAAAAAGGGAGGGGGGGGTAGCTGAGTACTGTGCATACATTCATTCTCTCTACTCTTGACAGTGGATGTGATGTGGCTAGATGTTTCAAGATCCATCCTTCCTCACAATGATAGACTATAACCTGGAATTATGAGATTAAAAACAAAACAAGTAACAACAATAACAAAAACTAAAATAAAAACCTTTCTCTCCAAGTTGTTGTCGCGGCATTTTATCACAGCCATAGAAATGAAACTAGACCACTCCCTGCCACCCACACCCTGCTTAGCTCCAACAAGCAATATAGCCAACAAGGTGGAAAAGATCTCTCAGACCAAACTTTATCTTCAAAGTCTCACTTTCCCTTCTCCTTCAATATGAGCCTGAGAAGGAATTACCTCCAATGGCTGCCTTGAATTGTCAGTAACTCAGGCTGCCTTGAATTGTCAGCAAACACTGTGTGTGTTTCTGGGAGAAATGTTTCATGTAAGGATTGAATTAAGACAAGAAATCTCAAAGCTTTAGAGGATCTCTCCTGACAAATGTTTTAAACTACACTGACCTATCACAGGGCTTCAGTGAATGTTCTCTGGCCTAGTGGAAGAACATCCCTTTAGATAGGAATCCACAGGCAAATCAATCAGGGCCAAACTATATCAAAATAGCACTAGTTAAAATCTTATCAGTAACCATTATGTTGATGTATAATTACTTATCATTACTGTAATGCATTATAAAAAGTATTTCCCAACTGCGCCTATTCCCCTTATCAATGTGTTATTCATATCTATATAAATAACACTTCACCTAATTCATTTTAAAGAAATCCATTGACTCTAGTAAATTATTAGACACATGTAACTGTCACTCAGACAATAATCTGGAAAAATCCTGCTAAGGATTTCTGGAAACTCAGTCTGTGGATGAAAGATGAACAAAAACACCATTCCATCTGCTACCAAGCTGATGGCATCAAATGATTTGGAATTTAATTACAGAGCTGACCACATTTTCAAGATGAGATTTCCAAAGACCGAATATTTTATTTCAATCCCTTATTTTGTGTTTTGTCCAAGGACCATCAGTAGTGTTTGTAAATCTCAGTCCTAGAAACTGATAGGTTTGTGCTATGGAGGACCCCTATGTTAGGAGTCAGGCTGAGGGAAAGGCAGAAAGGGGAAATTATGTTTATTATCTCCTCTCCCTTTCTGGACTCTCTCTTCAACCTCATCTAGCTAGCTGTGAACAGTTCCATGACTGTTCACATACAAATTGAGCTGTCAAGACAGTAGTATTGGATTTCAGATTAGTACTAATTGTTTTGAGTGAATATATCCTGTGCAATAGTGAGTCATGCTTATACTAAATAATTTGTAATTATCTAAATCTCAAGTTTCACTTCATGGTTTGAATTTGTATTTATTAAAAACACTAGGAAAAGTCAACTTTGTGCTAAGCTATTTGTTTGAAAATTAGAGTCAGGTTTGTTGAGCTGGTTAGCTTATTAGCCATCAAGGGTAATAACCTGAGTTTGAACCCTGCAATTCACATATTAGGAGAGACCCAACTCCCTCAATTGTCCTTTGATGACTTCACATTAACCATGACACATGCACCTACACATACACACATAAAATAAATACATTTGATAAAAATTTTAAATAAAAATTAAGAGTCAAATCAAGATAGTGACTTCTAAGGGAGGAAAAAAGGAGGAGGGGGTGGATTTTGGAAGAGTTGGAAGGAGAAGTATAGATGAATATAATCAAAATATGTTGTATGAAATTCTCAAAGAATGAATATCATTTTTTAAGAAAAGAAGTATTACAGGTAGGCAGAAGTTCTTTGTTGTACCTAAGTTTACAATATGGTATCATCTTTTTTAAAAGACATGGATGTGTCTGGGTGTATGTGTATGTCTGTGTGTGCCTATGATGTGTGTAAGAGTGCCCATGGAGGCCAGAAGAGGGCATCAGGTTGCCCTGAATTGGAGTTATAGTACACTGTGAGCTTCCTGACATGGGTGTTGGAATCTGAACTCAAGCTCTCCTAAAAATTAGTAATCACTCTAAACTGCTGAGACATCTCTGCAGCTCCTGGCTTTGTTTTTCTTAATCCTTCCCTAAGAATCTCTCCCAAGACAAGGGCTATGACTTATGGAGGTTATGATGATTTTGTTGAACCCTCTCTAAAGGTAGAAGAAACAGAATGTGCTTTTGAAATAGTAGCTCTTTTATTGGTGATACCCAAGGAAGTCATCAACCTGCTTGTGGTGAGGATTTATCATAGTGGTCAAGTCTTGTCATTACCTGTTGTCAAGGTTTGAGAAAATGCATCTTTTGTTTTAGTTCTTTGAATGATTAAAGTCTTCTAGTTACCATTCAATTCAATTAAAAGCTTTTATGATTTAATTTTAGTGAAGGAAGAATAATCGGTCATTAAAATGATGATTGAATGATAGTAGTAGTAGTAGTAGTAGTAGTAGTAGTAGTAGACGTATTGCAGTAGATAACAGGAAAAAGCCTTTGAGATAAATTCAGTTTTAAAAAATCCTACTTTGTAGTCAGTGAAGTTTATTATCTGTAATTAAATATGACTTGTTGATATTTTTAATTAATAACTGTGAATTAGTATGGAACCTGACACTTATTTACTCAGAAACACTACTCTGGGAAATTGCAGAGAGTATAAGTCTATTATTTTGTTTAAGATTTAGGGAGGGAGGAAAAAAGAGAAATGGAGTGTGTCAAGAAGAGAGCTATAGAGGAAGAAATAAGAAGAGAGAAATAGAAAGTGGAAGTAAGAATGTAGGAAGTAAAAGGAATGTAGTTTATTTCTCAAGTAAAACTAATCAATTAAAGAAAATGCATGAATCTTCATTATGGCATTTTTTACCAATTTCTTCATTTATGTAAATTCACATTTTCCTCTCATTTTTTTTAATAATTTATTTTTTATTTCTTCAAGTTACATCTCAATCACAATCCCCTCCCTACTCCCCCCTCCAGTCCCACCCTTCCACCCTCCTCCCCCCAGCCCCACCATCCTCTTCCCTTCTTTTTTTTTTTTTTTAGTTTAAGGTATTTATTTTTCCCCCCAACAGCTCTCCCTTTCAGTCCAAATAATGGTTCTTTTTCTTATAACTATAAATACAATACAAAACAACAGAAATAAATAGGCCACGATTATAAGAGTTATATGGCTTAGCATACATTCCCAATGTCCAGTCCATATGTATTTGGCACCTGACTTTAACATTCTACTATCTAAACATCTCCATGAGTTTAAAGTTCTATATCTAACTCAGCTTTCATACTAACTTGCCTCATAATTTTAAAAATATCTTCTTAGATCCAGAACACCCTCTTGATTCCTAAACAACTCAAAATTTAACTATGAGACTCTAGCTATCTATTCTTCAACCACCTCAGAGACCTGAGAGGGATAAATATATCTGATTATATAGGAAGTGCAGGGCCTGCAGCTTCCAAAACTAAAGAATGACATACCAGTGGCTGCCTGGACAGTTCCCATTTTCTCTCCATACATTACAGCATCAATCTTCAGCCATTTGACCCCATTTCTCTGACAGACATTGGTTGTAGAGCAGGAATTATGAAGGACTTACCTACCCTGTCTTGGCAGAGCTAGGCTGTCGACTTACCTGCTTCCAAGTTTTGTCCTCTCATTTTTAAATTAAATAATTGATAGTCTAAATTGGATGTCGTATGTTTCTCTGTTGTAAATTTTCTTTGATTTGTTTTTCTGTTATCTTCAGCAATATTTTAGGATGATAAATACTAATGATAACAGATGAGAAAACTGTAGTTAATTCATGTTGAGAATCCTTTCTTTAAACAGAAAGAAAGAAAAGAAGGAAAGGAGGGAAGGGGGAAGGGGAAGGGGAGAAGTTGGGAGAAAGAGAGATGGAGAGAGGAGGCTATTCTCAGTGAATGTATTTTTCATACAACTTGTTGGATTTTTTTCTAATCTAGAGATAGTCTCAAACCACCTGTACATTAGCGTGGCTGTCCATAAATTCTGAAATACTTTATTTCTGCCTCAACTGCAAGACTGAAACTCTATTTTGATACCAAATTTAGTGTAGGCCCAACAAATTGAAACAAAATTCTTCATGAAGAATGCTGCAGGGTGGGCTGGAAAGATGCCTCAGTGAGAATAAGCACTGTGCAAGCCTGGTAGACTTGTTGGATCTCATGGTGGCTGAGATTACCAACTCCCAATGTCAAACTCTGACCTCCATGCACACACAGTGATATACATGTGCACACATATATATTATCATACACATGTACTCATGCACACTCATATATCACGTACACAATAACAAAAATAGTAAGTAAAATATATAAAAGAAAGAGAGCTCAAGATCTCAATGTCATTCACACACATGACCCATTTATCTATTAGGTCATGAATTCTTAAATGACATTAAAATAAAGAGAAATGCAATTTTTACTTTAAAAAAAAAAGACAGACTCTGTTACAAACAAGTTCCATCAAGAAAAAAAATAGGCAGAGCTCTGCCAAGACAGGATAGGAAAGTCCTTCATAATTCCTGCTTTACAATTAATGTCTGTCAGAGATACGGGCCAAAATGCTGAAGATTGATGCTTCAATATTATAGAGAGAAACTGGGGACTATCCAGGCAGCCACTTGTCTGTCATTTCTTAGTTTTGGAAGTTGCTTGCTCTGCACTTCCTCTTTATTAAGATATATTTATCCATATCAGTCTCTGATATGGTCGAATACTAGATAGTTGTAATCTCACAGTTAAGTTTTAAGTTGTTTAGGAATTAAAAGGATGTTCTGGGTCTAAAGTGATGTCTTTAAGTTGGTAATGCAAGTTAGGATGGAAATTGAGTTAGGTATAGAACTTTAAATTCATCGAGATAGATAATAGAATACTCTTATTAGTTGCCAAATACATAGGGACTGGACATTGGGAATGTATGTAATACTTTATAGTTTTCATAATTGTTTCCTAATTGTTCTGATTGTTTTGTATGTATTGTTATAAGAAACAGAGCCTTTTATTGGACTAAAAGGGTGAGATATTTGGGGGGAAAGACAAAATAACAATTTTTAATTTTTGAAATTTTTTATGTTCATTTATTACTTAAAGTTACTTCTCCATCACAGTCCCCTCTCTCCATCCCTCCCAGTCCTACCCTTCTACCCTTCCCCCCGTTTCCCACCTATCCTACTCCTCCAGAGTACAGTGCCCCTACATGTCAGCCCCCCTAAGTTCAGCAGTCATATGAGGGTTAAGAGCTTCCTCTTGCACTGGGGGCCTACATAGCAGCACCACTAGGGCAAAGTGTCCCACGAACAGGTAACAAAGTCTATGTTCCTGTTCCTTTTAGTGTGTTGGTTGTAGGATAGTTATCCTGTACTACATGGCTAAAATCCAATTATAAGTGAATAGATGCCATGTGCATCTTTCTGAGTCTGGGTTAGCTCACTCAGGATGAACTTTTCTAGTTCCATCCATTTGGCTGCAAATTACATGATTTCCCTGTTTATGACAGATGAGTAGTATTCCATTGTGTAAATGTACCACAGTTTTTGTATCCATTTGTCAGTCGAGGGACATCTAGGTTTTTTCCAGTTTCTAGCTATTACAAATAAGGCTGCTATGAACATAGATGAAGAGATGTCCTTGTGGATTGGTGAGGAATCATTTGGATGTATACCCAGAAGTGGTATGGCTGGGTCTTGAGTAGAACTATTCCAAGTTTTCTAAGATATTTCCCGACTGATTTACATAGTGGTTGTACAAGTTTGTACTCCCACCAGCAATGGAGGAGCGTTCCCCTTTTTCCACAGCCTCACCAGCATGTGCTGCCATTTGAGTTTTTGATCTTAGCCATTCTGACAGGTGTGAGATGGAATCTCAGGGTCATCTTAGGTTGTATTTCTCTATTGACTAAGGGTATTGAACATTTCTTCAAGTGTCTCTGGGCCATGGATATTCCTCCTTTGTGAATTCTCAGTTTAGCTATGCTCCCCATTTTCTGATTGGATTATTTGGTTTCTTGGTGTTTAATTTCTTGAGTTCTTCATAAATTATGGATATTAGCCCTCTGTCGGATGTGGAGTTGGTAAAGATCTTTTCCCAGGTTGCCATTTTGTTTGAATGATGGTGCCCTTTGCCTTACAGAATCTTTTCAGTTTCATGAGGTCCGATTTATTGATTTTTGGTCTTAGAGCCTGAGCTATTGGTGTTCTGTTCAGGAAGTTGTCACCTGTGCCAATGACTTTGAGGCTTTTCCCCACTTTCCCTTCTTTTAGATTTAGTGTGTTGGGCTTTATATTAAGGTATTTGACCCACTTGGACTTAAGTTTTGTACAAGGTGATAAGTGTAGGTCTAATTTCATTCTTTTATATGTGGACATCCAGTTAGACCAGCACCATTTGTTGAAGATGCTGTCCTTTTTCCATTGTGTGGTTTTGGCTTTTTTTTGTCAAAAATTAGGTGACCATAGGTGTGTGGGTTCATTTCTGGGTCTTCAATTCGATTCCATTGATCCACTGGTCTGTTTCTATACCAGTACCATGCTGTTTTTATTACTATTGCTCTGTAGTACAGCTTGAAATCTGGGATGGTGATGCCTCCAGATGTTTTTTTTTATTGTACAGAATTTATTTAGCTATTCTGGGTTTTTTGTTATTCCATATGAAATTGAGATTGCTTTTTTCAGGTCTATAAAGAATTGTGGTGGTATTTTGATAGGAATTGCACTGAATCAGTATATTGATTTTGGTAGAATGGCCATTTTTATTATGTTGATCATACCTATCCATGAGCATGGGAGATCTTTCCATCTTCTGATGTCCTGTTCAATTTCTTTCTTCAAGGAGTTGAAGTTCTTGTCATAGAGGTCTTTCATTTGCTTGGTTAGTGCTACCCCCAGGTATTTTATATTGTTTATGGCTATTGTGAAGGGTGTTGTTTCCCTAATTTCTTTCTCAACCCATTTATCTTTTGTATAAAGAAGGGCTTAAAAAGGTAGAATAAATACAAACATGAAAAAAAGAATAGTAATCCACTTTTTAAAAGAAAAAAAATGACAATGCAGGAGGTGAGACAAAATAGAGTAATTTTCAATTGGCCTGTTAGTCATACTGTTACCTGCATTGATTAGAATTTAATTAAATTGGTGCCACAGCTCAATTCATATGTGAAACTGTAATTGGTTACTAGAGAGTATTATGAGGAGTTGTTGGTAAATAGTAAATGTTAAGCAAGAAGTCACCATGAGTCCAGGAGGATTAGTCACTGTCTGGGATCCTATGGGCATATCTTTTCAGAAGCTAAGCTTGACGTGCTGTTCTGTGACCTATGTCTATCTGTAGCTTATCACAGGAGTCTCTGAGACTCCCAGACTAGTTTTTCATTCTCTTCAGCAAACTAAAGCTACTTAATTTTTGCGTCCACAAAAATTTAGTAGTAACTTACAATGACTTAAATTAAAACATTTGGTAGACCAACAACTCCAATAATTCACTGAAAAATGGAATATTTGAGATTTTTATTTAGGGGCGGGAGCAGTGGCTGAGCAGTTAAGAGCACTGGCTGATCTTCTAAAGGACACTGAATCAGCTCTTAGCCCCACATAGCAGTTCACAACTGTCTTTAATCCCAGTTGAAGAGAATCTGATGACATCTTCTTTCTTCCACAGGTACCAGGCATGCATGTGGTGCTTAGACATACAGTCAGGCAAAACATGAAAACACACAATACAAATATATAAATAAGTAAATTGACTTTACAGCAGGGTGTAGCAGTGCACATGCCATCCAAATACCTAGAAAGTTGAGTCAAGAAAATGTATGCTAAGCCATATAACCCTCATAACTGTGGCCTAATTACCTCTGTTGTTTTGTATTGTATCTATTATTATAAGAGAAAGAGCCATCTGTTGTACTGAAAGGGGGAGCTGTTGGGGGAAATAAGATATACCTTAAACTTTAAAAAAGGGGGGGGAGAGAGGATGAGGGGTTGAGGGTGGGAGGGTGGGACTGGAAGGAGGAATAGGGAAGGAATTGCCATTGAGATGTAACTTGAAGAAATAAAAAATAAAGAAAAAAAACTTAATAAAAAAAGAAAATCTCAACATGTATTACATGGTGAGACCTACCTAAACACACACATACACACACACACAATAAAGGATAGACCAAGAAGAATCAAATAGGTAAGATCAGAGGGAAAAATCAGTGAAGAGTGGAGGTGTGAGATGTAGACGTAGGATGCTAATAGAGTCAAGATGCATCACTGACTCATGTGTGGTCCAGCTCATCTGTGGGTTCACTGACTAAAAAGCTCTACAGAGACTTGGTGTCCAGAGTTTTTACTGAATGGCCACCCAGTTTAACTCAGTCTTCAATTCTCTTCCCTAGTTCTAATCTCCTGATCCCTTGATTGGTCTTTGTTTGCTTATTTGTCAGTTTGTTGATTTGTTTGTTTTGAGTTAGAGTCTGTCTATGTAGTCCTGGCTGTCCTGGAACTCAAACTCACAGAAAACACCTGCCTCTGCCTCCCAAGTGCTGGGATTAAGGAAACGTGCCACCATACCTCACAGATGATTTTTTTTTTATCTTGAAACTCATCATCCAGATATCTGAAGTCTACTCAGATTACCCTATCAGCATATGAAGGTATCAAAATCTGGGAGGCATCTGGAATGGCCAGCTGCAGAGAACCTTCCTGATGGAAGTGGCCTTGGTAGCCTTATGCCTATCCTGCCAAGGTGACCAGAGGAAGACCTTTAAATAAGTTTTGCATCATTCCACAGCCTGACAATGTTATGGAGAGCAAGTGTGCCGACTTGGCTTGAGAGCACTGATTCTTCTGTCTGTCCCCTCATCTGACACATGTTGAGTACTGTCTCCAGGACCAGTGCCAGCCTGATGCAAGGCTGCTACTTATTGCCAATGCTCTGTTTCTCACAGAAGTGACTGACAAACCATGTTGACTTTTCGTCTCTTTAACGAGAGCATGACTTTCAATGACTTTCAATTTTTAAAAGTATCTCCCAACTGTGATGTTGTCCAGTTTCACAATGCTGTTCCTTTTAAACTCACCTGTCTTTTCCTCTGGCACTTTATCTCCATGCTTCTTGCTTTGGTGGCATCTGCCAATGGGGAGAAATGTAATATTGATTGAAGTGAAAAGTTATATGAATGAAATTGATCTTTGCAAGCAGGGGCATAACCATAGTCCTGTACTTTGCTTTTACATATGTGATACAAGGATCAGTGTTCCAAAAGCTGAGGATCATAATCCAGATTCCCTCCCAGAGAAATTTACCCAATGTAAATAAGGAGAAGGGAGATTGTACAGCACGTAAAGCTTGCTCCCAGGCCAGACCATCTGAATTTGATCCCCAGGATCTCTATGATTGAAAGAGAATTGACTATCTATTAAAAGTTGTCCACTAACCTCCACATTGCTGATCTCTCTCTCTCTCTCTCTCTCTCTCTCTCTCACACACACACACACACACACACACACACACACACACACACCAGATATAGAGAGGGAGGGAAGGAAAGACAGAGACAGAGAGAGATTGTAATTTTGAAAATCTGAAATTCACAAAATAAACCAGGAAATCACTCTGCCATAAGTCCTAAGATGAAGCTCTAGCTTCTCAAGTTTTTCTCTCTCACTTACACATATTTTGAAATGGCCTTACTAGGAGCTATGGGGGGGGGGGTCCAGGCACAAAGGCATCTAATTCCAAGTCTGACTTCTTGAGTTCAATCCCCATGAGGTGGGAGGGGATTACTTCATCCCATAAGAGGGCCTCTGACATCTGTGCACATGCATTTCCAAGTATAAAAATCAACAAAGTGGAGCCAGTTCTTAAATTTAGAGTAGAAGAGCAGCCTCTAATACAGAGTGCTGTGTGCCTTTGAGCCCTGTATTTCAGGTTTCTCAGCAGTTCTACTATACCTATCAGTGTATAAGGAGTCAATGGCTTATGTTACTATACAAGCCAAGGTGACTGACATTGTCTTGTATGACTTCCCTTTCCTCCCGTCACCTGTCTGTTGATCTAGTAAAACAGAAATATTTGCAGTGACTATGTTTCCTTTAGCACAATAGAGCACCAAACCAATGATAAGTGACTATAACCAAGACCAGACCATATTGCAAGAATTTTAAATTCTAGAAGTTTGTCATGACTCAAAAGTCTTCATTTGGGAGCTTATCTTAGTGTTCCAGTGATGTGGAGAAACACCATGACCAGAGCAACTCTTACAAAAGAAAGTATTTAATTGGAGGTTTGCTTATAGTTTCAGAGGGTTAATCCATTAGCATGTCGGAAAGCAGTCAGGCATTGTACAGGAGCAGCAGCTGAGAGCTTTACATCCTGATCCACAGACAGGAGGCAGAGAAGGACAACAGTCCTGGTGTAGGCTTTTAAAGTCTCAAAGCCCACCCCCAGCAATACATTTACTTCAGCAAAACAAATCTACTCTAAGAAGGATGCCTCTCCTAATCCTTCCCAAACAGTTCATCAACTGGAAACTAAGCATGTCAATACATGAGCCTATGAGGGCATCCTTAATCATAGAACCACAGGTCTAGAAAGAGTCTCTTGTTGCTATAGCAGAGGACCTAAGTCTTGTTCCCAGTAGTCACCTTATGGCTCACAACATCCATAACTCCAGTTCTAGGGCATCCTTCTAAACTCCATGGGCTCTAGATGATCACATTATACACATGCATACATTCAAGGAAGACACTTATACAACATAAGTATATATCTTAAAAGTTATGAGGTTTTATAAATCTTAAAACTTATAAAAGAAGTCTGAAGCTGTGTTAAATATGTCATTGAGGTTGAATACAAACGTTTTCTTCCAAATTAAGACTTTTCCAACTGCTCTCTTCTGTTCTTTTGCCTGTCTACTATCCAGGAGAGGTCAGTTAGATACTGTGGATGCAAAAATCACTTAACTTGGAGCTCTAACGCCACAGGTTATGCAACACAAACAGATACACACCTACCTGCTCTTGGTTTGAAGGTGCCCATTTAGAGCATATTTTTAAGCCCAGGGCCACTTAGCCTGTCCATAGGGGGTCCTAGCCTTGGACTTTATTGAGCTTTTCCTCTCCTTCCTTATTTTTCACTTCTTGAAGAGAGAACATACTTTGATTGGCAAAAGACTCTCCCACATTTCTGAAAGGCATTGTATGAACATAGAGCTCTGCTTGTTTCCTTTGTTAAGCTGCTTTTATGCCTTGAAATGTTTCTTTCTGTGATACTTAAGGGAAACATTATTTCATTCCACTTTCTCAAGAGAGGCATAAAATACTATTGGCTATTTGCTGAAATGCCACCTTTTGGCTCCATTGATCTGAAGGGATTTAGGATCCCCATGGACAGCAAAGATTAATTATCCATTCAGACACATCCTTGCACTCCTACTCGGGATCCATGCTTTTAAGGAAGTGTATTGGCAAGTCCCAGGCCAGCCTTAGCAGCAGCTCAGAAATTCACCCACAAAACTCACACAGTTTGGGTTGTCCAGATAATTCATATAGTTCAAATGAGGCCATGCTCATAAAAAGGGACAACTTCTGAATCAATAGGAATCAAACACTTTAGACCACCTATTATCAGTCTTTGAGGATCCGAAGAATGAGAATGTTCTAAAATACACAACCTAGGCCCATAGATGGTTTAACAGGAAGAAGCATTTACATGCAAACTTAATAACCTAAGTTTAGTTACATGTTGTCACAAGGTGCCAGGAGAGAAACAATTCACATGTGATCTCCACATAGGACTCAAGTGCCCCCCCCCCACACATACACACTGTGTCAAAATAGGTAAATAAACAAAAAATATACAAGTCATTGTCAAGCATACAAACAGAGCCTAAGAATAAGAGAGAATATGGGCTTTAATTGGCAATAGAGATTAGTAAATAGTTTAATAAGTTCTTTTGTAAGCCTAATACATGTGTGTTTGTGGATATAGAGGATCACAGAACAAATAGTGAGATAGGCAAGGCATATGATACCTATCCAAAATGTCAACCCAGAGCCTGATGAGATGGCTCAGTGGGTAAACATTTGCAATGGAAGCATCATGCCTTGAGTTTGTGTCACCAGCACTCCTGTAAAAGTTGAGTGTAGCACCACATATCTGTTAGCTCAACACTGGGAAGAGGAGTGAGACAGGCAGTTCTAAGGTGGCTTGATGGCTCTTGGTTTCAATCCTCACCAGGCCAGTGTCATTACTATAGACCAAGATAAATATGTCTTCACCTTAATAGTTTCTGTCAGGTGCTCTGTCATAGCGATAGGGAAGTGACTAACATAACAGGTAAGGGAAGTACATACTTTAATGGTATTGCTGCAGTGGGAAAAAAAAAAACCATTGATGGTGACAAGTGCATTTGTTGTATCTGAGGGAAGCTGTGAAAAGTATTCTTGTGTCATGCCATAAAGGGAGGGTGGCTTTCTGTGTGTATGCTGACCATAAAGGGTAATGAAGAACTCAAGAGGAGAACAGAGAAGAAGAATGTAGTAGTCAGTTTTTATTGCTGTAATGAAATACCTGAGACAGATGTCTTTAGATATGGAGAAAACCAGTTTATTTTCTATAGTACAATGAGAAACCTATTTATGAATGAGGAGGCTAGAGATCCAAATAGCCTGGCTTAGGGTCTGACAGTACCCTTTTCCTGTCCCCCATAACAACACAGGAGGGGCGTGTGTATATCTTTGTGCAGTCTCCTTAAAATCCACTGGAATTCAAGTACATGGTCTTCACCCTAATGACATAGGATCTACTTTAATTGCTTCCAAAAAGCTCTGGGTAAAGATAATTAGGCTAATTTTCCACCATCTTAATATCATAAACATAAAACTTTGGAGGTTATGGCTGGAGAAATAGCTCCACAGTTAAGAGGTCTTCTTAGAGTGTACTTATTTGGTTTACAAAACCTACATTGTGTGGCTCATAATGGTATGCAATTCCAGTTCCAGGGTATCCGATGCCCTCTTCTGGACTGTATGGGCACCTGTATGCACAAGTGTGTACTTGCGCACACACACACACACACACACACACACACACACACACACACACACAC